>SRSE01000734.1:0-392500 GCA_005024645.1 Planiliza haematocheilus
CGCGGGAATTTCGCCGTTTATTCTCGGCCCGTTGGACGGATCGCTTATGAGAGACATAGCACACTTGTCCCAATCAATGCGCACGTCTCCATATAAATTGGTCTATATGTCTCCAAAACTCTGGGAGAAGAAGCGAACCGAAAAATTACGGAAGAAGTGGGAAGAATAATAAACGCGAGCAATAACAATATATGTGCCACGCCCCTGCAGGCAGGCTGCGCCTGCCTGCAGGGGCGTGCACAGATAATAAACGCAAAGCAATAGCAATATATGTGCCACGCCCCTGCAGGCAGGCTGAGCCTGCCTGCAGGGGCGTGCACTGGCTCCCATTGCGCAGCAATGGGAGCCAGTGCACCGGCACAGATAACTAGAAAATTCCTGCGGAAATTTTGACTGTGCCGGTGATGTGTGCGTCATGATGTGTGCGTGGTGTTTCATTGTGAGTTTGATGTCATAGAATTCTGCCACTCAATATGCCCCTGTAATGCTTTAAGTGGTCATAATGTTTTGGCAGTCTGTTACTGTAATGCTGAAATGGAGTGGGGTGTCAGTGTCAGATTCTGCCATTGTACTATAGTCCTGCAATGACTGAAGTGGTCATAATGTTTTGGCAGTCTCTTACTGTAATGCTGAAATGGAGTGGTGGGTCAGTGTCAGATTCTGCCACTGTACTATAGTCCTGTAATGACTGAAGTGGTCATAATGTTTTGGCAGTCTCTTACTGTAATGCTGGAAATGGAGTGGTGGGTCAGTGTCAGATTCTGCCACTGTACTATAGTCCTGTAATGCTTGAAGTGGTCATAATGTTTGGCTGTCCATTACTGTAACGCTTAAAATGGAGTCTGAGGGTAACAATGTCAGGTTCTGGCACTACAGTACTGCAGTAATGGCCTTGGGTGTTCCTAATGTTTTGGCATAGTTTTCCCGCCGCTTCTGTGTGCAACTGTGCTGAGTTTCCTTGTCAGGATGGCTTAGCTATGTGAAAGCACCAACGAGGAAGGAGGGAGGGAGGGAGAGGGGAGAGAGGGAGAGAGGGCGGGAGGAGGAGAAGTAAGAGGGAGAGAGTAGAGACAGGGAGGGACAGAGGGAGAGAGGGAAAGTAGAGAGGGAGGAGAGCGAGAGAAGGAGGGAGGGAAGGAGAGAGGGAGAGAGGGAAGGAGGGCGAGAGAGAGAAGGAGGAGAGCGGAGAGAGGGGGAGACGGAGGGGGAAGGAGAGAGGGAGGAGAGGGAAGTAGAGAGGGAGAGAGCGACAGAAGGAGGGAGGGAAGGAGAGAGGGAGGAAGAGGAGGGAGAGGGGGGGTCATGGGTGTCTGCCTCCTCATTGTAATAGACTGAGGAGAGTCCCTAATCTTTTGGCAGATCGGCTGTGTGAAAGCACTAACTGAGGAGGAGGGGAGAGAGAGAGAGAGGGAGAGACGGGGGGGGGGGGTCATGGGTGTTCTGCCTCCCCATTGTAATAGACTGAGGAGAGTACCTAATCTTTTGGCAGATCGGCTGTGTGAAAGCACTAATGAGGAGGGAGGGAGAGAGGGAGGGAGGGAGATAGGGAGGGAGGTGGGGGGGGGGGGGGTCATGGGGGTTATTGCCTCCCCAATTGTAATAGACTGAGGAGAGTCCCTAATGTTTTGTCAATCTGTGTATGTAATGCTATAGTGGTAAGGGCAGGGGGGGTGATAATGTTTTGGCATATCGTCTCCCTCTGTGCCCCTCAGCCTTCTGTGTGCACACCTGCGATGTGTTTGTTCATCAGGATCGGTTCAGTGTTCATAATGTTATGGCACTCTGCGTCTGTGTGAATGTGCTCCTGTATGGGGTGTTCTTCCTCCCCATTGTAATACACTGACAGACCCTAATCTTTTGGCAGATCGTGACGCTTTTCCCTCCATTGTCTCAGCGCACCTGTGCTGTGCCTGCTCGTGGGGGCCGTTGCCATGGCTACGCTATGCGTACATGATATTCTATATATTCACTCTCCTCTCTCCTGCACCCTAGAAATCTGCGTCAGAACAAACGCTCATATCTCGAAAACTACAAGTCCTATCTCGAAAACGAACGCATTGTGAGCGTCGGCCGAGGGTTTTTTCTACCAAATTAGTGTTGTTCCACGAGCGTGTGCCAAAATTGTGGCCGTACTCGTTTTGGAAAGAAAGGCATGCGACGAGAAAAATCGTCGAGAAATCTCTCTCGGTTCTACATACACACGAATGGGAAAAAATTCGAAAAGCTGTCGGCGCACTCCTCGCTCGGAGGAGCCTGCAGTCCAAACCGTACGTCCCACGTGAATAAAACACACATCATCTGAAGGCAACAAAAATCCTACGTTTTTATGTATTTTTATCTGTGTAGCTCAAAACCTGTGGCCGCCACGTGAGATTGAAACCTTTTTTTTTCAGAATTCGACGAAACTCTGAACCTACAGTGCGGCTAGAGTGCGCCCATAGAGCCCCATTATAAACGACGATTTTTGAACTTTTTTCCAAATTTCAGCAAAACGTAAAACTGCGACCCCCGACCACCAAACCGTATAAAAGCTATCGAAACGCCGTTTTCAGAAAAAGAAGCTACACTTCCCGTGCCTCGTACAAACTTCAAAGCATTTTTCTACTCCAAAGCACGGCTGAGTGATTGCTCAGCAAAGCAAGCTGTCCATTTTGAATGTTGCCGCTTTTTTCCGGGCTTCTCCATTCACTTCCATGTTACGAGACGCTGGAATTTCGCCGTTTATTCTCGCCCGTTAGACGGATCGCTTATGTGAGACATAGCACACTTGTCCCAATCAATGCGCACGTCTCCATATAAATTGGTCTATATGTCTCCAAACTCTGGGAGAAGAAGCGAACCGAAAAAAGGACGGAAGAAGTGGGAAGAATAACTAGAAAATTCCTGCGGAAATTTTGACTGTGCCGGTGATGTGTGCGTCATGATGTGTGCGTGCTTATGTTATGTGAATAGCTCCCGTTAGCCACCGAGCCCACAAGGGCAGGTACATGCAGCAGACCGCTCCCAGCTCCACCTGAAAGCCAGCATCAGCTTCACAATACCCACAAAATACATTCTATGATTGTTAATCATAATCATTTTAATAATAAAAGTCATTGCTTCTATCTGAGCAACAGTTTACGGCACAGTCTTACATTTAGAAAAACATTCTATAATACTTAACACATCAATACTAACACATTGAGGCTGTAAGAAGGAAACAGTCATGAAGTGAAGACCTTCAAATTGTCCCTTTACTACAGCTCTTTGTCTCATGTTGGACGTCACTGCAGTCTGTCTGGATCGGCTGCGGAAAAACACAGACAAGTAGACGTGTCAAATAATGTTGTGAAACATAATTAATACAACTAACTAATTAAGTGTTCAGCTCATTATTTATTTCATTAAAAAAAATTAAATGTATTAAATTGCATGTGAATCATTTGTCTATACTCCCATGTTCCCGAGGCAGGCCTCATTCATTAAAGATGTTGCCCTAACCGGGAGTCGAACCCTGGCCTCCGGTGTGAAAGCCCTAAGCCCACGTTATTTGCCGCTCGACTATCCACCAATACTATTACAACGTGTAAGACTGCCACTTTATATTTCAACTACAGTGCTGGTCTGTTGACTGTGATTAACTCCCTCTAGCGTCGCGGCGGATTAGCCGGTGGCTAAGTCCGCTAGCCTCCGCGTAAGGTCGCGGCTAGCTCGGAGCTAGCGGTTAGCGTTAGCCGCGGCTAGCTCGGAGCTAGCGGTTAGCGTTAGCCGCTGCTAGCTCGGAGCTAGCGGTTAGCCGCCGCTAGCTCAGCGTTAGCCGCTGCTAGCTCGCTAACATACATGAACTATGGTTGAAGGCTGGCCGTCGGCTGAATCATTGCAGTTAACGTCTGTTAGCAGTTTAGCTGTGTTGGGCACAAACACATATGGATAATTCTAGAAATTCACTTACCTAATACGGTGAAGGAAACGTGTCAGGGATGTTCTGTCAAGAGTTGCAGCAAAGCAGCCAGATATAATTTGTATTTAAAGTAAAGGAAAACGTTCAAACATGACTGAGAAGTGTCATCAGTCAATAGAGGAGTTATGATTGCAGCTGTGTGAAAGCAACAACTCAAGGGTGTTGTGTGTGTGTGTGGGGGGGGGGGGGGGGGGGGGGGGGGGGTTCTGCCTCCTCATTGTAATTGTAAGAGAGGAAGAGTGGAGGAGGGAGGAGGAAAAAGTGGGAGAAAGGAAGGGGAGGGAGAGAGATGGAGGGAGAGAGGGAAGGAGAGAGGGAGAAAGGAAGGAGGGGGGAAGAGAGGGAAGGAGAGAGGGAGGAGAAGGAAGGAGGGGGGAGAGAGGGAAGAGAGAGGGAGAGAGAGGAAGGAGGGGGGGAGAGAGGGAGAGAGGGAGAGAAGAAGAGGGGGGGAGGAGAGAGAAGGAGAGAGGAGGGAGGAGAGGGAGATGGAGCAATGAGGAGAAAGGGGAGGAGGAGGAAAAAGTGGAGAAAGAAAGGAAGGGAGGGAGAGAGATGGAGGAGAGAGGAGAGAGGAGAGAAGAGGGAGAAGGAAGGAGGGGGGGAGAGAGGGAGAGAAGGAAGGAGGGAGGGAGGGAGGGAGGGAGATAGGGAGGGAGGGAGGGAGGAAAAGTGGGAGAAAGGAAGGGAGGGAGAGAGATGGAGGAGAGAGGGAAGGGAGAGAGAGGAGAGAAGGAAGGAGGGGGGAGAGAGGGAAGGAGAGAGGGAGAGAAGGAAGGAGGGGGGAGAGAGGGAAGGAGAGGAGGAGAGAAGGAAGGAGGGGGGGAGAGAGGGAAGGAGAGGGAGAGAAGGAAGGAGGGGGGAGAGAGGAGGGAAGGAAGGAGGGGGGAGAGAGGGAGAGAAGGAGGGAGGGAAGGAGAGAGGGAGAAAGGGAGGGAGGGAGATAGGGAGGGAGGTGGGGGGGGGGGGTCATGGGGTGTTATGCCTCCCCATTGTAATAGACTGAGGAGAGTCCCTGTCAATCTGTGTCTGTAATGCTATAGTGGGAAGGGGAGGGGGGGTGATAATGTTATGGCAGATAATCTCCCTCTGTGTCCCTCAGCCTTCTGTGTGCACACCTGCGATGTGTTTGTTCATCAGGATCGGTTCAGTGTTCATAATGTTATGGCACTCTGCGTCTGTGTGAATGTGCTCCTGTATGGGGTGTTCTTCCTCCCCATTGTAATACACTGACATACCCTAATCTTTGGCAGATCGTGACACTTTTCCCTCCACTGTCTCAGCGCACCTGTGCTCTGCCTGCTCGTTGGGGGCCGTTGCCATGGCTACGCTATGCGTACATGATATTCTATATATTCACTCCCCTCTCTCCTGCACCCTAGAAATCTGTGTCAGAACAAACGCTCATATCTCGAAAACTACAAGTCCTATCTCGAAAACGAACGCATTGTGAGCGTCGGCCGAGGGTTTTCTACAAATTAGTGTTGTTCCCACGCGCGTGCTGCCAAAATTGTGGCCGTACTCGTTTTGGAAAGAAAGGCATGCGACGAGAAAAATCGTCGAGAAATCCCTCTCGGTTTCCACATACACACGAATGGGGAAAAATTGGAAAAAGCTGTCGGCGCACTCCTCGCTCGGAGGAGCCTGCGGTCCAAACCGTACGTCCCACACATATAAGACACACATCATCTGAAAGCAGACAAAAATCCCTACGTTTTTATGTAGTTTTTATCTCTGTAGCTCAAAACCTGTGGCCGCCACCTGAGATTGAAACCTTTTTTTTTCTGAATTTGGCCGAAACTCTGAACCTAGAGGGGGACTTAGAGTGGGCCCATAGGGCTCCATTATAAACGACGATTTTTTAACTTTTTTCCAAAATTTCACCAAAACGTAAACTGCGACCCTGACCAAACCGTAAAAGCTATCGAAACGCCGTTTTCAGAAAAACGAAGCTACACTTCCCGTGCCTCGTACAAACTTCAAAGCATTTTTCTACTCCAAAGCATGGCTGAGTGATCGCTCAGCAAAGCAAAGGTGTCCATTTTGGAATGTTGCCGTTTTTTTTTCGGGCTTCTCCATTCACTTCCATGTTACGAGACGCTCGAATTTCGGCGTTTATTCTCGCCCCGTTGGACGGATCGCTTATGTGAGACATAGCACACCATTCCCGATCAATGCGCACGTCTCCATATAAATTCGTCTATATGTCTCCAAAACTCTGGGAGAAGAAGCGAACCGAAAAAAGTACCAGAAGAAGCTATAAGAATATTAAACGCGAGCAATAACAATATATGTGCCACGCCCCTGCAGGCAGGCGCAGCCTGCCTGCAGGGGCGTGCACTGGCTTCCATTGCACAGCAATGGGAGCCAGTGCACCGGCACAGATAATAAGCCTGAGCAATAACAATATATGTGCCACGCCCCTGCAGGCAGGCTGCGCCTGCCTGCAGGGGCGTGCACTGGCTCCCATTGCGCAGCAATGGGAGCCAGTGCACCGGCACAGATAATTCCTGCGGAAATTTTGACTGTGCCGGTGATGTGTGCGTCATGATGTGTGCGTGGTGTTTCATTGTGAGTTTGATGTCATAGAGTTCTGCCACTCCAATATGCCCCTGTAATGCTTTAAGTGGTCATAATGTTTTGGCAGTCTGTTACTGTAATGCTGAAATGGAGTGGGGTGTCAGTGTCAGATTCTGCCATTGTACTATAGTCCTGCAATGACTGAAGTGGTCATAATGTTTTGGCAGTCTCTTACTGTAATGCTGAAATGGAGTGGTGGGTCAGTGTCAGATTCTGCCACTGTACTATAGTCCTGTAATGCTTGAAGTGGTCATAATGTTTTGGCTGTCCATTACTGTAACGCTAAAATGGAGTCTGAGGGTCACAATGTCAGGTTCTGGCCACCTACAGTACTGCAGTAATGGCTTGGGTGTTCCTAATGTTTTGGCATAGTTTTCCCGCCGCTTTCTGTGTGCAACTGTGCTGAGTTTCCTTGTCAGGATGGCTTCAGCTATGTGAAAGCACCAACTGAGGAAGGAGGGAGGGAGGGAGAGAAAGAGAGAGGGAGGGAGGGAAGGAGAGAGTGAGAGAGGGAAGGAGAGAGGGAGAGAAGGAAGGAGGGAGGGAGAGAGGGAGGGAGGGAAGGAGAGAGGGAGGGAGGAAGGAAGGAGGGCGAGAGGGAGGGAGGGAAGGAAAGAGAGGGAGAGAGGGAAGGAGAGAGGAAGGAGAGAAGGAAGGAGGGAGGGAGAGAGGGAGAGAAGGAGGGAGGGAAGGAGAGAGGGAGAGAAGGAGGGAGGAAGGAGAGAGGGAGAGAGGGAGGGAGAGGGGGGGTCATGGGTTGTTCTGCCTCCTCATTGTAATAGACTGAGGAGAGTCCCTAATCTTTTGGCAGATCGGCTGTGTGAAAGCACTAACTGAGGAGGGAGGGAGAGAGAGAGAGAGGGAGAGACGGGGGGGGGGGGGGGGTCATGGGGTGTTCTGCCTCCCCATTGTAATAGACTGAGGAGAGTACCTAATCTTTGGCAGGTCGGCTGTGTGAAAGCACTAACTGAGGAGGGAGGGAGAGAGAGAGAGAGGGAGAGACGGGGGGGGGGGGTCATGGGGTGTTCTGCCTCCCCATTGTAATAGACTGAGGAGAGTCCCTAATCTTTTGGCAGATCGGCTGTGTGAAAGCACTAACTGAGGAGGGAGGGAGAGAGGGAGGGAGGGAGATAGGGAGGGAGGTGGGGGGGGGGGTCATGGGGTGTTATGCCTCCCCATTGTAATAGACTGAGGAGAGTCCCTAATGTTTTGTCAATCTGTGTCTGTAATGCTATAGTGGTAAGGGCAGGGGGGGTGATAATGTTTTGGCATATCGTCTCCCTCTGTGCCCCTCAGCCTTCTGTGTGCACACCTGCGATGTGTTTGTTCATCAGGATCGGTTCAGTGTTCATAATGTTATGGCACTCTGCGTCTGTGTGAATGTGCTCCTGTATGGGGTGTTCTTCCTCCCCATTGTAATACACTGACAGACCCTAATCTTTTGGCAGATCGTGACGCTTTTCCCTCCATTGTCTCAGCGCACCTGTGCTCTGCCTGCTCGTTGGGGGCCGTTGCCATGGCTACGCTATGCGTACATGATATTCTATATATTCACTCTCCTCTCTCCTGCACCCTAGAAATCTGCGTCAGAACAAACGCTCATATCTCGAAAACTACAAGTCGTATCGAGAAAACGAACGCATTGTGAGCGTCGGCCGAGGGTTTTCTACAAATTAGTGTTGTTCCCACGAGCGTGCTGCCAAAATTGTGGCCGTACTCGTTTTGGAAAGAAAGGCATGCGACGAGAAAAATCGTCGAGAAATCTCTCTCGGTTTCTACATACACACGAATGGGAAAAAATTCGAAAAGCTGTCGGCGCACTCCTCGCTCGGAGGAGCCTGCAGTCCAAACCGTACGTCCCACACCTATAAGACACACATCATCTGAAAGCAGACAAAAATCCCTACGTTTTTATGTAGTTTTTATCTCTGTAGCTCAAAACCTGTGGCCGCCACCTGAGATTGAAACCTTTTTTTTTCTGAATTTGGCCGAAACTCTGAACCTAGAGGGGGACTTAGAGTGCGCCCATAGGGCTCCATTATAAACGACGATTTTTTAACTTTTTTCCAAAATTTCACCAAAACGTAAACTGCGACCCTGACCAAACCGTAAAAGCTATCGAAACGCCGTTTTCAGAAAAACGAAGCTACACTTCCCGTGCCTCGTACAAACTTCAAAGCATTTTTCTACTCCAAAGCATGGCTGAGTGATTGCTCAGCAAGCAAAGGTGTCCATTTTGGAATGTTGCCGTTTTTTTTCAGGTTTCTCCATTCACTTCCATGTTACGAGACGCTCGAATTTCGCCGTTTATTCTCGCCCCGTTGGACGGATCGCTTATGTGAGACATAGCACACCATTCCCGATTAATGCGCACGTCTCCATATAAATTCGTCTTTATGTCTCCAAAACTCTGGGAGAAGAAGCGAACCGAAAAAAGTACCAGAAGAAGCTATAAGAATATTAAACGCGAGCAATAACAATATATGTGCCACGCCCCTGCAGGCAGGCTGCGCCTGCCTGCAGGGGCGTGCACAGATAATAAGCCTGAGCAATAACAATATATGTGCCACGCCCCTGCAGGCAGGCTGTGCCTGCCTGCAGGGGCGTGCACTGGCTCCCATTGCGCAGCAATGGGAGCCAGTGCACCGGCACAGATAACTAAGGCAGTGTCACAGGCTAAGAAAGGACAATGGATAAACTGGAAGAGTGTAGAGAAAAGGAGCCCAAAAGAAAGAGGAAGGTGTCTGCCATGTGGGACCATTTTGATCTTATATCGGCACTTTGATTTTCACGTTATGACACAAGCTCAAAAGCGAATCATAGGACCATAATGGCTGTCTGGTTGAGTTGTGATTCAGTTTGCATCAACAGGGCGTATCACAAGACCTTAACATTTCAATTAAACTCTGATTGCTGCATAAACAGGGCTTGGTTCATTTCCGGGTTGATGAAAGTCACTGAATGGTGGGAATAACAGGGTTATTAGTAGTTTTTGTCACATTGGATTATGAATGATTAAAACATCCATAAACAACAGGCCAATGTACCTTGTGGTAGTCTACACAATAAATGTTAGTAAAAACTCTAAAACTGAAGCTGAAACATATTCCACATTTCTACACAAAGTGCAGTACACAAAACATTAGTTATTTATGACATGTATTTTATTATTCTTTCTGCAAAACACGTTTATTACAATAGTGACAGTAAAGTTCATTCCATTCCATTCATTCTATTACAGTACATGTTTAAAGCACCATGTTCCAGTGATTGTGAAGCGTTAAGATGAGACAACATGTTTGTTTCTTCTTTAATTCGTTAAAGCTGCTCCAAGGACAGAATCTTTTCTGACAACAGACATCACTTATTCATGTGATTATTTCTACTAGTGGTTGAATGAAGGAGTTAAACTCCTCTTCCTCAGATCAGCCCTGGTGAGTAGGTGGTCTTTAATGTGACCCAGGACTCACCGTGTGTTCACACTACCAAAGGAAGGAGGTCACATGTGTCCCAGACCACCTCCACATGTGGACTGAGACCAGAGCAGTGTTCACATCTGGACTTCAAGATAGAAACTTGGGATCATCTAGAACGAATGCTAATGTGAGGTCTGAACAAGTCCTGTCTCCAGTTTCCTTCTGTATTTTCTTGATAAAGTTCTGAAGGAATAAACAGCAAAAGAAGAACATGTGCAAAGCCACGGTTGAAAGTCTCATTTAAATCTGTGTCAGGTTACTTATCATGAGCGTGGAAGCTTCACGTGCTCTTCATGACCTGTTTTCTTTGTGTCAGGTCCAAAATACAATCACTGTAATGAGAGGTAATAAAGGAGTCATCATAACTGGTTAACAGAACTGACAAGGTCCATTTATATGTGTGTCAATGAAAGTTCTTTTACAATACAAACCAAGACAATAACAGTTATGGTATAACTGACTTCCTGCTCTGATAAGAGAAATAAAGATTTTATGCCTTTGTTGGTGAATGTAGTTCTGGACTATGGACACAGCCCTGCTTTCTGTTTGGACCGATTATGGATTATGGAGACGTCTACATAATGTAGCCCATCAACACTTACCTGTAAAACCTACTATACATGACTTGAAACTTGTCGTCTGTGGAGTCATCATGCTCTGCAGTCAGTAGCTTTTCAGTTTTCTGCATCAGAATCTTTGCTAATTTTGAAAAGTTCACGTTAATAATGTCATTTGTGCTGCTGTTGATACTGAATGAAACTATAATTACATTATGTTAGAGTAATCATGTTGAAGATTTGTGGATCGTATATGATCCAGCAGATATATGTGGTCATAATCATAATATATATTTACCAAAACAGAGAAAAAACACTGAGACACAAATGATTTTAGTGCATCTTTGCCTTTGTCATAAAGTAATTATTACTATTACTTTATGACAAAGGCAAATATATTAATATATTTTTATAATATATTAATATTAAAAAATGATATTAATGATATTTTTAGGAAACACTGCATAAATGTCCATTGCTATGCAGATGACTGTGACGGCCCCAGACCTGGATTCAATGTATTGTCATGCAAAGTACTGTGGGTGTATTTACTTGTTGCAGGTTGGAAGCTATACCGGGCTGGCAAGGAGCACCTGGCCAGTATTTCCTGTCCAACACATCCATACTTTCACCTACACCGCTGACACTGATTTCCATATCCCATCCAGTTTGAGTTTTCTTTTAATAAATGTTACTTTCTTAAACTTCATTCGAGTGTACAACTCCTATTTTGTTGCGCCCAACGAGCCGGTGGTAACAATGACACGCAGCTGTATTTATCCATGAAACCAGATGAAACCAATCAGCTGGCTGAACTCCAAGACATGAATGACATGACCTGTAATTTCCTGCTATTAAACTCAGACTAGACTAGATAGGGTTAACAGTCATGTAGGGATAATACATTGGTAATGTCACTGTTGTATGGCTTCACAGATATGAGTCAACCATTAGCTTTCTGACCATTGTTCATGGCTGATTCTAAATTGGCTGTAGTTGTGAGTGTGCATCCTTCCTCCATTCAGTAGCAATATAGTTATTGGTGTTAAGTGACTACTTATTATTTATTTTTTGTGCTCTCTAGAGTTCCAGGTAGTATAAAAAGTGTAGTCCAAGTCTACTTTTCAGATATACATCTCTGCTTTAGCACAACAGAATACACTACAGCGTGGCAGCACTTTTTTGAGAAGACGTTTCACCACTCATCCGCGTAGCTTCTTCAGTTCTAGTTGACTGTTTTTGGATATACCATGAACTGGATGACTGAGAACCTTCACAGATAAAGAGGCATGGCCTTAGGAGGAATGACAAGATGTCTCAGATTGCTGGTTCAGTTAAACGGCAACTTGCAGTGGGCTAGGATGAAAGTGAAGCCAAGTAAATCGAGGAGTATTTCAGTTGGTAAAGAAAAGGTAGTAGATAAGAGGTTGGCTATAAATGATGAGGTGTAACAGTGTTAGAGAAGCCAGTGAAGAGTTTGGGGAGACGGTATGATGCAAGTCTCAGTAATAAAGAGCAGTTTGAAGGGTTGAGGGTTTAAATGTGCTAAAGTTAGCCTGGAAATGACTCTCACGCAGTCAAAGGATGTAGTTGCTAGGAGTGCAGGGCCCACGGTTAAAACAGGGAGGAAGTGGAACCCAAAAGAGGCAGTAAAGGAAGCACAGGTAGCCCTTAGGCATAGGGATATCATAGGTTATGTATGTACAGCAACGGCGTGGAAGCCTAGGGCTGTGTGCAGACAAACCTCTGTGGAGCGAGGCATCAGTGGTAGAAAAGAGAAAAAGAAAATCATAGGACCATAATGGCTGTCTGGTTGAGTCGTGATTCAGTTCATATCATCGGGGCAAATCACAAGACCTTAGCGGTTCAGTTAAGCTCTGATTGCTGCATAAAAAGGGCTAGGTTCATTTCTAGGTTGATGAAAGTCACTGAATGGTGGGAATGGTGGGAATAATTATAACATGTGATCTTTGTCACATTGGATTATGAATGATTAAAACATCCATAAACAACAGGTGAATGTACCTTGTGGTAGTTTAGAGAATAAATGTTGGTAAAAACTCTAAAACTGAAGCTGAACTCCATTAAATGACGAGGAGTTGAACATATTCCACATTTCTACACAAAGTACAGTACACAAAGCATTAGTTATTTATGACCTGTATTTTATTATTATAAATCATGTTTATTACAGTACACATGTAAAGCATCATATTCCAGTGATTGTGAAGCATTAAGATGAGTTGACATGACCACGTCTTGATGTTAGATGGTTCAGCAGTCAGTTTTCTTCACGCAGATAAACGGACGTCCAGTAGTGCATACATTATTGGACCAGCCCACTGCAAGAGGAGATGTTGATTCATTAAGTCTGACATATTAAATTCTGTTTCATTAGCTAAAACCTTCCTGAAACAATTCGTTTATTTATAAATAATAATAAAATAAACGTGATACATGATGTAGAAAGTTAAATCTAACTCACAGAGCTGCAATAGTGAATTACATTTAGAAAGTATTTTGCAAAGGAAAAAGCAAAACAGTTTTGATTAATAATTTGATTGTGTCAAAATTGACAGGATAAAGCTTTGATCAAGTATTAAATTAATTATTTATTGTGTCTGTATCAAATGGATTTTACAACTAATTATGCTTCTTGTGCATAAAAAGAGATTAGAATTTAAAATGTTAAGCAAATCATTTTTTAATTATTAAATGAATTATTTTTTACTTTTTGCTGAAGTTCAGGCTTTCCCTATGATTAAGTCACATCAGGGAAAAAAAATACATGTAATAGGAATCTGAGCTGAATGAGAGATAGAGATGTTTTGTCTCACCTGCGGTATTGAGGTAGATACACGGGTAAGAAGTGGCAGAGTTTGATGAATACCAGTTGGAGTAGCTGAAGGGACTCTGGTCCAACCATCTCCAACCCTGGATAGAAAAAGTAGATGATGATTAGACATGTGTTGGTCACCAATGCTAATTTATTATATGCAGTCAGATGTGCTGGTAATGTACACGGTGAGTTAAAAATTTCATAATTTTTCATAATTTCACAATTTCACAACATCAGTGAAGCCCTGAAAGTGGACGAAGACAACCCAGTAAAAAACTAAGATGAGACTAAAGTAGAATAGTTTGGTTTAAATGGAAGACGTCATGTTTGGAGATGAAACAACACTGCATTCCAGCATCAGAACCATGAAACATGGGGGTGCTAATATCCTTGTTTGGGCCTGTAAGAGCCAAACAGGTGAAAATGTTGTTTTCAGAAATTTGCATAATATTAATTAACATCTGAACACTGAATTAAGATCTAATTTGATTATGATAGTTTATCATATAATATGATTTTCTTTGGACATGTCTGATGACTCATGACGTACGCTGCTGTTCTCAATGATTAGACATGAGTGTTTGAGTTTTGTTCGAGTCAGGTGTGTGCTGTGATTCAGACAGTGTGAGCAGTTTTGGATGCTAACAGCTTTTTACCGTGTCCAAGGCTTATTGTTCATGTTTCAGTGAATTATTTTTCAACTGTGGGTTGGATAGGAGTCAGAAACCGTCTGCTGCGAACACAGAAGGAGTCAGCCTGATAAAGGAACGAAAACTAATACTGAAATTTTGCCACTACAGGGCCTGTTCTGGTGCATCTGGGCCAGGACATCTTGTCGTCATTGATGGACCAATGAATTCTGAATTCTGCCAGTGAACTCTGAAAGAAAATGTCAGGACATCTGTCCATGAGCTGAATGTCAAGAGAAACTGGTTCATGCAGCAAGACAAGGAGAACCAAGAAGACAAGTGGTTCTACAAGAGAACGGTTAAAGAAGAACAAGATGAATGTTTGACCTTGATCCAGAAATGTTGTTGTTGGACCTGAAGCAGCAGTTGATGTGAGGAAACCCACCAACATCTAAGAACTGAAGTGGTTCTGTTCTGAGGAACCAAGCTGCTGTAGACCACTGATCAGCAGTTACCAGAAACATTTAGTTACAAGGAGGTCACAGCAGATACTGGAAACAAGGAGGCACTGACTTTTTCAACTCAGTGATAAGAGCAAATTAATTATTGTGAATGAACAAATACAAAAATAAAATATTTCTGTTTCATGTGTTTGATCGGGTTCTCTTTGTCTACTTTCAGGACTGTTTTAAATAATTTTTATGGAGAAATTTCAGAAATTCTGAATGGTAGGTATAATAACCTGGAAGTAGAATCCTCCCATCCAGGCATGAGTATATCCTCCTCTACTGGTGAGGTCCTGCAGGAAACTGTAATCAAACACGTCATGGGCAGAAGCCAAGGAGGCCCCGTAATTGGCACAGCTGGCCTTGGAGGGAGACGCACAAATGTTGTGTTAATATGACTTTAATATGTATTGTACATCCAATGAAAGCTGAAAGTGTTTTTTTGAGTAACAAATGTAACTCACCACAGCACTGGTCCAGGATGTGCTGGAGGCCACAAACAGATAGCAGTCGCCCTTGTAGCTGACCCAACCAGAGGGACATGTGAAGAACCGTCCTGTAGATCAGAGAGACGACCAGAAAACAGATTCATTTAATGTGAATAGATTGAATACAGAAATGTAATATTCAGGGTTTCATCAAAGACAATAAACCTTGGGGTGATGAGGCCACCTCTTCAGCAGAAACCTTCTCAGAGTGTTTTGCTAAAAGGAGAAAAACAAGTCACATTATAATCATATTCTTTACACTGATATGGAGGATATAACAAGTCACAATATGTTTTTACCTTCAGGAACAAAATCTGCAGCTTCCTTTTCTACCACTGAGACACAAAGAAAGAGAAAAAAAACAGTTCAAACAGTCTGATAGACATTTAATTATGTAAGTGAAAATGATGGTAAGTGTCAGATTATTTGCAGCAAACTAATAAAACTGGAGTGTGCTTACAGTCTGTTTAAAAAGTCAAAGCACTTTTGTGCACAGTTGTTTTGTGTGAAGTCAACTAACGCTGGTTGTCCTCCTGCAGCTTCTGTGGGGCAGCGTCAGCAGCAGGTACAACTAAGAGAAGAGATTATTATTATTATTTTCAATCAGCTATGCACCACATGTGTCTGGCCTGACTGAATCCCTGAGCCACACTGTCATAAATGATCCTTTGTCTCCATCTAGTGGGCTGGTGGTGGTACTACATATAACAATTACAATATAGCGACCTTATTCTGACTAATTTCCCTCTGGAGTTTCATGTATGAACAACCACTACATGGAGAAAATACCAATATTTTTATGGATTCTATAATGTGCACAATTGTAGAATTTGATGATGTACAAGCTAAATAAATGAATGGTGTGAATATTTCCTCCTGTAGTGAGAATCAATAGTATTTTGTTGCCAGATTCCATTTCAAGAGGTACAACCCAATGTATTGTATATATTGGTTTTATCCAAATGTCCAAATGGAGAGTCGACCTGGTTCTATTTTCACTAAAACCTTTGTGGAATATGGGCTCTGAGGTATTTTCATAAATTCTTGGTATATCATTGTTATCAGGATGTTTTCTTCTATCTAGAAGACATTTAAAACATCTTGTTTAGTTTATCACTAATTAATCAGAAAAAAACCAGCTACAATGTTTCTAACACTAGAAATCCATTCTCTGAAGTCTGACCTACCCATATAGATAAGGGTCATGAATACAGACCTGACAGTTCTGGAGCTATTCCTGATTTATTTTGTGTTTGTCTCTTTAGTTCAGCTAGCTTCACCTCCCAGCATCTAAGTGCTGCTAAGAGATTAGTAAACTGAATCTGTACAAGTGAAGAATAATGTTCTGACCTGCTGCAGCCGTGGCCACAAGAACAAGAACAAGCTGAAGGCTCTACATCCCGTTCTACTTTACAATCGCTAGAAACCAGTAGTAAGCTTGAACTTTGAGAGGAAGGCTATCTTTTGGGTGGTATCATAAGAGAAGATGGATCTAGGCCCTTAAATTCTAAGAAGAAAAAACAATGTCTTACCTGACAGTCAAATGTGCGGCAGTGATATTCAGGCGTCAGCTGATTGATGCCTTATTTGTGAGGAGGCTGGTCCATCCTTTAAATGCAAAACTAAATTATGCTCTTTGACCGGATCACAAAGGTTTTGTTTTACTGTGTTTTAAACCTCAAATAAAGGCTAAAAGTCCTTCCTGAGGTTAATAAAGAAATGTTGATATGAATTGGACTGATATGATTTGTGCTAACATCACTGATCGCTTTGAACTTACCCCCAGTTTATTATTAACAGTTTAGTTCAAGGATACTTTTGTCCTCTCACGTTGCATGAACATCTGATATGATTATTCTGATCTCACGTGTACATCTTTAGGTTTTACCTGTTCTGACACCTGGTACAAAATTAAAATGTGTCTCCACATGTGTCCCCAGCCAGCACGTGAGATCTGATCTCAGTTTGTCTGTCTGTAAATAAGCAGAGACTGTGGCCAGCAGAATATTGTAGCAGCTGCTGTCTCTAATGGATCTCTACCTACCGTTGGATCAGAACCTTGAACAGCTGTTTGACTTCTTTATGTCGTTGTAAGTGCTCCAAGGGCGGAATATTTGAAAAGGTTCTCATAACTAACAGACATATCAGTGTCAGGTTAGGTATCATGAGCATGGAAGCTTCCAGTGCTCTTCATGATGCCTTATCTTTGTTTCAGGTCCAAAATACAATGACTGGAACAAGGGGCCAACAAGGTCCATTTATATGTGTGTCAATAAAAGACCTTTTGCAATACCATCTTACTGAGATTACTGGAAACCGAGACAATAAGACTTATTATATCAAGGACTTCTTGCTCTGATAAGATCATAAAATAGTTTTTAGGGCTTTGTTCGTGGATGCAGTTCTGGACGATGGACAGAGTCCTTCTTTTTGTTCTGCATGAAACATGAAAGAAAAAACAAAGACATGACCTTAGGAGGAATAATAATAATAAGAAGAAGAAAAAGAAGAAGAAGAAGAAGAATACATTTTATTTATAGGCGCCTTTTACAACACTCAAGTCCGTACAAAATTGTTTAAAAATAAAACACGGTTCAAATACAAAAAATAAACACAATTATAGTACACACAAGCATAATATAGAACATATAGTTACATACAAATTACAAATAGAATGGGAGATAGAAGTGAGACTATGGTATGGAATAGGCCTGTCTGAATAAATAAGTTTTGAGTTGAGATTTGAAGGTGGTGACTGAGTCTGAATTTTTTAAGTGTTCAGGGAGGGTGTTCCAGAGGCAGGGGGCTGAATGGGAGA
Source organism: Planiliza haematocheilus (assembly GCA_005024645.1). NCBI lineage: Eukaryota > Metazoa > Chordata > Actinopteri > Mugiliformes > Mugilidae > Planiliza > Planiliza haematocheilus. The sequence goes on from SRSE01000734.1 coordinate 17,831, forward strand.
ATGCTCTAAACCCCATGGTGGTCAGGCGAGCAGGTGGGATGGTGAGTTGTTGTGATGAAGATGACCTAAGAGTGCGGGCAGGAATGTTTATTTGGAGCAGGTTAGTGAGGTACTGAGGGGCGAGGTTGTTTAATGCCTTGAAGGTGAGAAGTAGGATTTTTTAGATGATACTGAATTTGACAGGGAGCCAGTGGAGTTGCTGCAGGACTGGTGTTATGTGACTTATGGAGGAGGTTCTAGTGATGATACATGCTGCGTTTGAACCAGCTGTAGCTTATGAATGGATTTGTCAGGTAAACCAAATAAAGGGGAGTTGCAATAATCCAGACGGGAAAGGTGGAGCTGGGTTTGGTGGAGTAGGGGTGAGGGTGTCATCCGCATAACAGTGGAAATTAATATTATACCTATGAAACATCTGGCCAAGGGGGATGAGGTAGATGATGAATAGAAGAGGACAGAGAACAGAGCCTTGTGGAACACCAGAGGAAAGGGGGGAAGGGCGGGATGTAAACGTTTTAAACTGAATGAACTGAGTGCGGCCAGAGAGATACGAGATGAACCAGCTGAGAGGTGTGTCAGAGATACCGATGGAGGCTAGTCTATGGATGAGAATGGAGTGGGAGATAGTGTCGAATGCTGCGGTTAGATCCAGAAGAATGAGGATTGAAAGGAGTACTGAATCAGCAGCAGGAGCTCATTGGTGATTTTTAACAAAGCTGTTTCTGTGCTGTGTAGAGGGCGAAAACCAGATTGAAATTGTTCATATAGGTTATTGTTGGAGAGGTGGGAATGGATCTGAGATGCAACTGTTTTTTCAAGAACTTTAGATAGAAAGGGCAGATTGGAGATAGGACGGAGGTTATTGAAATTGTTGGGGTCTGCACCAGGTTTTTTGAGTATAGGGGTGACGAGGGGATGTCTCAGATTGCTGGTTCGGTTAAACAGCAGCTTTCAGTGGGCTAGGATGAAAGTGAAGCCGAGTAAATATAGGAGTATTTCAACTGGTAAGGGAAAGGAAGGTAGCAGATAAAAGGTTTGTGATAAATGATGAGGTGGTGGCCACAGTGCTAGAGAAGCCAGTGAAGAGTTTGGGGAAATGGTATGATGCAAATCTCAGTGATAAAGAGCAGTTTGAAGGGTTGAGGCATTTCAAGCATAGAACAGTTAAGGCTCCCAGGAAAGTTAAAGTTAGGGTGTTTGCAGTTTGGTTAATTGCCCTGGTTAATGTGGCCGCTGACAGTGTATGTCTTTATGTCTTTCAAAGGTAGACAAGCAGAAAGGATGATTCATTTGTTTATCAGAAAATGGCTCGGTGTACCGCACTGCTTAAGTGTGGCCGCCTTGTATGGGAAAGGCATATTGGAGTGTGCCACGGTTAACCTGGAAATGACTCTCACTCAGTCGAAGGAGCCAGTGGTTAGAAGTGCAGCGCCCGCAGTCAAAACAAGGAGGAAGAGGAACCCAAAAGAGGGAGTACAGGAAGCACAGGTAGCTCTTAGGCACAGGGATATCAGCAAAGGCATGGAGGCCTATAGCTGAGTGCAGGGAAACCTCTGTGGAGTAAGACATCTGTGGTGGAAAAGAGTAAGAGATACATAAACAAGAGGAAGCAGTTAGATGAACCAAGGCAATGTTGCAGGCTAAGAAAGGACAATGGGTGAAGTGGGAGAGTGTAGTGAGAGTGTAGTCAGGTCTGCAGAGAGGATCATTGGCACCGATCTTCCCTCCATCCAGGACTTGTACCGGTCCCGGGTCAGGAAGCGGGCCAGGAAAATCTCCACAGACACCTCACACCCTGGTCACAAACTGTTTAGACTCCTCCCCTCAGGCCGGCGCTACAGAGCACCGTACGCCAAAACCACCCGTCACAAGGACAGTTTCTTATCCTGGGCTGTCGCTCTGATGAACTCTGAGCAGTCACAGAGTGCGAGTCCATCCACATGAACAATAGACAATACCTTTCACTGTATATATTCACTGTACAATAACCCCGGTGTATATATTATTCTATATTTTATATTACAGAGTGAGATTTATTTTATTTTATTGCGTTTTATTTTATTTTTATTCTATTTTTATTTCCCTATTTAAGTTGTGAGAGTGAAGTTACCGGAGTCAAATTCCTTGTATGTGCACATACTTGGCCAATAAAGCTGATTCTGATTCTGATTCTGATTCTGATTCTGAAAAGGAGCCCAAAAGAAAGAGAAAGGTGTCTGCCATGTGGGACCATTTTGATCTTATATCGGCACTTTGATTTTCACGTTATAACACAAGCTCAAAAGCGAATCATAGGACCATAATGGCTGTCTGGTTGAGTTGTGATTCAGTTTGCATCAATGGGGCGAATCACAAGACCTTAACGGTTCAAATAAGCTCCGATTGCTGCATAAAAAGGGCTAGGTTCATTTCTGGGTTGATGAAAGTCACTGAATGGTGGGAATAATGGGGTTATTACATGTAGTTTTTGTCACATTGGATTATGATTGAAACATCCATAAACAACAGGTGCATGTACCTTGTGGTAGTCTACACAATAAATGTTGGTAAAAACTGGTCTGCCGTGTGGGACCATTTTGATCTTATTGACTGAACATTTTAAATATATCAAAGACATTTTTCCTTATATAACAATGTTAAATAATACAATATAGAATACAATAACAATGATCGAAGGATTCCAACGATGCGTTGTTTTCAAAAATCGGACATACACTTCAAATGTTACATGCACAAATATACTTCAAATTTTGACCAGTTGGTGGCGCTAGACCGTGCTTAGTGCTTACATGTAACTTAGTCAAAGTAATATTGAGACTGCCCTTAAGCTATGTGCCAAATTTCACAACTTTTTACCATACGGTTCTACGGGTTGCCATCGATGATTAGGAAGATTAGGAATAATAATAAGAAAACATAGAATACCAAATAATATTATTGTGTATATACTAGGTCATTTAATCACTATGTCAGTGGAGTCTCTTAACCAGGTTGCCTGCAATAATGTTTACGATCCAGCAGGCGTTCGCATTAAGTAAGTGACACATTATCAATACCGTTTGTGTAATGTGCCTCAACGATTTACGAGGCCTCATTTACCCATCACTAACACGAGCGTTTGTAAATGAGGAACAATAGTTAAAAGTAAATTCCTTAACTGCTGACAAAGAGAATAGACACATCATGTTTGTATGTAAGTGAGAAAAGGCCAATCACAGGACCATAATGGCTGTCTGGTTAAGCGTGAGGTTGAGTTGTGATTCAGTCCAGGCGAATCACGAATCACAAGACCTTAACGGTTCAGTTAAGTTTGATTGTTTGCATTGATTGCTGCATAAAAAGGGCTAGATGAATTTCTGGGTTGATGAATGTCATTGAATGGTGGGAATAGCATGTGGTTTTTGTCACATTGGATTGTGAATGATTAAAATATCCATAAGCAACAGGTGAATGTACTTTGTGGTAGTTTAGAGAATAAATGTTGGTAAAAAACTCCAAAACTGAAGCTGAACTCCATTAACCAGCCATATCAGTGTCAGTGTTAGGTATCATGAGCATGGAAGCTTCCAGTGCTCTTCACAATGTCTTATCTTTGTTTCAGGTCCAAAATTCAATCACTGGAACAAGGGGCCAACCAGGTCCATTTATATGTGTTTCAATAAAAGACCTTTTGCAATACCTTCTTACTGAGATTACTGGTCCAAAATACAATCCTAAACATATTCCACATTTCTACACAAAGTACAGTACACAAAGCATTACTTATTTATGACCTGTATTTTATTATTCTTTCTGCAAATCATGTTTATTACAGTACACATGTATAGCATCGTATTCTAGTGATTGTGAAGCGTTAAGATGAGTTGACATGACCGCGTCTTGAGATTAGATGGTTCAGCAGTCAGTTTTCTTCACACAGATATATGGACGTCCAGAAGTGCATACATTATTGGACCAGCCCACTGCAAGAGAAGACATTGATTCATTAAGTCTGACATATTTAATTCTGTTTCATTAGCAAAAATCTTCCTGAAACAAAAAAAAAAAAATGGAATATCCCACGGGATGAATAAAATTCTATCAATATTTGACGTTTGAGAAAGTTGGAAGAATGGGACAAGTTTGGCTGAAGCAATTATAGGTGGTTTAAATAAAATATATTAATTTCAAAATACAGTCATGACATAAATTACTTGAAATTTTTAACTGGAATCCCATTGCAAACATTAAAAAGAAAAATCATTTAAACAATCTTTAGGAATCTTGTTTTGTGTTTAATTGCCAGTTGACAAATTGTAACTATTTTATCTCTGCAAATATTCCTAGAAAAGTACTGATTTATTTATTTATTATTTATAAATAATAATAAAATAAACGTGATATAGGATGTAGAAAATTAAATCTAACTCACAGGGCTGCAATAGTGAATTACATTTGGAAAGTATTTTGCAAAGGAAAAAACAAAATAGTTTTGATTAATAATTAGATTATTAATAAGATAAAGCTTTGATTAAGTATTAAATTAATTATTTATTGTGTCCATATCAAATGGATTTTACAACTTATATACTTCTTGTGCATAAAAAGAGATTAGCATTTAAAATTTTGAGCAAATTATTTGTTATTATTTTTTACTTTTTGCTGAAGTTCAGGCTTTCCCTATGATTAAGTCACCTCAGGGAAAAAAATACATATAATAGGAATCTGAACTGAATGAGAGATAGAGATGTTTTGTCTCACCTGCGGTATTGAGGTAGATACATGGGTAAGAGCTGGCAGAGAGTGGTGAATACCAGTTGGAGTAGCTGAAGGGACTCTGGTCCAACCATCTCCAACCCTGGACAGAAAAAGTAGATGATGATTAGACATGTGTTGGTCACCAATGCTAATTTATTATATGCAGTCAGATGTGCTGGTAATGTACACGGTGAGTTAAAAATTTCATAATTTTTCATAATTTCACAATTTCAAAATATCAGTGAAGTCCCAAAAGTGGCCAAAGACAACCCAGTAAAAAACTAAGATGAGACTAAAGTAGAATAGTTTGGTTTAAATGGAAGACGTCATGTTTGGAGATGAAACAACACTCCATTCCAGCATCAGAACCTTGAAACACGGGGGCGCTAATATCCTTGTTTGGGCCTGTAAGAGCCCAAAACAGGTGAAAATGTTGTTTTCAGAAATTTGCATAATATTAATTAACATTTGAACACTTAAAATTAAGATCTAATATGATTACGATAGTTTATCATTTAATATGATTTTCTTTGGACATGTCTGATGCCTCATGATGTACGCTGCTGTTCTCAATGATTAGACATGAGTGTTTGAGTTTTGTTTGAGCCAGGTGTGTGCTGTGATTCAGACAGTGTGAGCAGTTTTGGATGCTAACAGCTTTTTACCGTGTCCAAGGCTTATTAAATGAATGTACTACAGACCTTTATGTTGGATTAAATTCAAGGATGAACTACCATCATGTTTCAGTGAATTATTTTTCATCTGTGTTTTGGATGGGAATCAGAAACCGTCTGCTGCGAACACAGAAGGAAGTGGCCTGATAAAGGAATGAAAACTAATACTGAAATTTTGCCACAACAGGGCCTGTTCCGGTGCATCTGGGCCAGGATGTTCTTGTCCTCATTGATGGACCAATGAATTCTGAATTCTACCAGTGAACTCTGAAAGAAAATGTCAGGACATCTGTCCATGAGCTGAATGTGAAGATACACTGGGTCATGCAGCAAGACAAGGAGAACCAAGAACACAAGTGGTTCTACAAGAGAACGGTTAAAGAAGAACAAGATGAATGTTTAGGAACGGCCAAGTCAAAGTCCTGACCTTAATCTAATAGAAATATTGTGGAAGGACCTGAAGCAGCAGTTGATGTGAGGAAACCCACCAACATCTCAGAACTGAAGTGGTTCTGTTCTGAGGAACCAAGCTGCTGGAGACGACTGTTCATCAGTTACCGGAAATGTTTAGTTACAAGGAGGTCACAGCAGATACTGGAAACAAGGAGGCACTGACTTTTTCAACTCAGTGATAAGAGCAAATTAATTATTGTGAATGAACAAATACAAAAATATAATATTTCTGTTTCATGTGTTTGATCGGGTTCTCTTTGTCTACTTTCAGGACTGTTTTAAATCATCTTTATGGAGAAATTTCAGAAATTCTGAATGATGGGTATAATAACCTGGAAGTAGAATCCTCCCATCCAGGCATGAGTATATCCTCCTCTACTGGTGAGGTCCTGCAGGAAACTGTACTCAAACACGTCATGGGCAGAAGCCAAAGAGGCCCCGTAATTGGCACAGTTGCTCTTGGAGGGAGACACACAAATGTTGTGTTAATATGACTGTAATATGTATTGTACATCCAATGAAAGCTGAAAGTGTTTCTTTGAGTAACAAATGTAAATCACCACAGCACTGGTCCAGGTTACGTGGGAGGTCACAAACAGATAGCAGTCACCCTTGTAGCTGACCCAACCAGACGGACATGTGTAGAACCGTCCTGTAGAGCAGAGAGAGGACCAGAAAACAGATTAATTTAATGTGAATAGATTGAATACAAAAATGTAATATTCAGGGTTTTATCAAAGACAATAAACCTTGGGGTGATGAGGCCACCTCTCCAGCAGAAAACTCCTCAGATTGTTTTGCTTAAAGGAGAAAAATCAATTCACATTATAATCATATTCTTGACACTGATATGGAGGAGTTAACAAGTCACAATATGTTTTTACCTTCAGGAACAAAATCTGCAGCTTCCTCTTCTACCACTGAAACACAAACAGAAAAAAACAGTTCAAACAGTCTGATTTAACTGTGTTGGTGAAAATTGAGGATAACAAAAGACATTGATTACCAAGTAAACCTCTGCAGCGTTAGGTAGAGAAATCACATAAATATCAATAAATTCTATGAATGTATGAATTAATTTATTACAACATAACTATACTAGAGACTATTACGTAATTACAGGCTAGTCCAATACAGTAAAATTTCTTATGCTAATGTCATAGAAAAATCTCTTCTTTCGCATGTAAAATCAGCTTACACTGGTTGTCCTCCTGCAGCTTCTGTGGTGCAGCTTCAGCAGCAGGTTCAACTAATAGAAGAGATTATTATTATTATTATTATTATCAGTATTATTATTGTGGTTTTCATATATTCAGAGAGAAGGTAAGAGCACGTGTGTGTTGATTGTCTTGGTGAAAAGGCAGGGCATGGTGAGTCATAATTTCTCTGTATGTCTCAATTTTTCATCAGATCCTAAAACAACTGATAACAAATGCCACTGACATTGTTTTTACTCCCATCATGGTCATTTTGAGACTACCCACCCAATTCTCAATCAGCTATGCACCACATGGTGTCTTCCCTGACTGAATCCCTGAACAACAATGCCATAAATGGTCCTTTGCCTCCATCAGATTATTAATCTATTCAAAACGTAATTTTATTTTACTTTTTTTTAACAGATTGTTCTACACAGTTGTTTAGTGCTTCAGCAGCTCCAACTATGAGATAATAATAATAATAATAATAATTCCTGTTATGATGTTTTCTACATGTAATGTGGAAGATATTTAAATATCTTCTTTAGTTTGTCACCAATTAATCAGAAAAGGTAATACCTACAATGATTCTAAATCTATTCTCTGAAGTCTGACCTATCCATAGAGATAAGGGTCATGAATATGGACCTGATAGTTCTGGAGCTATAGCTGATTTATTTTGGGTTTGCCTCTTTAGTTAGGCCAGCTTCACTTCCGAGTAGCTTAAGGCTTAAGGTGTTAGCAATCTGTACAAGTGAAGAGAAATGTTCTGACCTGCTGCAGCCATGGCCACAAGAACACCAGCAAGCAAAACAGACAGAATCAGGAGAGCCTTCATGATGAAGATGATGATGATGATGATGATGGTGAGGATGGAGAATAATGGTGTTGCTTAATGTCTGGTGGGAAACAGAATCACAGAGCAGACAGTCGATTTTATTAAAAAGTATTTATATAGCTTCAATAGCAACAGAAATCTATACAGCACAGGTCTCAAACTGATCCGTGAAAGGGCCACCGTGGCTGCAGGCTTTCATTCCAACCATTCAGCAGCACACCTGACTTGGCTCAATCAATCAACTGAACCGCCTTCACACAGTCATTTCAAGTGCTTCCTCTTGCTTGATTGGAACAAAAACTTGCCAGCCACACCCACTGCATGGGTGCTGCGTGGTTGCTGCATGGTTGCTGCATGGTTGGAATGAAAACCTGCAGCCACAGCGGCCCTTTCATGGGTCGGTTTGAGACCCCTGCTATACAGTATCAGCACATGAGAAGAAATTAGAGGCAGTCCCCCAGCAGCCTAGACGTATAGCAGCATAACTAAGGAATGGTTGCGCGTCACCTGTGCCAGCCCTAACTATAAGCCTTGTCAAAAAGGATTGTTTTTTTCTTTTAACCTAAAAGGTAGAGTGGGTGTCTCCCTCCTGAACCTAATCTGGGAGCTAGCTCCTCAGGAGAGGAGCCTAGAACCTGAAGGTTCTACCTCCCATTCTACTTTAGAAACTCTAGGAACCACAAGTAAGCCATAAGACATTTGAGTCCGTTTGGGTGGTATTGAGAAGATGGATTTATGCAGTTAAATTCTAAGAAGGAGAAAGGACAATAGCAGGAGTCTTACCTGGCAGTCAAATGTGCGTCAGCGTTACTCAGGTGTCGACTGATGCAGTGTCAATGAGGAGGATGCTCCATCCTTTAAATACATCAACAACTAAATAATGCTCTTTGGCCAGATTATGAAATAGAAGCTTGAAATTCTTCCTGATGCTAATAAGGAAATGTTCATGTACATGGATTGAACTGATATGATTTGTGATAACGCCACTTATGTAAATGTTTACTTCCAAAGAAACAACTGTTCCGACAGCTTTTTATGATGTGATTGTTCTCCGTGAAATTAACCCAGTTTATTATTAACAGCTTAGTTCAAGGATAGTTTTATCCTCTGACCCTGCATAAACATGTGATGTGATCAGTCTGATCTCACCTGTCCATCTTTAGGTGCCTGTGTTCACACCTGGTAATGTGTCTAAACATGCACCCCCAACCAGCTGTTTATGGATATGATCTCAGATGGATCTCTACTCTCTACAGCTTGTTCTAAAATATGGATCACCTCCCTAATTCAACCAGCGTAAAGTCTCACATGTTAAATTTTTCTTTAGTTTAGAGACAAATCTCAAATTAGAACTGAACCCTGAAAGCTTCCATCATCAGAGTAAAGTCACTGCTGAGAAAGAAACATCTCTGATGATAAAGGACATAAAGACACCAGGAGTTATTGAGGAGATAAATTAATCATTTCATGAGTTGATTCTAGTTTCTTTCTTCATTAATTTGTTAAAGCTGCTCCAAGGACAGAATCTTTTCTGACAACAGACATCACTCATTCAGGTGATCATTTCTTATAGTGGTTGAATGAATGAGTTAAACTCCTCTTCCTCAGATCAGCCCTGTTGAGTAGGTGGTCTTTAATGTGACCCAGGCCTCACTGTGTGTTCACACTACCAAAGTAAAATGAGGTCACATGTGTCCCAGACCACCTCCACATGTGGACTGAAACCAGATCAGTGTTCACATCTTGACTTTTAAGATGGAATCTTGGGATCTGATCACCTAGAACAAATTTTAATGTGAGGTCTGAACAAGGCCTATCTCCAGTTTCTCCACCGTACTGTGTTTTCTCCAGGTGATGAGTAGTTTTCACAAGTTCTTGATAAAGTTGTGAAGGAATAAACAGCAAGAGAAGAACAAGTGCAAAGTCACGTTTGAAGGGTTGATTTAAATCAGTGTCAGATTAGGTAATGTGAGCGTGGAAGCTTCCCATGCTCTTCATGACGTCTTTTCTTTGAAACTAGAGGTAATAATGGAGTTATCATAACTGCTTACCAGAACTGACAAGGTCAGGTTACCTATCGTGAGCGTGGAACCTTCACGTGCTCTTCATTACGTCTTTTCTTTGTGTCAGGTCCTAAATACAATCACTGTAATGAGAGGTAATAAAGGAGTTATCATAACTGGTTAACAAAACTGACAAGGTCCATTTATATGTGTGCCAATAAAAGTTCTTTTACAAGATTACTGGAGGCCAAGACAGTAACAGTTATGGTATAACTGGCTTCTTGCTCTGATAAGGAATAAGTCTGTAGGTTTTTAGGCCATTGTTACCGATTATTTCTATTTAGTAATACACAGGACAAGATGTTACAATCCCTGTGCCAAAATCCTAGGCAAAACACATTTAGCCCTACCAAACCTACAGTCATGTGATATGACAAATAACCTATATTCTACATAGACTAAATAAAAGCTGCTGGCTTGTAAGCCCACTGAGCAGCAGAGGATACTTCAAACATTGTAAAACATAACCTAACTGAACGCTGCTGGCTTGTATGGACCACTCAGCAGCAAACCATGGGTACCAAGCAACATGAAAACAACAGGAACCTGACCTAAACAACCGCAGTATGCAGCATGTCATTGGGGTTTTCAAGTGGGCACCTCCTTTCCCCGATGTTTCGTTAAGTTAGGCCCACGACACCTTGAGAAGGCTTAACAGTGATTTCTAGAGTCCTGGAGTCACTAAGTTTTATTCTAATCAAATTCTTGTGACTTAACAACTTCTTTCCACAAAAAATAAATAATGTAGAACAAAATAAATCAAATGATTCTCATAGTTTTCGTCATCGTCCAATTAAAAAGGTGAAAAGTGGATTCTCAGGTTGTGCTGAGAATAAAACAAGACATTTTAACATATCAGGATGCTTCTTAAACTTTTATTCAAAAAATCTTTACTTGAAAAAATGAATTAACTCATAATGAAGATGCTCTCAATTCATGTACAACCTTATAACCTGCAATGCCACTGATGTTATCACATCATATTTAATACATGAGTTTTTTGAGATGTCTGCTCCACATAATCGAGACTTACCTGAAAAACCTGCTGTATATGACTTGAAATTTGTCATCTGAACAAATGTCCGTTGCTATGCAGATGACACACAGCTGTATTTATCCATGAAACCAGTTGAAACGAATCAGCTGGTTGAACTCCAAGACATAAAGTATGACCTGTAACTTCCTACCCTTAAACTCAGACTAAACATGAGCTACTGTATTTGGCCCCATCTCAAAGATTCATTATCTAATCACTTTGACAAGTATACGGCCTTTAATAGGTGGTACAGTCATATCTGGTTCGTCACCCCATAAAGGGTTAAGAGTCCTGTAAGGAATGTCACTGTTACATGGCTTCACAGATATCAATGAGTTAACCATTAGATATCTGACCATTGGTCATGGTTGATTCTATATTGGCTGTAGGTGTGAGTGTGCATCCTTCCTCGATTCAGTGGCAATATAGTCACTGGTGTTAGGTGACTACTTACTAGTTTTGTGTGCTCTTTAGAGTTCCAGGTAGTATAAAAAGCCTAGTCAATACATCTCTGCTCAGGCAAATAATCCAAAAACTGGGAAAACAAGGAGCAAGCTGACTGCTGGAGAAGCTAAACATATTCCACATTTCTATACAAAGTACAGTACACAAAACATTAGTTATTCATGACATGTATTTTATTATTCTTTCTGCAAATCATGTTTATTACAGTACATATGTAAAGCATCATATTCCAGTGATTGTGAAGCATTAAGATGAGTTGACATGACGCGTCTTGATGTTGGATGGTTCAGCAGTCAGTTCTCTTCACGCAGATATACGGACGTCCAGAAGTGCATACATTATTGGACCAGCCCGCTGCAAGAGAAAACATTGATTCATTAAGTATGACATGTTAAATTCTATTTAATTAGTAAAAACCTTCCTGAAAAAAAATAAAAATAAAATAAAAATAAAAAAATGGAATATCCCACAGGATAAATGAAGTATCTATCTTTTCTACATTTGGCATTAGTGGCTTGAGAAAGTTGGAACAATGGGTCAAGTTTGACTGAAGTAATGGTTTAAAGTAAAGTAAATATTACTTTCAAATACAGTCACGACATAAATGACTTACAAACTTTGTGAAGCTTGTTTCTTGTTTAATCATCACTTTACAAAACAAACTCTTTTCTTGCTGTATCCCTAGAAAAGTATTGATTAATTTATTTATAAATGATGATAAAAGAAATGTGATACAGGATGTAGAAAGTTAAATCTATGTCACAGAGCTGCAATGGTTTTTTCACATAGTGCTGAATTCCACTTGGAAAGTATTTTACAAAGGAAAAAATCTCAATGGTTTATGAATCAATTCATGTTTGATCAACAAGACAAAACTTTAATCTATCTAATGTGTCCATATCAAAGGGATTATTACTAATGTGCCTCTTGTACATAAAAGAGATTTTTTCATTTTAAAAGAGACAGAAATGTTTTGTCTCACCTCTGGAATTGAGGTAGATACACGGGTAAGAGCTGCCAGAGTTTTGTGAAGACCAGTAGGAGTAGCTGAAGGGACTCTGGTCCAACCATCTCCAGTAGCTCTGGACATAAAAAGTGGATGTAATTAGTCATGTGTTTGTCATTAGTGCTTATATCATTTATTATAGACAGTCAGATGTGTTGGTAATGTACAGGGTGAGATAAAAAAAACAAAACACATACTTTCATAAAAATTAACTCAAACATCAGTGAAGTCCTGAAAGTGGACTAAGACAACCCAGTAAAAACTAAGATCAAAGACCAAAGTAGAATAGTTTGGTTGAAATAAGGTGTGTCATGTTTAGAGATGAAACATCTGCATTTGAGCATCAGAACCTCATCCCTCCATCAGACACTGGAGCGTTAAAGTCCTGGTTTGGGCCTGTTCTGCTGCATGAGGGCCAGGACGACTTGTCATCAGTGATGGACCAATGAATTCTGAATTCTACCAGTGAATTCTACCAAAATTTAACTTTCTTAAATCAGTATTTCTGTTTCATGTGTTTGACTGCGTTGCCTTTGTCTATTTTCAGGACTATGAAAATCTGCTGATGGTTTGAATCATTTTATGTAGAAATGTAGAAAATCCTGTGTGCTTTAATAACCTGGAAGTAGAATCCTCCCATCCAGGCAGTAGAACCTCCTGCTCTAAGGGTGAGGTCCTGCAGGAAACTGTAATCAAACAGGTCGTGGGCAGAAGCCAAGGAGGCCCCGTAATTGGCACAGTAGCTCTTGGAGGGAGAAGCATAAATGTTGTGTTAATATGACAAATTATATTGTACACACTGTAAAAGGTGAATGTGTTTCTTTGAGTAACAAATGTAAATCACCACAGCACTGTTCCAGGATGTGCTGGAGGCCACATACAGATAGCAGTCACCCTTGTAGTTGACCCAACCAGAGGGACATGTGTAGAACCGTCCTGTAGATCAGAGAGACGACCAGAAAACAGATTAATTTAATGTGAATAGGTTGAATACAAAAACGTGATATTCAGGGTTTCATCAAAGACAATAAACCTTGGGGTGATGAGGCCACCTCTCCAGCAGAAACCTTCTCAGAGTGTTTTGCTAAAAGGTGAAAAAATAAGTCACGTTATAATCATATTCTTTACGCTGATATGGAGGATACAACAAGTCACAATATGTTTTTACCTTCAGGAACAAAATCTGCAGCTTCCTCTTCTACCACTGAGACACAAACAGAGATAAAAAACAGTTCAAACAGTCTGATAGTCATTTAACTATGTAAGTGAAAATTGAGGACAACAAAAGACAATGATTATCAAGTAAACCTCTGCAACAGGTAGAAAAATAACATAAACTATGTTAAACTATATAAACATATTCAAATATGAAGTAATTAGATTAAATATTCATATGCTGATATCAGAAACATCATCAATGCCATTCTTAATGTATTTTGGAAATGGCCCCCAAAAGCCTGCTACTGACTATAGAGCACCAGGGGGCAGATGGTATGTGTCAGATTATAAACAACAAACTAAAAATTGGAGTATGGTTACAGTCTGTTCAAAAGGTCAAAGCACTTTTGTTCAGTTATTTTGTGTCAACTTACAGTGTTTGTCTATCTACCCAAATCAGCTATGCACCACATGGATGACAAAATCACTGAGCCACAATGCCATAAATGGTCCGTTGCCTCCATCTAGTGGGCTAATAGTTTTACTGTACATAACAGTTACAATATAGCCACCTTGTAGTGCAGGCTTACTTTACACTGATATCTGTCATTCTGTACTGACTCATTTTACTAGGGAGTTACATGCGTGAACAAGTACATGGAGGAAATATCTACATTTTTATGGATTCTGTGATGTGCAAAATTGTAGAATTTGAGGATGTACAAGCTAAATAAAATGTCCACAGGTTGTGTACACTTCCTGCTGTAGTGGGAATATGTTTATGTTTTTACCTTCAGGTACAAATTCTGCATCTTCCTTTTCTACCACTGAGGCACAAACAGAGAAAAAAAACCAGTTCAAATAGACTGTGTCAGTGAAAATTGAGGACAACAAAAGACATTAACTAAACCTTTACAGCATTAGATAAATTCTATAAATGTATGAATGAATTTACTACAATATAATGTACAAACTATTAAGTAATTAGCGGCTCTTATCCTATATTTTATGTGTACACACTGAGATTTATTTCATTTTTATTTTCATTTTATTTTTTATTTCACTTATTTAAATTGTTTCTGTACTAGAGAGAAAAGTTGCCGGAGTCAAATTCCTTGTATGTGTACATCAGTGCCATCGAGTGAGAGAGTTGCGACACTCTTTGATGTCGCCGCTACGGCTGTCACGTGGTTCATGTAAACCCCATTAGTTCCAAACATACGCTGGCTGTCATGTTCTTCTATGGGACAGACGGCAGCGATTGCATTATTGAACGGTAAATATAAAATAAAACACACACCCAAGTACTTTTTCAGCTGTTATTACATTTTTGTTAATGTCAGTTTTGCATTTGAGAGGCAGGGTGACAACAAAAACTTAATATTTGGAGGAAAAAGCTTAGTGTTCATGTTCGCATGGGTAGTAGCACTGGCTTTAGCTGCTCTAACTTAACTTTTCCATATCATTGATTCATCTGATGGTAGACGTCTCATGATATTAATTTGATCACAACTGGGCTGTATTAGGCTATTGATTCCCGTGATTTTGCTTATAAATTCCGATTGAGGGATTAGCCTACCTCTGTGATAACGCAAAGAGGTCTGCCATGGCGGTCCGTTCAGAATTCGCCTAGAAGCTAGCTCACTTCTAAAATCCCCGTCATTCCTAATTAATTAACCTTCGCTCAAATCACGAGTCACGACAATGCCTTGACATACCCTGATCACGAGCTCATGGCATGGGATAGCAATCTATCAGCATCAAGCATCAGCAAGTAGCGCTGGATATCAGTGAACAGGGACAGTACAACAAATTAAGTACAGCCAACACGTCACATAATGAAAAGTTAATATATCACAAAATTCTACTAAATAAAAGTTGCTATAAAGGTGATAGCGACTCATCACCGAACTACCTTCACAGCAGGGGAAGTCGCGCTAGCTAATTAGCTAGCAGGCAATGCTAGAAAACAGGTTGAAACAACCAAGATAAAATATAAATAATTACGCTGTGCATATACAAATGAAGACCAGTATAAGCATCGCAAAGGGCCTCTGATACAATATAGACAGTTGACAATTCAAAAGAGGTCGATATTTCAGCAATTTAACTCCTGGAACAATTCAATGCGCAGCAATGTAAGTGAATGGGGTCCAACGCCCAAATGACGGTGTTTGGAACTAATCCGATCTTCAAATCCGGAAGTAGGCGTTTAAAAGCGCCGCCATTTTTTACAACGGAGGTCTATGGGAGTGTCGTAACTCTCTCACTCGATGGCACTGGTGTACATACTTGGCCATTAAAGCTGATTCTGATTCTGATCCAGTAAATAAGAAAATAGTAAATATTCACATGCTCTTACCAGAAACAACACCAATGTCATTCTAAATGTAATATTTTCAAAATTAGCAATGGAAAAGCCATCAAATTAGTCATTTTGGAAATGGACCCCCAAAGCCTGCTACTGACTGTAGAGCACCAGGGGGCAGATGGTAAGTGTCAGATTATAAACAACTAGAAGTGTGGTTAAGATCTGTTCAAAAAGTCAGAGTTTTGTGTGTTAAGTCAGCTTACACTGGTTGTCCTCCTGCAGCTTCTGTGGTGCAGCTTCAGCAGCAGGTTTAACTAGGAGAAGAGATGATTGTTGTCATTATTTTCAATCAGCTATGCACCACATGGTGTCTTGCCTGACTGAGCTGCAATGCCATAAATGGTCCTTTGCCTCCAGCTAGTGGGCTAATAGTAAGAAAAACCTTTATTTGTCCCGCGATGGGGAAATTGCAGTGGTACTACATGTAACAATTACAATATAGCCACCTTATACTGGCTAATTTCCCTCGGAAGAACAACCATTACGTGGAGGCAATCCATTACATGGATTCCATAATGTGCACAATTGTACAATTTGACGATGTACGAGCTAAATAAAATGAATGGTGTGCATGTTTCCTCCTGCAGTGAGAATCAATAGTGTGTTGTAGCCAGATTCTATTTCAAGTGGTAAAACCCAATGTATTGTATATATTGGTTTCATTCAAATATCCAAATGGAGAGTCGGCCTGGTTCTATTTTCTCTAAAAACCTTCCTGGAATATATGGGCTCTGAGGTATTTTTATAAATTCTTTGTCCACTCTGAGTCGGTGGTATCTCTGTTCATGATATTGTCATCAGGATGTGACTTTTATTCATGTATTAATTTCATTCATTCATCTGTTTACAGCCTAATTGAATTGCACACAGTCATCCCCATAGTTCTCATATTTATAAAATAAATCTAATCTAGAAGACATTGAAGATATCACATTTAGTTTATCACTAATTACAAAAAACAACAACAACAACAAAAAAACAGCTACAATGTTTCTAACACTAGGAATCCATTCTCTGAAGTCTGACCTATCCATAGATGTAAGGGTCATGAATATGGACCTGATAGCTCTGGAGCTATTCCTGATTTATTTTGGGTTTGTCTCTTTAGTTAGGCCAACTTCACCTCCCAACATCTTAGGGCTTAAGAGGTTAAAGAACTGAATCTGTACAAGTGAAGAGAAATGTTCTGACCTGCTGCAGCCGTGGCCACAAGAACACCAGCGAGCAAAACGGACAGAATCAGGAGAGCCTTCATGATGAAGATGATGATGATGATGGCGAGGATGGAGAATAATGAAGTGTCTGGTGAGAAACAGAATCACAGAGCAGACAGTCAATTCCATTAAAAAGTATTCACATAGCATCAATAGCAATAGAAATCTATACAGTAGCAGCACATGAGAAGAAATCAGAGACAGTCCCCAACAGCCTAGGCCTATAGCAGCATAACTAAAGGACGATTCGGGGTCACCTAAGCCACTATAAGCCTTATGAAAAGTAATTTTTTTGTCCTAACTTTTTTTGCCTCTCGAACCCAATCTGGAGCTGGTTGCTCAGGAGAGGGACCTACAAGTTGAAGGCTCTATGTCCCGTTCTACTTTAGAATCTCTAGTAACCACAAGTAGGCCTGAACTTTGAGAGCAAAACTATCTATTGGGGCGGTATCATACGAGAAGATAGATCCATGGCCTTAAATTCTAAGAAAGAACAATGGCAGGTGTCTAACCTGGCAGTCAAATGTGCGGCAGTGATGTTCAGTCATCAGCTGAGTGATGCAGTGTCTGTGAGGAGGCTGGTCCATCCTTTAAATGCAACTAAATTATGCCCTTTGACCGGATCATGAAGATGTTACGAAGGTGTTTGTTTTAAACCTCAAATAAAGGTTATAAGTCCTGCGGTCAATAAAGAAATGTTGATATGAATTGGCGTCACTAATCTCTTTGAACTTACCCCTAGTTTATTATTAACAGCTTAGTTCAAGGATACTTTTGTCCACAGACATGCATGAACATCTGAAATGATTATTCTGATCTCACCTGTACATCTTTAGGTTTTACTTGTTTTGACACCTGATATTAAATTAAAATGTGTCTCCACATGCGGCCCCAGCCAGCATCTCAGTTAGTCTGCTTGTAAATAAACAGCGCCATCACGTGCCAGTAGAGTATTGCACCAGCTGCTGTCTCTAATGGATCTCTACCTACCGGTTGATCAGAACCATGAACAGCTGATTGTTGACTGATTGGGGTATGATCCAGATTTTGGAACAAGCCGTAAAGTCTCTCAAACGTTGAATTCTTGTTTATTTTAGAGACAAGACTCAGATTAGAATTGAACCCACTGCTGAGAAAGAAAAATCTCTGATGATAAAGCAAATAAAGGCATCGGGGGTTATCGAGGAGGTAAATGAATCATTTCAAAAGCTGATTCTAGTTTCCTTCTTCTTTATGTCATTGAAACTGCTCCAAGGACAGAATATTTTAAAAGGTTCTCATTACTAATGAACAGACATATCAGTGTCAGGTTAGGTATCATGAGCATGAAAGCTTCCCATGCTCTTCACGATGTCTTATCTTTATGTCAGTTCCTGAATACAATCCCTGGAATGAGGGGTAAAATACTGGTTATCATAACTGCTGAACAGACTTGACAAAGTCCATTTATATGTCAATGAAAGACCTTTTGCAATACCATCTTGAGATCAACGAATATCAACGACTTCTTGCTCTGATAAGAGAAATAAAACAGCCTTTATGGCTTTGTTGGTGAATGCAGTTCTGGACAATAGACAGACTCCTTCGTTCTGTTCTGGATGAAACCATGATGAAAGAAAAACAAAGACATGACCTTCGGACAAATGACGAGATGTCTCAGATTGCTGGTTCAGCTGTTAAACTGAGACTTATGATGCAAGTCTCAGTGATAAAGAGCAGTTTGAAGGGTTGAGGCATTTCAAGCAGTTAGGGCTCCCAGGAAGATATGGATTAGGGTGTTTGCAATTTGGTTTATTGCCCTGGCTAATGACGGTGACAGTGTATGAGGTTCCTCTTTGAAAGGCAAAACAGTAGAAAGGACGATTAATTTGTTTATCAAAAAATGGGGCCGTCTTGTATGGTGTGAGAAAGTGCCAACTCCCTCACTGTGTACTGTTTATAATTTTAATTCTTTAACTGATTTGCTATGTTGGATGATATGGATAGAGCATGGTCATCTTAGTTAAATGTATTAAATATGTATGTACCGTAATTTCCGGACTATAAGCCGCGACTTTTGTCACAAGCTTTCAACCCTGCGGCTTATGCAATGATGCGGCTAATTTATGCATTTTTTGTAACGGCCGCCAGGGGCGCCGAGCGGTAAAGGTAAGAGTAAGACAGGTGGAATATATGTGTCGAGGAAGACGCAAGTTTAATGTAACTTCCCGCTTTGTGCATGAATAAAATTAGCATGAACTGACCCTCATCATGGAAAATGCAAGAAGAAATGCATATGACGCAGCTTTCAAGTTAAAAGCAATCGAGCTGGCAGATAAGGAAGGAAACAGTGGATCCTGACAGCGTGGAGCAGTGTGAAGAAATCCACCATCACCAACGGGTTTCGAAAAGCCGGTCTGCTGCGTGACGGAGAGGACAGCACAAGCTCAGGAGTGACTTTGCCTCAGGATGAGAGTGACACTGACAGCGACAACGAAAGAGAGACCGAGAGAGGGTGTGGCGAGGAACATCTGATGCTATTTCAATCTGACACTGAGGAGGAAGACTTCCATGGTTTCAGTGCACAGGAGGAAGATGAGGACGGCTCTCAGTGACTTGGTATGTTTTTGTAACCAGCCCTGTTAGTGAGTGCTAACGTGTTGCTGCTGTGTTACTGCCGTGTCTCAGTAATTTTAACCGGTATGTTTTTTTTTTTTAAACGGCCCTGTTAGTGCTGTGATACCATGTTGCTGTTGTGTTATTGCCGCGTCACAGGCACTGTTTGGAAAGGAAAGTGAAGGTATATTATTAAAACTTTGAAAACTCTTTCTGTGTACCGTCTTTCTCTGTAAATATCTCATATTTCAATGTGGGCACATGCGGCTTATAGACAGATGCGGCTTATGTATGTTCAAAATGGTTTTTCCTTTTAAAATGTACTTGGTGAGGCTTATAATCAGGTGCGCTCTATAGTCCGGAAATTACGGTATGTATGAAATAAGGGATAGAGCAAGACAGACAATGTGGTTTGTCACCTGTTTCCAATCCTTTGTTCTTCTCCCTTCACATCTACTCTGATAGGTTGATTTGAACTGGTGAGAAGACCTATCAGAGTATTTATAGGCCAAGAATGGTTTTTAGTTGGGAATTAGTTTTTTTGTATGCTATGGGAAGAGCAGCACCCCATTTGTCTTTGTTACAAGACTGCCTTTAATGAACCATGGAGAATAAAAATTATCCTGTTTTTCTGCACACCTCCTGGCCAGCGTGATGTGTTTGTGGTCCTGCATCTCTCTTTACCACATATGGGAAAGGCATGTTGGAGTTTAAGTGTGCCAAGGTTAGCATGGACATGACTCACACTCAGTCGAAGGATAAATGTTGTCAGGAGTGTAGTGCCCACAGCTGAAACGTGGAGAAAGTGTAACCCAAAAGAGGGAGTACAGGTAGCACAGGCAGCCCTTAGGCATAGGGATATCATAGGCCACATACAGCAAGGGTGTGGAGGCCCAGGAGGCCTGTGTGCAGAGAAAAGGAGCCCAAAAGAAAGAGAAAGGTGTCTGCCATGTGGGGCCATTTTGATCTTATGTCAGCACTTTCATTTTATATAACACAAGCTCAAAAGTGAATCATAGGACCATAGGTTGAGTTGTGATTCAGTTTGCATCAACGGGGCGAATCATAAGACCTTAACGTTTCAATTAATCTCCGATTGCTGCATAAACAGGGCTTGGTTCATTTCCGGTTTGATGAAAGTCACTGAATGGTGGGAATAATGAGGTTATTACATGTAGTTTTTGTCACATTGGATTATGAATGATTAAAACATCCATAAACAACAGGCCAATGTACCTTGTGGTAGTCCACACAATGAATGTTGGTAAAAACTCTAAAACTGAAGCTGAAACATATTCCACATTTCTACACAAAGTGCAGTACACAAAACATTAGTTATGTTGGGATATGAACCTATGGAAGCTCACTATGCATAGCCAGGTTAACCACATGTTTTGTCTTTGTTTCGGAGACAAAGGAAAGCCCTGGTAAACCCCAACTCCCACAATCCTCCAGGTGTGAAAACTGACTCAGCAGTTCACTGGCTGACAGTGGCATGTGACCTCTGAGGTCATCAGGTCATATAAAATGCCCTGCCTGGCCTTTGTTCGCTCTCTTCCGCTCTTACGCTCTTACCTCTTACCTCTTGCCCACTCCACTCCACACCACCACGTGGAGACCCCCAGCTGCTCGGCTGCAGCTGGGTGCCAAGTAGTCTGCTAACACAAAGCAACTACCCGCAGGCCTGTTCTCCATACAGCAGCGAAGCGAAATCCTGCTGAGGAATCTACACCAGCTTTTAGCCAGCGAACAAAGGGTTTGCAGGCTAAACTCACAAACAACAGGAGCCACGCAGCTAGTTAGCACCGACCTGCTAACAAGCAACTTCAAAGGACTCAAGGAGCGGCCGGTTTCCCTCCAACGTCTGCCATCAGGACACACAGCAAGGACTGCAACTTTTCCCAGTTTGGCTTTCCACCAGGAATTGCCAACTAAAGGAGCAACACACCAGAAATGGACTTTCCACCAACTGGTAGTATGACCTGGGCATAGATAAGCTAAGCTAAGCTAAGCATAGAAGTTGATTTGATGTGATATTTGTGTTTATTGAGTGTTTATAGTATAGTGGTTTGATGTTAGTTTAGTTTATGCAACACATAGACTTAGGGTCTCTTGCATGCTAACTAACCACTCTTCCTCTAACCTGGCACCTCATAAAACTCTTATCACATTCCACACACCTACTGACCAGCACATGGTCTGAGCAGCCATTTTTCCTTTGTGTTCAAGACCTCAAGGCCCAGCGGCCATCTTGACACACCCACATTGTCGGCCATCTTGGAACGCCCCTAACCGGCGACCATCTTGACACACCCACACTGGCGGCCATCTTGGCACGCCCACAAGTGGCAGCCATCTTGGATCGCCCACAACATACACACACACACACACACACATACATTCCTGTTTAGAGTACTGTTTAGTTAGATTGTATGTTTGATTTATTCTTGTTAATAAATGTCTTTTAAACATACCAGTTGTCTGTTTAATGTTGCACGAGAATGAATACTGCCAACCTCTACACTGCCAAGAACTCCAAATTACCTTCTACTAGTTGTTAACGTGGTAATTTTTGATTATAGTTATTGAGTTAATTATTAATCAGAAATCCAAATTGACAATTTAGTACCATTTATGAGACTGATTTGATTGATTGGCTATATTTTCCCTTCCTAGAAGGGTGGTGCCCCGAGGTGATCTTGTAATTCAGATCCGATTATTTAATAATAAATAATTATTTTTAATAATTATTAATTATTCTTGATAGCCAAACCCAGATATTGAGTGCCTTAATATCCAGGCCCAACATAATGGAGCTACCCGTGTGAGGCAGAGTACTGTTGGCAATTATTCATAATTGTGCAATATTAATTTCAGCATAATTTTGGCCAAAGCCAAAAATATTTTTGAACATTTTTAGACTAGTCACAAGTCGTAACGTTCAATTACACTAGTCTACCACAGGAGTAGATGTCCAGTTGTACTTACAAACAGGTGCAGTATGATGATAATTTATGAAATTCATAAATTGATAATTTATTAATAATTCGTTATTAATAACTACCGTCTTAAGTCCCATTGTGCTACATTAAGAGTTGCTTATGCTGCTAGCTAATTCAAGTTGAACCTACTTTTCGTAGTTGTAAGAATTTTTGCATTTGAGTACCATGTATTCATGCAATCCAGTCAAGCTGTTTCCTGTTAATTTAAGTGCTCCCCTGGTGAATTAAACCACAGCGTGCCACCGGCCCTGTGTGAAAGAACTTGTGCCGGCTGTTACTGCCATGCATTTCAGCCTAAGTAAGATAAGGAGTCTGAGATAGAGCCACAGTGTGCTACCAGCCCTGTGAAATATAAGTTATATACTTAGCTGCTACTAACACGTGTTCCAGCTAAAGTTAACTTTAAGAATCAAATCTCTAACTGTTACTGCCCTGCATTTCAGTTATTGCATTTTGAGTTTTGGTGAGTAGATTTGCATTTACTGTGATACCAAATTTGTTGTGCCCACTAGAGCCACTAGATGGTGCCATAGCTACCTTTCTAGCATCTCTCTTAGAAGCTACGTAGCTACTTAGCATAGCATTGCTAACCCCATTGCTTTGTTGTTGTTGTTTTTGACACCTTACCTCTATCCCACATAACAATGGAGAACCCCTGTGTAGAGCAATTAATTTCTTCCCTTGCACAGAGCCTAAACCCAGGCTACCCTGAATTCATTAACAAATTGAATTTTAGCGAGTGTCAGGATGAGATAGATTCTCTGCTGAAGGACAGGTGCGATGCACAGACTGCATCCAAGGGTCCATTGTTAAGATGTTTGCTTCTGAACTTTCACAGGCAATCCAGCCTTGCCTTTCAGAGCAAAGCAGCCTTAGAAAAGGAGGTAGAGTCCCTTAAAGCGCAAACGGCTTGTCTCCTCCATGAGGTACAAATGGCCAATAACAAAGCTATGCGCTACTTATCAGACCTGCACTCTGCAGAGTCCGATCTTTGTGCACACAAAGAGGAATTGTTAAGGCTTAAATCAGGTTGTCCTTCCCCACCACAGTCGTTAAGCCAGTGTGATTCTGGCTATTCCGATTCACACTCCTCCTGTAGTGAAAGGTTAATACCCTCTACAGTTAGAAGATGGGAACAATTTCCAGCCGACCCTAAGTTCCTGGGAATGGAGTCAGCTCCTCAACCTCCTCTGAGAGACCGAGGTAACAGTTTCCTGACGTCCCATCTTTCTGATATAGACCATGAAGAGATTTCTAGTTCATCCTCCAGAAGATATTCTGCCCAATCTTCTTTACAGCCTATGATGTATGACACTCCCATCCGTGCCCATCTCTCCGAAGGGGGGACTACAACATCACAGGTTTGCCCAGCCCCTGCCTTTCCGCCAGAGATAACTGTTGCACGTGATGCACCTGCCCGGACACCACAGTGTCCCCGCTTTGAAGTGCTTGAGTTCCTTGCACAGGACATTGAACATTTTGATCCAGACAGCTGTGATCATAACGTTGACAATTACGTTAGGGATTTAGACCATGCCCTAATTGATTTGCCCCATGCAACCCAAAGGGAGAAGGTTAAACTTGTATGGAAAACAAGCTCTAAAGCTGTCCATAAGTTTATCCAGTCACAACCTCCCACAGTCAGAGATGACTACTCAGAGCTCCGTCAAGCACTGCTAGAAGAATACTCTTCTACTGCTGATGAGATCAGCTCAATGGTTGCAGCTCTCCAAATTAAGCACACCCGTCATGAGCATCCTAGAGATTATTACAAACGTTTGAGACATGTGTACTTTCAGGGCAAGAATGCACCAGGCTTAGAAGAAAGCTCCACCTTCAAGTCCTTATTCTTGCAGAACCTGCACCCATGTGTACGCACTCACGTTGTACTCATGACACGCCAAGGTGATCCCTCGATGCAGGACATCAGGAAGATGACACAGGTGGCTTGGGAAACTGTTGTCACTTCCAAAACAAGAGGGAAGACAGTTGAGCCCTCCAGCTCAACCACCAAGGCATCACCCCGATCTGTCACCTTAAAACATCACCCTCACAACAGACCAAAGGGGGGTGATAAAGGGCCACCCAGGGACACTGAGCGTAACCGCCATGTCCGCCAACTTCCCAGAGACAGGCATTCACATAGTCGGAGCTGTAGAAAGCCTTATTCTGAAATTCTGGCCCAGCAGTATGATCAGCCAATAGACCGCTCAGATGATGATCGCAGCATCTCTGAGTGCAGCTTAGATGATCATAATTTAGCAGATAGTGACAACGCCTCTGAATACCTCTGTGCCTCTGGCTACACGGAGCGTTACAGCCCTGAGCCACGAGCTCGGAAAAACTTAAGGCACCTCAGATTCAGAGTTTCTTCTTCACAGTGATAACAGTCCACCCCTGTACTGCCAGTAGGTACTAAGTACTTTACTTTCTTTGCAGTTAAGTAGGCAAACTTGTTGACTTGTTAGCAACAGCAGCAAACTCCATAGTTTTCAACTCACTAATAGTCACACCTGCCACTATTAGCTGAGAAAAGCCTAAATTTTTATTGGACCCAGACCCACTGTCTAACTTTGCAATTACACCTGAACCAACTCCTTGGTAGTATTTTGCAATTTATACATGTCCTTATTCAACACAATTGTTAGGACACATTTGAACAATGATACAGCCATTGACAAAGAAGATATTAAAATGTGATGACATCCTTCCACAGCAACATCTGTATGAAGGACAAAATTGTTATTTCTGTTAAGATCAGATCGAGTACTGCATCGAATAATAATTATTCTAATAAGATCCATTGAGTAAACCACAAAACTCTTGGACATTTGGAAATGGTTTTATCATTGTAGGTGCCACTCTCTTTCTGCATCTTACCTTAACAATTTACATCACTGACATTCTTCTCTTTTTCACTAACACTGTTAGTAAATGTCAATGTGCTTATGTGTATTTCAGTTTTCACCTGATGATTTGGTTTTGCTTAGCTAAGATAGTTAGCGTTTACCACATCCCAGTTGGTTAACAGACTGCCCAGACGTCATTACTATGAATGAACTTTTCCAACTTGGATTATACATGGACACTTGTGCTCTCACGACCACACATCGAGTGAGATCGTGAGACCAAAGGGGGGAATGTTGGGATATGAACCTATGGAAGCTCACTATGCATAGCCAGGTTAACCACATGTTTTGTCTTTGTTTCGGAGACAAAGGAAAGCCCTGGTAAACCCCAACTCCCACAATCCTCCAGGTGTGAAAACTGACTCAGCAGTTCACTGGCTGACAGTGGCATGTGACCTCTGAGGTCATCAGGTCATATAAAATGCCCTGCCTGGCCTTTGTTCGCTCTCTTCCGCTCTTACGCTCTTACCTCTTACCTCTTGCCCACTCCACTCCACACCACCACGTGGAGACCCCCAGCTGCTCGGCTGCAGCTGGGTGCCAAGTAGTCTGCTAACACAAAGCAACTACCCGCAGGCCTGTTCTCCATACAGCAGCGAAGCGAAATCCTGCTGAGGAATCTACACCAGCTTTTAGCCAGCGAACAAAGGGTTTGCAGGCTAAACTCACAAACAACAGGAGCCACGCAGCTAGTTAGCACCGACCTGCTAACAAGCAACTTCAAAGGACTCAAGGAGCGGCCGGTTTCCCTCCAACGTCTGCCATCAGGACACACAGCAAGGACTGCAACTTTTCCCAGTTTGGCTTTCCACCAGGAATTGCCAACTAAAGGAGCAACACACCAGAAATGGACTTTCCACCAACTGGTAGTATGACCTGGGCATAGATAAGCTAAGCTAAGCTAAGCATAGAAGTTGATTTGATGTGATATTTGTGTTTATTGAGTGTTTATAGTATAGTGGTTTGATGTTAGTTTAGTTTATGCAACACATAGACTTAGGGTCTCTTGCATGCTAACTAACCACTCTTCCTCTAACCTGGCACCTCATAAAACTCTTATCACATTCCACACACCTACTGACCAGCACATGGTCTGAGCAGCCATTTTTCCTTTGTGTTCAAGACCTCAAGGCCCAGCGGCCATCTTGACACACCCACATTGTCGGCCATCTTGGAACGCCCCTAACCGGCGACCATCTTGACACACCCACACTGGCGGCCATCTTGGCACGCCCACAAGTGGCAGCCATCTTGGATCGCCCACAACATACACACACACACACACACATACATTCCTGTTTAGAGTACTGTTTAGTTAGATTGTATGTTTGATTTATTCTTGTTAATAAATGTCTTTTAAACATACCAGTTGTCTGTTTAATGTTGCACGAGAATGAATACTGCCAACCTCTACACTGCCAAGAACTCCAAATTACCTTCTACTAGTTGTTAACGTGGTAATTTTTGATTATAGTTATTGAGTTAATTATTAATCAGAAATCCAAATTGACAATTTAGTACCATTTATGAGACTGATTTGATTGATTGGCTATATTTTCCCTTCCTAGAAGGGTGGTGCCCCGAGGTGATCTTGTAATTCAGATCCGATTATTTAATAATAAATAATTATTTTTAATAATTATTAATTATTCTTGATAGCCAAACCCAGATATTGAGTGCCTTAATATCCAGGCCCAACAGTTATTTATGACATGTATTTTATTATTCTTTCTGCATTTCTATTTCTATTTCTTTCTATTACAATAGTGACAGTAAAGTTCATTCCATTCCATTCATTCTATTACAGTACATGTTTAAAGCACCATGTTCCAGTGATTGTGAAGCGTTAAGATGAGACAACATGTTTGTTTCTTCTTTAATTCGTTAAAGCTGCTCCAAGGACAGAACCTTTTCTGACAACAGACATCACTTATTCATGTGATCATTTCTAATAGTGGTGGAATGAATGAGTTCTCCTCCTCTTCCTTAGATCAGCCCTGTTGAGTAGGTGGTCTTTAATGTGACCCAGGACTCACCGTGTGTTCACACTACCAAAAGAAGGAGGTCACATGTGTCCCAGACCACCTCCACATGTGAACTGAGACCAGAGCAGTGTTCACATCTGGACTTAAAGATAGAAACTTGCCTGTCTCCAGTTTCCAGACTGTGCTGTGTTTTCTGCACCATGACGCAATGAGGTGATGAGTTGTTCAGTTTTCACAAGGTTCTTGATAAAATTCTGAAGGAATATACAGCAAAAGAAGAACATGTGCAAAGCCACGTTTGAAGGGTTGATTTAAATCAGTGTCAGGTTAGGTAATCTTCATGACGTCTTTTCTTTGAAACTAGAGGTAATAATGGAGTTATCATAACTGCTTACCAGAACTGACAAGGTCAGGTTACCTATCGTGAGCGTGGAACCTTCACGTGCTCTTCATGACATCTTTTCTTTGTGCCAGGTCCAAAATACAATCACTGTAATGAGAGGTAATAAAGGAGTTATCATAACTTGTTTACAGAACTGACAAGGTCCATTTATATGTGTGTCAATAAAGGTTATTTTACAATAACATCTTAAAAAGATTACTGGAGGCCGAGACAATGGTATTATGGTATAACAATGGTTATGGTATAATTGACTTCCTGCTCTGATAAGAGAAACAAAGATTTTATGCCTTTGTTGGTGAATGTAGTTCTGGACTATGGGCACAGCCCTGCTTTCTGTTTGGACTGATTATGGATTATGGAGACGTCTACATAATGTAGCCCCTCAACACTTACCTGTAAAACCTGCTGTATATGACTTAAAACTTGTCGTCTGTGGATTCATCATGCTCTGCAGTCAGTAGCTTTTCAGTTTTTTAAGTTTCAGCATTTTTAGGAAACACTGCATAAATGTCCATTGCTATGCAATGACTGTGACGGCCCCAGACCTGGATTCAATGTATTGTCATGCAAAGTACTGTGGGTGTATTCACTTGTTGCAGGTTGGAAGCTATACCGGGCTGGCAAGGAGCACCTGGCCAGTATTTCCTGTCCAACACATCCATACTTTCACCTACACCGCTGACACTGATTTCCACATCCCAGCCAGTTTGAGTTTTCTTTTAATAAATGTTACTTTCTTAAACTTCATTCGAGTGTACAACTCCTATTTTGTATCGCCCAACTAGCCGGTGGTAACAATGACAAGTAAATCTAGGAGTATTTCAGTTGGTGAAGGAAAGGTAGTAGATAAGAGGTTGGCTATAAATGATGAGGTGTTACAGTGTTAGAGAAGCCAGTGAAGAGTTTGGGGAGACGGTATGATGCAAGTCTCAGTGATAAAGAGCAGTTTGAAGGGTTGAGGGTTTAAATGTGCTAAAGTTAGCCTGGAAATGACTCTCACGCAGTCGAAGGATGTAGCTGTTAGGAGTGCAGCGCCCACGGTTTCATTTGTGGGTTGATGAAAGTCACTGAATGGTGGGAATCGGGTTATTACATGTAGTTTTTGTCACACTGGATTATGAATGATTAAAACATCCATAAACAACAGGTGAATGTACCTCGTGGTAGTTCAGGGAGTTAAACATATTCCACATTTCTACACAAAGTACAGTACACCAAGTATTAGTTATTCATGACCTGTATTTTATTATTGTTTCTGCAAATCATGTTGATTACAGTACACATGTAAAGCATCATATTCCAGTGATCGTGAAGCATTAAGGTGAGTTGATATGACCACGTCTTGAGGTTAGATGATTCAGCAGTCAGTTCTCTTCACGCAGATAGACGGACGTGTAGTAGTGCATACATTATTGGACCAGCCCACTGCAAGAGAAGACATTGGTTCATTAAGTCTGACATATTAAATTCTATTTCATTAGCTAAAACCTTCCTGAAAATAAAAACCTGGAATATCCCACGGGGTAAACAGAGTATCTATCTATCTGTCTAGTCACTACATGAATTATTTTAATTAATTAAATTAATTAAATGAATTTAACAGGATGCAGAAAGTTAAATCTATGTCACAGAGCTGCAATAGTTTTTTATATAGTGCTGAAATATATTTGAATATATAATATATTTTGCAAAGAAAAAACAAAATAGTTTTATGAATAAATTCATGTTTGATTGTGTCAAAATCAACATGATAAAACTTGATCAAGTCTTAAATTAATAATCTATTGTGTCCGTGACAAAGGGATTTTATTACTAATATGCCTCTTGTGCATAAAAACAAGAAAATTAAAGACAATTATTTATTATTATTTTTTACTTTTTCCTGAAGTTCAGGCTTTCTTGGTTACCTTGGGAAAAAAATACATTCCAATTCCAATGTAATAGGAATGAGAGATAGAAATGTTTTGTCTCACCTGCGGTATTGAGGTAGATACACGGGTAAGAGCTGGCAGAGAGTGGTGAATGAAAGTTGGAGTAGCTGAAGGGACTCTGGTCCAACCATCTCCAGTAGCCCTGCACATAAAAAGTAGATGTTAATTAGACATGTGTTTGTCATCGATGCTTATATAATTTATTACAGGCAGTCAGATGTGTTGGTAATGTACAGTGTAAGATAAAAATATATTTTTTCATAAAAATTAACTCAAAACATCAGTGAAGCCCTGAAAGTGGATGAAGACAACCCAATAAAAAACTAAGATGAGACTAAAGTAGAATAGTTTGGTTTAAATGGAAGACATCATGCTTGGAGATGAAACAACACTGCATTCCAGCATCAGAACCATGAAACATGGGGGTGCTAATATCCTTTGGCCTGTAAGAGCCAAACAGGTGAAAATGTTGTTTTCAGAAATTTGCATAATGTTAATTAACATTTGAACACTTAAAATTAAGATCTAATATGATTACGATAGTTTATCATTTAATATGATTCTCTTTGGACATGTCTGATGCCTCATGATGTACGCTGCTGTTCTCAATGATTAGACATGTGTGTTTGAGTTTTGTTTGAGTCAGGTGTGTGCTGTGATTCAGACAGTGTGAGCAGTTTTGGATGCTAACAGCTTTTTACCGTGTCCAAGGCTTATTGTTCATGTTTCAGTGAATTATTTTTCAACTGTGGGTTGGATAGGAGTCAGAAACCGTCTGCTGCGAACACAGAAGGAAGTGGCCTGATAAAGGAACGAAAACTAATACTGAAATTTTGCCACTACAGGGCCTGTTCTGGTGCATCTGGGCCAGGAAGTCTTGTCCTCATTGATGGACCAATGAATTCTGAATTCTACCAGTGAACTCGGAAAGAAAATGTCAGGACATCTGTCCATGAGCTGAATGTGAAGATAAACTGGGTCATGCAGCAAGACAATGAGAACCAAGAAGACAAGTGGTTCTACAAGAGAACGGTTAAAGAAGAACCAGATGAATGTTTAGGAACGGCCAACATGTGATCATGTACGTTTGATTGAGTTGTCTTTGTCTACTTTCAGGACTTGTATTAAAACCTGCTAATTTTTATGCAGAAATGTAGAAAATTCTATGTGCTTTTATAACCTGGAAGTAGAATCCTCCCATCCAGGCTGTAGAACCTCCTCCTCTACTGGTGAGGTCCTGCAGGAAACTGTAATGAAACACGTCATGGGCAGAAGCCAAGGAGGCCCCGTAACTGGCACAGTAGCTCTTGGAGGGAGACGCATAAATGTTGTGTTAATATGACAAAATGTATTGTACACACTGTAAAAGGTGAATGTGTTTCTTTGAGTAACAAAAGTAAATCACCACAGCACTGGTCCAGGATGTGCTGGAGGCCACATACAGATAGCAGTCACCCTTGTAGTTGACCCAACCAGAGGGACATGTGTAGAACCGTCCTGTAGATCAGAGAGACGACCAGAAAACAGATTCATTTAATGTGAATAGATTGAATACAGAAATGTAATATTCAGGGTTTCATCTGAGACAATAAACCTTGGGGTGATGAGGCCACCTCTTCAGCAGAAACCTTCTCAGAGTGTTTTGCTAAAAGGAGAAAAACAAGTCACATTATAATCATATTCTTTACACTGATATGGAGGATATAACAAGTCACAATATGTTTTTACCTTCAGGAACAAAATCTGCAGCTTCCTTTTCTACCACTGAGACACAAAGAAAGAGAAAAAAAACAGTTCAAACAGTCTGATAGACATTTAATTATGTAAGTGAAAATGATGGTAAGTGTCAGATTATTTGCAGCAAACTAATAAAACTGGAGTGTGCTTACAGTCTGTTTAAAAAGTCAAAGCACTTTTGTGCACAGTTGTTTTGTGTGAAGTCAACTTACGCTGGTTGTCCTCCTGCAGCTTCTGTGGGGCAGCGTCAGCAGCAGGTACAACTAAGAGAAGAGATTATTATTATTATTTTCAATCAGCTATGCACCACATGTGTCTGGCCTGACTGAATCCCTGAGCCACACTGTCATAAATGATCCTTTGTCTCCATCTAGTGGGCTGGTGGTGGTACTACATATAACAATTACAATATAGCGACCTTATTCTGACTAATTTCCCTCTGGAGTTTCATGTATGAACAACCACTACATGGAGAAAATACCAATATTTTTATGGATTCTATAATGTGCACAATTGTAGAATTTGATGATGTACAAGCTAAATAAATGAATGGTGTGAATATTTCCTCCTGTAGTGAGAATCAATAGTATTTTGTTGCCAGATTCCATTTCAAGAGGTACAACCCAATGTATTGTATATATTGGTTTTATCCAAATGTCCAAATGGAGAGTCGACCTGGTTCTATTTTCACTAAAACCTTCGTGGAATATGGGCTCTGAGGTATTTTCATAAATTCTTGGTATATCATTGTTATCAGGATGTTTTCTTCTATCTAGAAGACATTTAAAACATCTTGTTTAGTTTATCACTAATTAATCAGAAAAAAAACAGCTACAATGTTTCTAACACTAGAAATCCATTCTCTGAAGTCTGACCTACCCATACAGATAAGGGTCATGAATACAGACCTGACAGTTCTGGAGCTATTCCTGATTTATTTTGTGTTTGTCTCTTTAGTTCAGCTAGCTTCACCTCCCAGCATCTAAGTGCTGCTAAGAGATTAGTAAACTGAATCTGTACAAGTGAAGAATAATGTTCTGACCTGCTGCAGCCGTGGCCACAAGAACACCAGCGAGCAAAACAGAGAGAATCAGGAGAGCCTTCATGGTGATGATGATGATGATGGCGAGGGTGGAGACTGGAATGTCTGGTGGGAAACAGAATCACAGAGCAGACAATCGATTCTATTAAAAAGTATTTACATAGCATCAATAGCAATAGAAATCTATACAGTAGCAGCACATGAAAAGAAATTAGAGGCAGTCCCCCAGCAGCCTAGACGTATAGCAGCATAACTATGGAATGGTTCAGGATCACCTGAGCCAGCCCTGACTATAAGCCTTGTCCTTGTCCTAACCTTTTTTTGCCTACTGAACCCAATCTGTAGGTGGTTCCTCAGGAGAGGGGCCTAGAAGCTGAAGGCTCTACATCCCGTTCTACTTTACAATCGCTAGAAACCAGTAGTAAGCTTGAACTTTGAGAGCAAGGCTATCTTTTGGGTGGTATCATAAGAGAAGATGGATCTAGGCCCTTAAATTCTAAGAAGAAAAAACAATGTCTTACCTGACAGTCAAATGTGATATTATGTGAGGAGGCTGGTCCATCCTTTAAATGCAAAACTAAATTATGCTCTTTGACCGGATCACGAAGGTTTTGTTTTACTGTGTTTTAAACCTCAAATAAAGGCTAAAAGTCCTTCCTGAGGTTAATAAAGAAATGTTGATATGAATTGGACTGATATGATTTGTGCTAACATCACTGATCACTTTGAACTTACCCCAGTTTATTATTAACAGTTTAGTTCAAGGATACTTTTGTCCTCTCACGTTGCATGAACATCTGATATGATTATTCTGATCTCACGTGTACATCTTTAGGTTTTACCTGTTCTGATACCTGGTACAAAATTAAAATGTGTCTCCACATGTGTCCCCAGCCAGCACGTGAGATCTGATCTCAGTTTGTCTGTCTGTAAATAAGCAGAGACTGTGGCCAGCAGAATATTGTAGCAGCTGCTGTCTCTAATGGATCTCTACCTACCGTTGGATCAGAACCTTGAACAGCTGTTTGACTTCTTTATGTCGTTGTAAGTGCTCCAAGGGCGGAATATTTGAAAAGGTTCTCATAACTAACAGACATATCAGTGTCAGGTTAGGTATCATGAGCATGGAAGCTTCCAGTGCTCTTCATGATGCCTTATCTTTGTTTCAGGTCCAAAATACAATCACTGGAACAAGGGGCCAACAAGGTCCATTTATATGTGTGTCAATAAAAGACCTTTTGCAATACCATCTTACTGAGATTACTGGAAACCGAGACAATAAGACTTATTATATCAAGGACTTCTTGCTCTGATAAGATCATAAAACAGTTTTTAGGGCTTTGTTCGTGGATGTAGTTCTGGACAATGGACGGAGTCCTTCTTTTTGTTCTGCATGAAACATGAAAGAAAAAACAAAGACATGACCTTAGGAGGAATGACGACATGTCTCAGATTGCTGGTTCAGTTTAACAGCAGCTTTCAGTGGGCTAGTGAAGCCGAATATAGGAGTATTTCAACTGGTAAGGGAAAGGAAAGTAGCAGATAAAAAGTTTGTGATAAATGACGAGGTAGTGGCCACAGTGCTAGAGAAGCCAGTGAAGAGTTTGGGGAAATGGTATGATGCATTGAACAGAGTAAGAGATACATAAACAAGATGAAGCAGTTAGATGAAGTAAGGCAATGTCACAGGCTAAGAAAGGACAATGGGTGAGCTGGGAGATTGAAGAGAATAGGAGGCCGAAAGAAAGAGAAAAGTGTCTGCTGTGTGGGACCATTTTGTATAAAATACAATAACAATGATCAAAGGATTTCAAGACAATAATTACCAAGTAAACCTCTGCAACATTAGAAAGAAAAATCACACGAATATCTATAAATTCTATAAATATATGAACGAATTTACTACAACATAATGTGTAAGTAATTAGAGGTGGATCCAATAAATTTAATATTCACATGCTATTATGAGAAGCAACATCAATGCCATTCTCAATGTAACCTTTCAAAATTAGCAATGGAAAATCCTTCAAATCAGCCATTTTGGAAATGGCTGGCAAAAGCCTGCTACTGACTGTAGAGCACCAGGGGGCCGATGGTAAGTGTCCAAGTATATACAACAAACTAAATTAAACTGGAGTTTGGTTACACTCTGTCACAACTTTGATGTACAGTTGTTTCTCATGTGAACTCAACTTACAGTGGTTGTCCTCCTGCAGCTCCTGTGGTGCAGCTTCAGCAGCTCCAACTACTAAATGATGATTATTATTATTATTATTATGCTTTTAATGCAGAGAGTGCAAGGTGTGAATCTGTGTGTGTCTAACCCAACTGTCTTGGTAAAAAGTTCAGGACAGGGTGAGTCACAATTTCTTCGTATGTCTCAATCTTTCATCAGATCCCAAAACAACTGACAACAAATGCCACTGATATTGTTTTGACTCCCCTTTATGGTCCTTTTGAGACTATCCACACAATAATCAATGAGCTATGCACCACATGGTGTCTTGGCTGACTGAATCCCTGAGGCACAATGCCATAAATTGTCCTTCACCTCCTTCTAGTGGGCTAATGTTGGTACTACATATAACAATTATAATATAGCCACCTTGCACTGACTAATTCCCTATGGAGTTACATGTGTGAACAACAGATAAATAGATGAAATATCAATATTTTTATGGATAATGTGCACAATTGTACAATTTGATGATGCACAAGCTAAATAAAATGAATTTTGTGCAAATTTCCTCTTATTGACAACCAGTAATATTTTGTTAGCCAGATGTCAAGACATTTCAAGATGTAAAAACCGATGTGTCAAACTTTGTGTACTTTGGTTTTATCTATGTCCAAATGGAGAGTCATCCTGGTTCTATTTTCACTAGAACCTTTGTAGAATATGTGTGCTATGAGGTATTTTTATAAACTCTTGGCCCACTTCTAGGTGGTGGTATCTCTGTTCATTCATTCATATCATTGCTATCAGGATGTTTTCTACTATCTAATCTAGAAGACATTTAAAATATATCATTTAGTTTATTACTAATTAATCAATCTTTCTAACACTAGGAATTGTCTGAAGTCTGACCTGGACATAGAGACCAGTGTCATGAATATGGACGTGATAGTTCTCTTTACTTAGGCCAGCAGTCACCTCCCATATGTAAAGTCTCTCACACATTATGTTCTTCTGTAGTTTACAGACAAATCTCAGATTAGAACTGAACTCTGGAAGCTTCCATCCTCAGAGCATTGTCACTGCTGAGAGAGAATCATCTCTGATGACAAAGAAAATAAAGACACCAGGAGTGACTGAGGAGATAAATGAATCATTTCATGAGTTGATTGTAGTTTGTTTCTTCTATAATTCATTAAAACTGCTCCAAGGACAAAATCTTTTCTGACTACAGACATTTCTAATAGTGGTTGAATCAATGAGTTCTCCTCCTCTTCCTCAGATCAGCCCTGTTGAGTAGGTGGTCTTTAATGTGACCCAGGACTCATTGTGTGTTCACACTACCAAAGGAAGGAGGTCACATGTGTCCCAGACCACCTCCACACTTGGACTGAGACCAGTGTTCGGTGTTCACACCTGGACTTTTAAGATGAAAACTTGGGATCTGATCGCCTAGAACTAATGCTAATGTGAGGTCTGAACCAGGCCTATCTCCAGTTTCCCCACTGTACTGTGTTATCTCCACCATGACGCAATGAGGTGAGGAGTTGTTCAGTTTTCATGAGGTTCTTGATAACGTTTGATAAAGGAATAAAGAAGAACACGTGGACACTTCCCGTGCTCTTCATCACGTCTTTTCTTTGTGTCGGGTCCTAAATACAATCAATGGAACGTGAGGTAATAAAGGAGTTATCATAATCACTTAACATAACTGACAAGGTCCATTTATATGTGTGTCAATAAAAGTTCTTTTGCAATACTATTTTATGGAGATTACTGTAAACCGAGACAATACCAGTTATTGTATAATCCACTTCTTGCTCTGATAAGACAAATAAATCAGGTTTTAGGCCTTTGTTGGCGGATTAAGTTTTGGACTATGGACAGAGTCCTGCTTTCTGTTTGGACCGATTAATTCAAAGGAAGGTTTTAGTCTATCAAATTCTTGTGACTAAACAACTCCTATCCACAGAAAAATAAAAATAAAAAGTCATGTAGAGCAAAATGAATAAATAAATGAACTAGTTTTTATTGCCTTTTTCATTGCCCGGTTAAAATGATGAAATGTATTTGCCTTGTAATTCTCAGGTTGTGCTGAGAACAAAACACGCCTGCATTTTAAACTTGCACCCATGATTGCATTCATTAATACACAGGATTAGATGTTAAGATCCCAGGCAAAACACATTTAGAGGCCTTGTCCAACTGAGAAGAACTAACAAACCTATGGTCATGTGATATGACGATTACAGCTACAATCTAAATGAACTAAGTAAATGCTGTTGGCTTGTATGTCCCACAGAGCAGCAGAGGATAATTCAGACCTTGTAAAATATATGCTAACAAAATGTTGCTGGCTTGTATGGCCCATTCAGCAGCTAACGAGACAGAAATATTGCTACCGATGATTAGTTGAAAAAATGACTCAACTTATAATGAACATGCTCTTAATTCATGTACAATCTTATACCTACGCAGTGCCACTGACATTATCACATCATAGTTGATACAGGAGTTTCTGAAACCTCTGCTCCAATCAACACTTACCTGAAAAACCTACAGTATTTGACTTGAAACTTGTCGTATGTGGATTCATCATGCGTTGAGAATTTAAGTTCAGAATGTAATTTGTGATGTTACTAATACTGAATGAAATTATAATTACATTATGTTAGAGTAAAATCATGTTGGAGAGTTGTGGATCGTACATGATCCAGCACGTATATATGGTCACTGACCTCAATCTTTACTGTAATGCATTTCACGATGCAGTCTGTGTGTAATTAAACGTTAAAATGTCACAGACTTGATAATCATTATTTTTTGTTGAGCCCAGTTTTCACTACCAACTATCATAGCCATAATATATATTTACCAAAACAGAGAGATAAACAGATAAAGTAATAATAATATTAATTATATTTCTAGGAAACACTGCATAAACATTGATTGCTATGCAGATGACACACAGCTATATTTATCCATGGAACCAAATGAAACTAATCAACTGGTTAAACTCCAAGACATAAAGGATGACCTGCAATGACCCGTCAGAGAAAAAGCAGTCAAGAAAACGAATGAATGAAAAGAAGCAGTACAGGAAGCACAGGTAACCCTTAGGCACAGGGATATCATAGGCCACATACAGCAAGGATGTGGAAGCCTAGAGTTGTGTGCAGGGAAACCTCTGTGGAGCAAGGCATCAGTGGTAGAAAAGAGAAAGATGAGAGTGGAAGAGGTACAGAAGCAAGAGGAAGCAGTAAGACGCATTAAGGCAGTGTCGCGGGCTAAGCAAGGACAATGGGTGAACTGGGAGAGTGTGAAGAAAAGGAAGTTGAAGTGGTGAGAGCTGTGGAGCATGGAGACTAGCAGGATTACATTTCTAATAGGGACTAGAGATGGGCAATATGGACTAAAAAATGTATCACGAAACTTTTCTGCTATTTATCACAACAATGATAAAAATGATGATAAATAAAAAACATTTTAGCTTACTCCTTTTGACTGTATTGCACTGGTATTTGTTTGCAAACCTTGCATGTTGTAAACTGCTGCTCCGCATTAGACTTTTAAAACCAAACCTGTTCCAGATAATGTAGGTGGAGCCTCGTCAGTTTGTCAATATTCCACACGTGTTGGGCTACGAGCGTGTTGCTCACATATACGTCATCAATGGAAATTTATTGTTTTTATTGAGGGATGAGATAACCCTAACCCTCAACCCATATAAAATATTGCACATCCCTAATAGGATGCTGCCTGTCCACTGTGTTCTTGTGTTTGTACACTTAACTATATTCTGAGAGGTTATAGGGTTAGTCTTTCCCAAGGGAGATACACCTGGTGTCACAATCAGGTACTGAAATGTTTAGCAGCTGCATTTCAGGAAAAACGATTAGAAGTAAATTCCTTAGCTGCTGACAAAGAGAATAGACACATTGTGTTTGTACGTGAGTGAGAAAAGCCTAGAGCAGCTAGGTTGGAGGGTCCAGGTGTGGGCGGTGAAGTTTGGATGCTGTGAATCAGTCACTGTTGCTCACTTAAATT
The DNA here is from genome assembly GCA_005024645.1 of Planiliza haematocheilus. Classification (NCBI taxonomy): domain Eukaryota; kingdom Metazoa; phylum Chordata; class Actinopteri; order Mugiliformes; family Mugilidae; genus Planiliza; species Planiliza haematocheilus. Next base: position 56,872 of record SRSE01000734.1, read on the forward strand.
ATGTGGGCATACATGGGAAAAGCCAAAAGGTTGTGATAAGCAACATGTCCCTGGTAGCAGAGCAAGCGAGCGAATGGCTGTGGGTAAGGAGGAAATATGCTAACTTAACAAAACACTGGCAAAGGGAGGTGCCCACTTGAAAACCCCAATGACATGCTGCATACTGCCGTTGATTAGGCACTCATGTGTACTAATGAATGTATCACAGTGTAGAGTGTTAGCTGCTTGTTACTGATGTGGTTTTTGTCACATTGGATTATGTCTGATTTAAATATCCGTAACAACAGGCCAATTTACCTTGTGGTAGTTTAGAGATTAAATGATTGTAAAAACTCTAAAACTGAAGCTGAACTCCATTAAGCAAAGTGACGAGGAGCTAAACATATTCCACATTTCTACACAAAGTATAGTACACAAAGCATTAGTTATTTATGACATGTATTTTATTATTATTACTGCAAAACACGTTTATTACAGTACACGTGTAAAGCATCATATTCCAGTGATTGTGAAGCGTTAAGATGAGTTGACATGACTGTGTCTTGATGTTTAATGGTTTAGCAGTCAGTTTTCTTCACGCAGATAAACGGACGTGAAGAGGTGCATCCAGAATTGGTCCAGCCCGCTGCAAGAGAAAACATTGATTCATTAAGTCTGACATTAAATTCTGTTTCATTAGCAAAAAACTTCCTGAAAAAAAATTAATGGAATATCCCACAGGATCTATCGTTAGTGGTTTGAGAAAGTTGGAATGATGGGACAAGTTTGGCTGAAGTAATTATAGGTAGTTTCAGTAAAGTAAATATTACTTTTGAAACACAGTCACTACATAAATTTAAGTTTTTAACTGGAATCCCACTGAAGCCATTAAAAAGGAAAGTCAATTATACAATCTTTATGAATCTTATTTATTTATTCATAAATAATAATAAAAGAAACTGGATGCAGGATGTAGAAACTTAAATCTATCTATCAGAGCTGCAATAGTTTTTTTATAAAGTGCTAAAATACATTTGAAAAGTATTTTGCAAAGCAAACAGCAAACTAGTTTTATGAATAAATTCATGTTTGACTGGGACAAAATCAACGACATAAAACTTTGATTAAGTATTTAATTTTAATTATCTATTGGCATCCCTGTCTCTTGCCCAGTGACAGCTGGGATAGACTCCAGCAGACCCCCGCAACCCTTAACAGGAATAAGTGGGTATAGAAGATGAATGAATGAATGAATTATCTATTGGGATTTTGTTACTATGCTTCTTGTGCATAAAAATAGCATTAAAATTTAAAACATGTCATTCATTATTATTTTTTAGTGTGTGCTAAAGTTCAGGCTTTTGATTTGCTGCAAGCATCCTTATGATTTGTCACCTCATGAAAACAACAACAACAACAAATATATATATATATATATATAATATTGTTACATGAGACAGGGGCCAGTTTGTCCCTGAATTCCCCTTGACGCACTAACAGGAATCTGAGTTGAATGAGAAAACTGTTTTGTCTCACCTGCGGTATTAAGGTAGATACACGGGTAAGAGCTGCCAGTGTATTGAGAGTTCCAGTTAGAGAAGCTGAAGGGACTCTGGTCCAACCATCTCCAGTAGCTCTGGACAGAAAAAAGTAGATGTTAATTAGACATGTGTTGGTCATCAGTGCTTATATCATTTATTATAGGCAGTCAGAGGTGCTGGTAATGTGAGTTAAACAACAACAAAAAAAAGACATTTCTTCATAAAAATTACTCAAACCATCAGTGAAGTATTGGAAGAAGACAAAGACGGCTAAGATGAGACCAAAGTAGAATAGTTTGGTTTAAATGAGAGGCATCATGTTTAGAGATAAAATAACACATGTTTGATGGAGGAATGAGGTTCTGGAACGCAGTGTGTGTTAATGTCCTGGTTTGGGCCTGTTCTGGTCCATCAATGTCCAGGACATCTTGTCATCACTGATGGACCAATGATTTCTGAATTCTACCAGTGAACTCTAAAACAAAATGTCAGGACATCTGTCCATGAGCAATGTGGAGAGAAACTAGGTCATGCAGTAAGAAAATGAAAAGCAAGAACACAAATGGTTCTACAGAAGAACGTTAAAGAAGAACAAGATGAATGTTTAGGAACGGCCAGGTCAAAGTCCTGACCTTAATCCAATAGAAATGTTGAGGAAGGACCTGAAGCAGCAGTTGATGTGAGGAAACCCACCAACATCTCAGAACTGAAGAGGTTCTGTTCTGAGGAACCAAGCTGCTGGAGAACACTGATCAGCAGTTACCAGAAACATTTAGTTACAAGGAGGTCACAGCTGATACTGGAAACAAGGAGGCTCTGACTTTTACAACTCAGTGAGAAGAGCAAATTATTAATTATTGTGAATAAACAAATACAAAAGTATAATATTTCTGTTTCATGTGTTTGATCGGGTTCTCTTTGTCTACTTTCAGGACTGTTTTAAATAATTTTTATGAAGAAATGTCAGAAATTCTGAATGGTGGGTATAATAACCTGGAAGTAGAATCCTCCCATCCAGGCATTAGTATATCCCGCTCTACTGGTGAGGTCCTGCAGGAAACTGTATTCAAACAGGTCATGGGCAGAAGCCAAGGAGGTCCCGTAATTTGCACAGTAGCTCTTGGAGGGAGACACACAAATGTTGTGTTAATATGACTGTAATATGTATTGTACATCCTGTAAAAGCTGAAAGTGTTTCTTTGAGTAACAAATGTAAATCACCACAGCACTGTTCCAGGATGCGTAGGAGGCCACAAACAGATAGCAGTCACCCTTGTAGTTGACCCAACCAGAGGGACATGTGTAGAACCGTCCTGTAGAGCAGAGAGACGACCAGAAAACAGATTAATTTAATGTGAATAGATTAAATACAAAAATGTAATATTCAGGGTTTCATCTGAGACAATAAACCTTGGGGTGATGAGGCCACCTCTCCAGCAGAAACCACCTCAGATTGTTTTGCTAAAAGGTGAAAAAAATAAGTCACATTATAATCATATTCTTTACACTGATATGGAGGATACAACAAGTCACAATATGTTTTTACCTTCAGGAATGAAACCTGCAGCTTCCTCTTCTACCACTAAGACACAAAGAAAGAGAAAAAACAGTTAAAACAGTCTGATAGTCATTTAATTATGTCGGTGAAAATTGAGGACAACAAAAGACAGCCATTACCAAGTAAACCTCTGTAACATTAGGTAGAGAAATCACATAATCATCAATCACATAAATATCTATAAATTCTATAAATGTATGAATGAATGTATAAACTATGAAGTAATTACAGATTGGTTCAATAAACTAAAGTTAAATTCAGTTTAAAAAGTCAAAGAACTTTTGTGCACAGTTCTTTCGCACGTAAACTCAGCTTACACTGGTTGTCCTCGTGCAGCTCCTGTGGTGCAGCTTCAGCAGCAGGTTCAACTAAGACATTATTATTATTATTATTATTAGTAGTAGTAGTATCATGATTATTGTGGTTTTCATTCATTCAGAGAGATGGTATGAGCGTCTTTGTGTCTAACCTAACTGTCTTGGTAAAAAGTGCAGGTCAGCCTATGTCACAATTTCTTTGTATGTCTCGATTTTTCATCAAATTCTAAAACAACTGACAACAAATCGCAATGATATTGTGTGTACTCCCTTTCATGGTCCTTTTGAGAATATTCACCACATGGTGTCTTGCCTGACTTAATCCCTGAGCCACAATGCCATAAATGGTCCATTGCCTCCATCTAGGGAGCTAATGGTGGTACTACACATAGCAATTACAATATAGCCACATTGTACTGCAAGTTAGCTTTACACTGATATTTGCCATAATGTATTGACTCATTTCACCGGGAGTTACATTTGTGAACAACAGGTACATGGAGGAAATATCAACATTTTTATGGATTCTATAATGTGCACAATTGATGTACAAGCTAAATAAAATGTCCAAAGATTTAACTGTGTGTACACTTCCTGATGTAGTGGGAATATGTTTATGTTTTTACCTTCAGGTACAACATCAGCTTCCTTTTCTACCACTGAGACACAAATAGAGGAAAAAAAAGAACAGTTCAGTCTGATTGTCATTTAGTTGTGTCAGTGAAATTTGAGGACAACAAAAGACAGTCATTACCAAGTAAACCTTAGTTAGAAAAATCACATAAATATACATTCTAAAATGTATTATTTGAGATGGCATTCTAAGCTTTAATTTTCTCTAAATAATCTGTTCAGTTAAATTAGCATAAAAACTTTTGTTGTGAATTCACTACACCACAGTGTATAAACTATGAAGTAATTAGATGTTGATCCAGTAAAGTAAATATCCATATGGGATTATCAGAAAAAACATCAATACCATTGTTAATGTAACCTTTTCAAAATTAGCAATGGAAAATCCTTCAAAGCAGCCATTTTGGAAATGACCCCCAAAAGCCTGCTACTGACTGCAGAGCACCAGGGGGCAGATAGTAAGTGACAGATTATGTAAAACAAAGTTTAAAAACTGGAGTTCTGTTACAGCCTGTTCAAAAAGTATTTTTTAACAGATTTTTCCGCACTGTTGTTTTGTGCGTGAACTCAACTTCTTGTCCTCCTGCAGCTTCTGTGGTGCAGCTTCAGCAGCTCCAACTATGTATTATTATTGTTGTTGTTATTATTATTATACACAATTTTAGAATTTCATGATGTACAAGCTTCATAAAATGTATTAATTGTATTTACATTGTCTCCTGTAGTGGGAATCAGTCATATTTTGTTGCCAGATTCACTTTCGGTAAAAAAAACAAAAAAACAATGTGGCACACTTTGCTGTCATCCAAATGTTCAATTGGAGTCTGGTTCTATTTTTACTAAAACTATGCAAAATATGCAGTCTGACCTATTCATAGAGACCAGGGTCATAAATATAGACCTGATCATTCTGGAGCTATACCTGATTTATTTTGAGTTTGTCTCTTTAGTTAGGCCAGCTTCACCTCACAGCAGCTTAGGTCTTAAGAGGCTAGCAAACGGAATCTGTACAAGTGAAGAGTAATGTTCTGACCTGCTGCAGCCGTGGCCAGAAGAACACCAGCGAACAAAACAGATAGAATCAGGAAAGCCTTCATGGTGAAGATGATGATGATGGCGAGGATGGAGAATAATGACGTTGCTTAATGTCTGATGGGAAACAGAATCACAGAGCAGTGGATTTTATTAAAACGTATTCATATAGCATTAATAGCAATAGAAAGCTATGCAGTAGCAGCACATGAGAAGAAATTGGAGGCAGTCCCCCAGCAGCCTAGACGTATAGCAGTATAACTAAGGAATGGTTGAGTGTCACCTGTGCCAGCCCTAAGTATAAGCCTTGTCAAAAAGGTTAAAAGTAGAAGGTGTCTGTCCCCTCAACACAAACTGGAAGACATGTAGTGTACTGGAAGTCCCCAGCAGCCTAGGCCTATAGCAGCATAACTAAACAATAACTATAAACCTTGTCAAAACGGTTGTTTTTTTTGGTCTAACCTTAAAGGTAGAGTAGGTGTCTGCCTCCTGAACCCAATTTGGGAGCTGGTTCCTCAGGAGAGGAGCCTAGAACCTAAAGGCTCTACCTCCTGTTCTACTCTAGAAATACTCTGAACCACAAGTAAGCCTGAACGTTGACAGCAAAACTGTCTACTAGGGTGGTAAGAGAAGGCGGATCTAGGCCCTTGAAATTCAAAAGAGAAAGAATGATAGCAAGTGTCTTACCTGGCAGTCAAATGTGCCGCAGCAATATTCAGGCTTCAGCTGATTGATGCAGTGTCGATGAGGAGGCTGCTCTGTCCTTTAAATACATCTGCAACTAAATAATGCCCTTTGACCGGATCATGAAATAAAAGCTTTAAATTCTTATGCCAATAAAGAAATGTTGTTCATTTACATGGATTGGACTGATATGATTTGTGATAACGCCACTAATGTAAATGTTAACTTCCAAAGAAACCTGACAGCTTACTTTTTAAATGTTAACTTTTATGATACGATTGTTCTCTGTTTAATCCCCCCAGTTTATAATTAACAGCTTGGTTCAAGGATAGTTTTATCTTCTGACCTTGCATGAACATCTAACATGATTAATCTGATCTCACCTGTCCATCTTTAGGTGCCTCTGTTCACACCTGGTAATGCGTCTAAACATGCACCCCCAGCCATCGCTTGAGATCTGATCTCAGATGGATCTCTACCTACAGCTGGACCAGAAATGAACCATATTTTGGAACAAGCTGTAAAGTCTCTCACACGTTAAGTTAACCTCTTCTTTAGTTTAGAGACAAATCTCAGATTGAACCCTGGAAGGTTCTATCATCAGAGTAAAGTCACCGCTGATAGTAAAGGAAATAAAGACACCGGGAATGACTGAGGAGAATGAATCTTTTCATGAGTTGATTGTAGTTTGTTTCTTCTTTAATTCGTTAAAAATATGTTGTCCTTGGAGCAGCTTCCAAGGACAACATATTTTCTGACAACAGACTTCACTTATTCAGGTAATTATTTCTAATAGTGGTTGAATGAATGAGTTAAACTCCTCTTCCACAGATCAGCCCTGTTGAGTAAGTGGTCTTTAATGTGACCCAGGACTCATTGTGTGTTCACACTACCAAAGGAAGGAGGTCACATGTGTCCCAGACCACCTCCACACTGAGACCAGATCAGTGTTCACATCTGGACTTTTAAGATGGAAACTTGGGATCTGATCGCCTAGAACGAATGCTAATGTGAGGTCTGAACCAGGCCTATCTCCAGTTTCCCCACTGTACTGTGTTATCTCCACCATGACGCAATGAGGTGAGGAGTTGTTCAGTCATCATGAGGTTCTTGATAAAGTTCTGAAGGAATAAAGCCACGTTTGAAGGGTTGATTTAGATCAGTGTCAGGTTAGGTAATGTGTTAAGTAACGTGGAAGCTTCCCGTGCTCTTCATGACGTCTTGTCTTTGTGTCAGGTGATAAATACAGTCACTGGAACGAGAGGTAATAGTGGAGTTACCATAACCGCCTACCAGAACTGACAAGGTCCATTTATATGTGTGTCAATAAAAGTTCTTTTGCAATACCATCTTACTGAGATTACTGTAAAGCGAGACAATAACAGTTATAGTATAATCGACTCTGCTCTGATAAGAGAAATAAAGATTTTAGGCCTTTATTGGTGGATGTAGTTCTGGACTATGGACAGGGTCCTTCTTTGTGTTTGGACCAATTATTTCTTTCGAAAGTTTTATTCTAATCAAAAGCCTGTGACTAAACAACTTCTGTCGACAAAAGAATAGATCATGTTCGTCATCGTCCAATTAAAAAGGTGAAATGTAGGTACCATGTGATTCACAGGTTGTACTGAGAATAAAACGAGATATTTTAACATGTCAGCCTGCTTTTTAAACTTTTATCCACAAAATGATTACTTGAAAAAAAGACTTAAGTCAAAATGAAAATGCTCTTAATTCATGTAGCTTATCACCTACGCATGCCACTGATGTTATCACATCATATTTGGTACATGAGTTTATGTGAAATTTTGCAGGGAAATCTTGGTTAATTTTGAAAAGTAATATCATTTATGTTGTTGCTGGTATTTCAATATTAATATTTCCTTCATTGAAGCAACCTACAATTACATGATACTTTATTCATTATATTGTTATAAAATTGTGTTACAAGTTGTGGATCAAATACGATACAGCAGATATATAGTCATTTAATTCAATAGTCTCAGTAATACATGTCATTATGCAAGCTGCATTATTTCTGCCACAATGACAACTTTTCTAATTTAACTATATTAAAATAAATGGCATCTTAAAAGACGCATTATTTATTCATAGGAGCAGATTTTTAGATATTTAGGTTGAGGTTCACTTGGTTATTTTTTTTTGTCATCTTCAGTTTTTTCACTAACACAATTAAAAACCTATTTTTTTGTTTTGCCTGAACGAGGACAGATTCAAAGGCAAAAGTAGAACAGGATCCTGTTTGTGGAAAAAAGTAAAATCAAACCAAAAGACATGTTTGAAATCTAATTACAATGAATGTCTTGTATCTGTCATCAGACTACTTTATTAGTCCTTCAAGGAAATTGTTTTGTTGTGTTTGCGCCAATAAACGATATACGTATTAGAGGTCGACCGATTAATCGGTTTGGCCGATTAATTGGTTATCGGCCGATTAATCGGTTATCGGTTTTTTCCTGCTCCAAACTATCGGTATAATATCGGCATTCAAAAATCCACTATCGGTCGACCTCTAATACGTATATTGTTGTTGTAACAATATAAAACAAAATTCTTATGTGGAAATGTCCCGTTTATTTGTTTAGTTAGTTAAAATGTCCTATAAGCACTTTTAATACAAGTAAAGGAAGACAAACACAATTATAATCAAACTATCTTTATTTGATCTAGCAGCTAATACAGCAAATTCATAGCTATACTTAGGAATTTGAATAATTTATTTAGTAATTAAAAATATGTTTTTTAAGATTAATTCTTGAGGAGAAAATATTAGAAAATAAAAAGAAAACGAGATCGGTTCTCTTTCCTCCATGTGGTCCCAGTGAGGTCTGATCCAGGTGGAAACGTGGCGGGTCTAATCATCACTCTGCTTCACAGTGAGTGGAAATTAAAATGAAATGAAAACACATGAAGTGACAACTGAGCCGACTCTTTAAGTGCTTTTCTTCTTTTAGGAATGAACTTGTGAGATGATGGTGTCCTTCACAAGAAGCTCATGACGGTTCCCTTCTTCCCAACCTGGTGAGGCTCCAAAGCGTGAAACTGAATAACAACCCTGCAAAACGACAACCTCACCGTCAGTCACTGAAGAAAATAAAGATTTTCACATTCACAATGATATTAATTAATTTAAGACACGCCATGTCCTGCATCTTCCTGTTAGAAATCTCTGGAAACCAATGACAACATTAGTTTCACTTTTAAGTAAAACTGTCTGGAGACTGAAATTATTCTGAATTGATTCAGGAGATCCGTAGTGATATCCGACATTAGTTTTAACAGTTTACAAAAGAAATGTTCACAAAACTGTAAGATAACGAATATTTTAAAGTGTAGATTTTCTGAAGAAATCTAAAACATAGTCACGTCCAAACCATAGAAAGTATTAAAGATGAATGGCAGCGCTTCTTTTGAAAAGTGAGGCCAAAGCAAGTAGAGCTCCCCCTGGTGGCTGGCTGCAGTATAGTTCATAAGCTCCACCCCCTCAATGTTAGTGGGCGGGACTTGAGGCATAATAAAACGCTACGTCAAATAATGTTTTTCAGTGATGGTTTCAGTCATTTTAAATCGTTAATATAATGTTGATGCATGTTCCAAGTGTCAGTTCTTTGGATGAGTTTTGTTTTACTTCGTTAATTGACGCTATAGGAACAGGATGTGACATGATGGCGACCACCAGTTGTGAGAGTTGTAAAATATTTTTTAAAAATAAGTTCAGTGCATAATCCAACATTTCCTTGTGACTGGCGTAGTATTAAATAAACAAAAAGGAGAGTGAGTCTGGAGGAAGTGTGGGCGGGGCATCGATACCACAACTCCACACAACTCTCGGACCGTACTGATCCGACTCTATATAGTCGCAAGATGATGCCGCCCATATCCCCATCAGTTTGGCCGAACCAAAGAAGTGGGGACGTATTGTCCGTATTTATATACAGTCTAAGGTGCAAACTGGAGGAAAGATGTAGAAATAGAGAATCTGCCCCCTGGTGGATTTATCCGTGCTCTGCAGCCAGGAGCTTTTGTCAGCCATTTCCAAAATGGCCGCTGTCATGAGCTTTCTATATATATATTTTTTTTTTTTGCTAATTTCAAATGTGTTAGGAATATATATATTGTTACTAATATTTACTTTATTCATGTTGCCTTTAATTACTTAATACTTTGTGTTACGGAGCATTGATCGGATTATTTAAAAGATTAAAACAACACAATGTTCCCATTGTTCCCAAATATGAAAACAGTCGTCTCACCTGTCTTCAGTTAGCCCGAGCTCCTTGGTCAGAAACTCAAAGATCTTGGCGCTGTGCCCCTTGTTCTTGTCGGCGGTGTCCGTCACAGCGATGGCAGACACCGAGACCATCACACACGGAGAGCAAGAGCCGGCGATCAGCATCGGCAGCCCGGGACTCACCACCACGTTCATCCTCTGGAAAACAAGAGCAGCATTAGAGAGGAATCCTCCAAAAGACAGAGATCATCCTCCTTAACGCCATGGAAACAGAAACACCTGACTCCAGCGTTTCTGCATAAACACACAGAGTAGACAAACAAAACCCAACGCACCAGTGAAACACAAATATTATAGTTGTGTATTTGTGTGGACAAGACAGAAGACTGTTGGGAAACTGTTTGACAGATGAGACCAAAGTAGATTAGTTTAAATGAGAGGTCGTCTGATCTCAGTGTGTGTGTCTGTAAATAAACAGCGCCATCATGTGGTCAGTAGAATATTGTAGCAGCTGCTGTCTCTAATGGATCTCTACCTACAGCTGGATCAGGACCATGAACAGCTGCTTGGTGACTTGGAGACATGATCCAGACTTATATTTATTTCTGGTGTCAGTTGTTTTAAAGAAAGAAAGAAGACAGGAGAGGAAAGAAGGTAAGAGAGGAGGTAGGAAACAAAAAAAAGGAAGAAAGACGGATGGAAGGAACAAATAAACAAAAGAAGGGAAGAAGAAAGGTAAGAAAGAAAGAAAGAGAAAGAAGAAAGGGTGGAATGAAGGAAGGTAAGAAAGAGAGAAGGTAGGAAACAAAAAGAAAGAAATGGAAGGAAGGGAGGGAAGAAGAAGGGAAAGAAATGAAGATAAGAAAGAAAGAATGGAAAAATTAAAGGTGGGAAGGAACAAACGAAGGAAGGAAGATAAGAAAGAAAGAAGGAAGGAAGGAAGCAAGAAGGGAAGAAAGAAAGAAAGAAAGAAAGAAAGATGATGGAAAGGAAGGTAAAAAAGAAAAAATGGTGGGATGGAACAAACATAGGAAGGAAGGAAGGAAGGAAGGAAGGAAGGAAGGAAGGAAGGAAGGTGAGAATAAGAAAGAAAGAAAAAGAAAGAAAGAGACCGAAGGGAAGGGGGGAATTATGAAAGAAAGAAAGATGGAAGGAAGGAAAAAGGAAGCTAGGAAAGTAAGGAAGGAAGGAAGGCAGAGACACGTGTTTATCGCCAGATGTGGACACATGTGCTTACAGTGGAACAGGACGTTGAGTTAATGATCAGACAGTCAAGTCTCCGACATTGATCAATGTCAGAACCAACTCTGGCTCAGACTCTGAGTTACTCACGTCCTCTGGTTTCCCCAGAGCCGCTGCGATGCTGCTGCACAGCTTCTTCAGGAAGTCCTCAGAGAAGACGCTGGCCGGTAGATTAGTCCTCAGGTCCACGAAAGGCATTTTAACTATAAACTGCTCTGAAGCCGGAGACTAGTGATCTCTGCAAGAGGACGTGGACGAGCGACCTGTGGACGAGCGACCCGTGAACGAGGCTGGAAGGACTACTTCCGGTTGAACCTTTCAAAATACCTGTCGGACTCGTTATTCCGTAAAGTTATTATAAAAAAGTTAGTAACACGATATTAAATTTAAATTTAAAGGGGATTTATTATGATTAACATTCTGTATGCAAATATCCCAACCATTCAGGGAACATTAATCCCTAAAAAAGGACCGGAAGTAGTCGAATCTAAAGGTCCAGAGAAGTTCAGGTTAATTATCGTGTTGTGTCATCCGACAACACAATGAAACTAATACAATCTAAATAATATATATTTAATAATTAAGAGAAGAAATTCAAACACTAGTCTTTGGGTGAGCATTGAAAAAATGAACAAATACAAAGGTTTCCATCATACACTTCATCAAACGTGTTGTGAAGATCAGACTGAGACAAATCCCTGATTTATTTTACACCAAACCAGGAACTGAACCACACCTGAGTCTCATTACATTGATGGAAACACTTCTGAACACATAGACTCTGATTTAACCTTGAAATTAATTTGTAAACCTCGAGGTGAACCTCACTGATAAGTGATATTGGCTCATTTTCCTGAATAAACAAATACACAAGTATAATATTTTTGTTTCATGTCTTTGATTGGGTTATCTTTGTCTACTTTCACAACCTGTCTCTACCTGGTCGGACTCAAGCAGATTGACCCCCGCTCTGTACACACCGATTTCTGCTCAAGGGTTCTTCCTCTTAAAAGGGAGCACTTTCTTGTCACCATTACATGAGTACATCAAACTTAAAAATTAAACAGTGAACTCTTGTTTCTGGTATCTTGTGTGACTCCCTTGTGTAACAACAGCAGCAACTAAATGTTTCCGGTAACTGCTGATCTGTCTTGTAATTCCTACAGGCCGCAAAAACTTTTAAACGTTACTGTATCCTGAGACTTTCTGACATAATAGATCATAGAACACAATTAATGTACAGATACACCTATCAGCCATAACATTATGACAGGTCTCCCTTGTGGTGACTCATGGAGAATGGACATGGGTCTTCTGAGGGTGTAATGTGGCATCTGGCAACAGGATATTGTTGGTGACCAGGCTGCATCCTGCTGGGGATGGCTGCTGCCATCAAGGAGTGTCATTGCTATGGGGTGGGGGTGCCTGGTCTGGTCTAGGTGGGTGCTACATGTCTAAGGAACATCCATACCAATGAATCTTCTTCTTCTTCTTCTTCTTCTTCTAAGGCCTTTGAATACCTTTTGGAGCATAGGCCATTGATGAATCGCCTCCACTCACATTTGTCTTGGGCCATCTTCTCCAGCTGTTTCCACACCAGTTCCTCCTTCTTGAACTCTTGCTCTGTGCTTCTTCTCCCGGTGTTCTTGGGACAACCTCTCCCGTTTACCCTGCTGTGTTGTTTCTTCTTAGTGCGTGACCAATCCAGATCCACTTTTTCCTTGTCATCTGTATTTTTATTGGTTCCTGGTTGGTGTGTTCCCACAGAGCGATTGTTGTTGATCGTGTTTGGCCAGAAGATCTCAAGGATGCGTCTTAGGCAGTGGTTCATGAATGTCTGCAGCTTGTTTAAGATACTAGTGGTGTTCTTCCATGTTTCGGATCCGTACAGCAGCACGGCCTTGGCACAGACACCTCCTGTCAGTGGTCATAATGTTGTGGCTGATAAGTGAGTGTAGAATGTGTAGCGCCGATGGCGGTCCACAAACATTACTGGAAAATAATCAATAAAAATGTTTCCTGACAGAGACATTTTATTTTTGTTGCTAACAATAAAGACTCCCATGTGGTGAGGGGACGTACCAGTAGATAGCAGCTTTATTTATTAAAAGGTTCAACGCTGTACATTACCATAGATACAGTCACACATTTCACAAACCCAACATGCTCACATCCTGAAGCACAGCTTTCATATGTGAAGTTTACAACAGTATGGGACGTCCACAAAAGCTGGCCCCCGTCCTTCAAATCACAACAGCGACGTCACGCCTGCACAACAGGAAGGAAGCAGCCATGAGGACAAAATACAAAACTCATACTACAGAGACCAGGTGTAAACAAAAGAGGAATGAGAATACTGTTTCTGTAAAAGGCGTTTGCTGCCGTAGCGTTAGCTTTGTTCATTATTCAACACGGACTCACCGTGAGAGTACTTGCACTGTTTGAGCGCCTCGTTGAAGCCCTCACACAGCGTCAGGTCAGACTGGTTGGTGGCACAGTCCAGGAACTGTTTGACCTCAAAATGACAAGGGCCTGGCTGGGAGGAGGCAGACCGGGGGGGCTCCTGGAAGGACACCAACGAGGAAAGAGTCACATCATACAACGTTTAGAAAAGACATTTCAAACCACCAGAGCCACAAGGAAGTAAAGAGCTGAGCGGTTCAAGTCAGTCCTGCTGGGAGTTCTGTGTTTAATGTTATATACATTGTGTTAAATATCATTTTGCACAATTTTCTACATTTTTGCATAAATATGACTCAAGACATCAGTGGGTTTCTACACAAGTTCTGAGAGTAGATAAAGAGAACCCAATCAAACAAATAAAACTGAAATATTATACTTGTATATTTGTTTTTCTAGCCATTTCATATCTAAGAAGAACCACAGCAGATAAAGGCCTCTCTCACATTGACTGATGTTGATGTTCATGAATCCACCATCAGGACAACTCTGAACAACCATGGTGTGATGGACAAAGACTCCAAAAAGAACATTTATGCCCGTCTGCAGTTTGATCAGCATCATGTGGACAAGCCAGAAGACTACTGGGACAATGTTTAGTGGACAGATGAGACCAAAGTAGAATAGTTTGGTTTAAATGAGATGAAGCATCAGAACCTCATCCCTCCATCAAACATGGGGGTGAAGCTAATGTCCTGGTTTGGGCCTGTTCTGCTGCATCTGGACCAGGACGACTTGTCCTCATTGATGGACCAATGAACTCTAAAAGAAAATGTCAGGACATCTGTCCATGAGCTGAATGTGAAGAGAAACTGGTTCATGCAGCAAGACAAGGAGAACCAAGAAGACAAGTGGTTCTACAAGAGAACGGTTAAAGAAGAACCAGATGAATGTTTAGGAACGGCCAAGTCAAAGTCCTGACCTTAATCCAAGAGAAATGTTGTTGTTGGACCTGAAGCAGCAGTTGATGTGAGGAAACCCACCAACATCTCAACTTGGTTCAGTTGTCCTGTTCATCCTAATCTTATTGACTTATGACGGTTTACCTGGTAAGCAGGCTTGGCTGGCTCTGGACTGCTGCTGCTGCTGCTGCTGCTTCCCCCGCTGAACGCTCCCGTCAGGGCACCACCGAGGACATGGCCCACAGCCGAACCTACCGCAACACCAGCAGCTGTGGTAGCCATCTGAGCCATGAGGCCCGGCCCCTGGGACTGAGCGGGAGCCGGGGCCAGGGAGGCTGGAGGTGGATGAGAGGGGGCTGGGGCATGGGACGGTGCTGGGCTACAAGAACAAATACATGGTTTGTGCATTAGATCATTTGCTGTGACAACGTCACCAATCATCAATGTTACATAACGGACAGGTTCACTTCTAGGATGACACTTTAACTTCAAGGTCCAATCAGAGTCCATCTGTTCAGAAGTGTTTCCATCAATGTAGTGAGACTCAGGTGTGGTTTAGTTCCAGGTTTAGTTTAAATAAATCAGGAATGTCTCAGTCTGATCTTCACAACACATGTTTGATAAAGTGTATGACGGCAATGGACAAAGCTTCCTAAGCTCCTAAGCTCAGAAAAAGAGTTGTTGTTGCTCATTAGGCTGGAAAAGGTTAGAAAACCATCTCTAAAGATTTTGGAACCCGCAAATAATCCACAGTCAGACAGATTGAGATCAAATGGAAGAGATTTAAGACGGCTGAGGACGGCTGATCAGTAGTTACTGGAAGTGCTGCAGAAGGAGGTCACAGCACATGCTGAACGACATTTTTCTTACATGCATTGCAGAGAAATTAACAAATGCAACTTTAACTGTGTATATACAACTCCACCAAACAGGTATAATAAAAAACGTTACCTGCTGGAGGAAGTCAGATTTGTTTATTATTTTAATTTATTCAAAGAAAAGAAAATATATGTATATTTAAAAACAAAACATAATAATCTGGAAATATTAACACTATTTTCTACAGGTATTACACTTCCATGCTCTTTGTTGCTTCTTTGTTGACATAGTTCTGTGATTCTAGAATTTTCTGTCATCGCAGCGCCATCTGGTGGATGGATCTAATAACAGCACTTGTCTCCAACTCAAACTCTAACAGGATAAAGTTGGCTTTACAGTTAGTCAGGTAATAATAAATAAATATATACATACGAGTTCTGACCCAAAGACAAATAACTCTTAAACTTAAACGTGTGTGATTTCATTTTTCTAATCAATTTGTGGAAAATATGACGCAACAGAAGGCCTGGATTTCAAAAAAAGGTTCAAGAAATGTCCTTATTCACAGTTTTGATCTAGAAAATATATAAATAAATAAAAGTTTTTGTTCAAAATATCCAGAACCTGTTGAACATTTGTTTTGGTAAATTTCCGAAATAAAACTGATTTCTTGTACCGTTTTCCCACTTGAACATTACATTTAAGTTTATTAAATATTATGCATCAATTTAATTTTGTAAATTTATTTAAATTAATTATTGTATTATACATTGATATAAAATTAAAGCCTTATTCCCCCTAGGATTTGTTACTCATCTGTTGTATAACAATGCTCTTTTATATTGTTTAACAAACTTGTGTAAGTATAGATATAGAAATATTATTTGTTCTTTTTTTTTTTTTTTAAATAAAGTGACTTTCAGACTACAGACAAACTATCTCGGCTTTACTTTAAACCTTTAAAGTATAATTTTATTTTATTTTCCAATTTAAACATTAAACCACACTGATTGCTCCTGAGCCACACTAAGTTGATATAAAGTGAATGTATTGCATGTTATTTACCTGGCTGGAGCTGAGGGACGACTGCGGCTTCCTCTGGCCATGTCTGCAGTGACACAAAGTTAAACTTTGTACTTTGTCGGTTTATTGGACGTGAGGGAATCGGTGTTTTCTAGAAGAAAGCTCCTCTGCTCGGGTCAGTTCTCTCTGACAGCAGACGGTCACTACATGCGGCGCTGACCTTGCTTGCAGTAGCGTTACGCAAATGTCGCGAGACAAAACGAGATGTTTCCAAAACTGTGGTCAGTTGGTTTAGGTCATTGACTACTAGATGTAGTTTGAGCATACCACCACCTGCTGGAGTGGAGGATAAAAAAAAATCTAGATATTATATGTACATAAATGATAAAATAACTCAATGTTGGATTATACACTGTACTTATTTACTTATTTAATGATTTTTCAAATCTCGCGATCCCACAGGACCATTACACAGCTTTACGGGGTGGTTGGCATGGCAACTGGTAGCCGCCATTATGTCTCATCTTCGGTCTGTAGCGTCAAATAACTAACTAAAAGGAACCACATCCAAAAAACAACACTTAAACTTTCACCAACATTATATTTACTAACGTAATTGACAGAAACAGTTATTTGACGTGTATTTTTTGTTTTAGTTTGGAATAAGTCACATTGAGGGGGCGGGGCTTATTACCTATACTGCAGCCAGCCATAAGGGGGCGCTCTATTTGCTTTTTTTAAAAATTAAATTTTATTTAGAAATGCAATACAGTGAAAAATATTTCAGATAATCACATTACATAAATATATTGAAAAGAGCACACAAATCACCCAAAGTCTTAACTGATTTAATATCTGTGTAATGTCTTTTAACATATTGCTTGATATCGATTGGCATTTGTGGATATACCATTTGACTAAATGTATAATCTGATCAATAATGCATAATTTTGTTTTTCGCAGATGGATGGTCCTTTGATGAGCAGTTCAGCTTTATACTGTCTACGGTAAATGATCAATAAAGTTTTTTTAAAAACAATAAAAATAAAAGGGGGCGCTGTAGTTCTGCTCTTGGTCGTAGGGGGCGCTGTTGGCTTGTGTTCGTCGTTCTCTGCTGAATTACTACTTCCGTTTATTCGTTGTCAACAACACTGTCCTGCTGTCCGAGTGGTTCTGTTATTTTATTTTTTATTTTTTTAAAGAAGAGACACCTTGTGATGCATTTCAGATTACATTAGGCTGTTCCGTTTTCTTAAATAAGGCCTAATATTTGCCGCCTGTTAGAAACCGTTAACGATGTCGACTACCGTGGAATTCCACTCTCAGATCGCCTCCATCATGGAGGCCCTGGCCAACGCGGCCGTGGCCGAAATTTGCAAAGTTGTGGACGACGGTTACGCGGTGGTCAACCTGGAAATGTCTCGGAGCCAGAAGGAGAACGACTTCCTGAGGAGGAAAATCCGACTCCTGGAGCTGCAGGTGTCCAGGTACCGAGCGGAGAGGGTGAAGGGAGCGGAGGGCTCCATCAGCAGCCGCTTCCAGGGGGTGCGCCTCCTCAGCCGGCAGAGCAGGGACCCACTGGCGGGTGTGTAACGCAAAAAAACTCGTAAGAATAACACGAATAACCTGCTTAAATTAGTTTAAGATGTGTTGACTGGTGCGTTGGTGAAGCCTGAAGGAGGATTCACGCACACACACGTTTACAGAGTCGATAAAAAGTTTCATTTAGCTGCAGAATCTTCTACATTTCTGCATAAAAATGATTAAAAACATCAATATTTTGCACATTAAACCTGACATATTATACTTGTGCATTTATTTAAACCTAGAAAAGGCAAATCCTTGTTTCCAGTATCTGCTGTGACCTCCTTGTGACTAAATGTTTCTGGTAACTGACGAACAGTCGTCTCCAGCAGCTTGGTTCCTCAGAACAGAACCACTTCAGTTCTGAGATGTTGGTGGGTTTCCTCACATCAACTGCTGCTTCAGGTCCAACAACAACATTTCTATTGGATTAAGGTCAGGACTTTGACTTGGCCGTTCCTAAACATTCATCTTGTTCTTCTTTAACCGTTCTTCTTGTAGAACCACTTGTGTTCTTGGTTCTCCTTGTCTTGCTGTGTGACCCAGTTTGTCTTCAGATTCAGCTCATGGACAGATGTCCTGACATTTTATTTTAGAGTTCGCTGGTAGAAATCACAATTCAATGAGGACAAGAACGTCCTGGTCCAGATGCAGTAGAACAGGCCCAAATAAGGACGTTAGGACCCCCATTACCGTGGAGGGATGAGGTTCTGCTGCTGGAATGCAGTGTTGTTTCATCTCATTTAAACCAAACTATTTTACTCAGGTCTACTTTATGTCTTCTGGCTTGTCCACATGATGCTGATCAAGCTGCAGACGTCCAGTCGATTGGTCCTTTGTCCATCACACCATGCTTGTTCATTGTTCTCCTGATGATTCTAGTTACACGTTCACTGCGTTGTTTCAGTTATTCTCCTTTTTAATGTTCCATCAGGTTCCTCTCCGCAGACCAGGACCAGGTTTCTGAACCGAGGGTCAGGGCCTCAGCAGTCAGTGCAGAAGACCAACCCAATCCACCTGGACCAGGATTCAGACCAGGATGTCGTCACCACGACCAAAACTGAGGTAGCTTTGTGTAAATCTGCACTTCTGAAAGACTGGCGGGAAGTTGGGGTTTAGGCCGTGACTGTTATGTAATTAATATTAGCAATATCATGGTAGCTTGTATATTAGCTGCTATGTTTGGCTAAAAAAAGCCAACTGTAGCTTGAGAAAGATGACAACTTTATTAGCCTTAACAAGATACAGAAAGCCTTTATTGGAGTTTTGGCAACTTTGAAGCGAGCCAACCACCACATGATCATGGTTTTAGTTTGAGACAGATGTAAAACAAATAAATAGAAGAGATCAGGCTTGGCTGAAGACCAATACTGGTTATTTAAGCAATGTACAAACCATGATTGGACTATAATTCTTGTGAATTTTGTCGTCAACCCTCATTTTGTCCTCTCAGTCGGCAGAGCTCGAGGAGGACAACTTTATTAGCCTTAACAAGATACAGAAAGCCTTTATTGGAGTTTTGGCAACTTTGAAGCGAGCCAACCACCACAAGATCATGGTTTTAGTTTGAGACAGATGTAAAACAAATAAATAGAAGAGATCAGGCTTGGCTGAAGACCAATACTGGTTATTTAAGCAATGTACAAACCATGATTGGACTATAATTCTTGTGAATTTTGTCGTCAACCCTCATTTTGTCCTCTCAGTCGGCAGAGCTCGAGGAGGACGCGGGTCTGTTGATCGTGAAGGTCGAGGGAGCGGTGGCGTCCGAACCCAGAGACCTCCCGGTGCCGGTCGATGCCCACACTGGCGGCAGAGGAGGAGCAGGCACCG
The DNA here is from genome assembly GCA_005024645.1 of Planiliza haematocheilus. Taxonomy (NCBI): domain Eukaryota; kingdom Metazoa; phylum Chordata; class Actinopteri; order Mugiliformes; family Mugilidae; genus Planiliza; species Planiliza haematocheilus. The sequence continues at coordinate 76,731 of SRSE01000734.1, forward strand.
TCGCGTTGCTTCCTGCCATCTCGGGGGACGACGGCAGCCAGTCGGTCACACGCGGCGGCAAAACGGAGGTCAGTGGATCTGACGCCGTCACCTTTGTTGTCGTCAGGAGAGCTGAAACTGACGGCAGCAGCGGCGATGCTACCCGCAGTTCAGAGCGGCCGTGTCCGAAATCAGACGCCGAAACTGCAACACGCATGGATGCCGTGGTGCCTGTAAAAGATGGCAGCGAATATAATCACGCTGCTTTAGACACCTCCAAGTCTTCACTGTCAGAGGTGATAGTCATTGATGGAGGGGGGTCATCTGACAAGGAGGGAGACGAGTGGTCAGACGTAAATAGGACAAACGAAAGAGACGGACGTGAAGAAACGACGGCATCCATGATTCAGTGCGTTGAACGAGAATCTCCGGGACATCGTTTGGTTCAGGCGGCATCGCATCTTCTCCGTCCCGAGGACCGCCAAGGACTTCCCAGCATCAACTCCTACGGCAAAGTCCACCGCAAGCCCATCCCCGGCAACTTCCATCGGGCCTTCTTTCACGCAGTCACCATGGAGCGTCCTTACGGCTGCACCAACTGCACTAAGCGCTTCTTCCAGGAGTCAGACCTGCTGAAGCACATGGCCCGGCACACCAGAGAGAAACCCTACGCCTGCCGGCTGTGCGGCAAGAGCTTTGTGTGCCAGAGCCAACTGGACATCCACCAGAACGTTCACACCGGAGAGAGGCCCTTCAGCTGCTCGGTCTGCAACCGACGCTTCTCCCATCCCAGTAATCTCAAGAGGCACCAGAAGATCCAGCACTGAGCACAGAAACAAATAAACGGACCTCTCAAAGCTCCGCTGGGCTAACACCTTCCATAAAGCGGCAACGTTACTGTTTTTAACGCAACAAGATGGAAGAAATGTAGCTGGAAATATCGCGAATATTGTCAAACTTCTGATTTATCAAATTAATTTAGGCAGTCTGATCACACAATGCCAACGTACCGAATGTCTTAACCTTAATCTCAAAATGAGCAAAGACTCGCCCTGCAAAAAAACAGACTAAATATTTAGTCAATGCATTATTTTTTATCTTTTGGTCTCAGTCAGGCTTTCAAATCTGGACACTGCATTTTTTTTTACTCTATCCTTGTTTGCAAAACTGTCAAGTCCCTAGGTCTTTGCTTTGACTTCACCTGTTTGTCTTCAAACCACGTCTGTGTGGACGTGGAGCCTTCTACAACCCGCTGCCAAGAAGCGTCAGTGTGATGCTGCAACCACCGTGCTTCACTCTGGGGATATTTGTTGCGACACAAAGCGTAGTTTTTATCTCATCAGACCAAAGAATCATCTTCCAGTTTACAGAGGAGGAGTCTCTCACATGTCTTTGGCTGAACTCTAGTAGAGGTTTAATTTCTATTTACTGCTTTTCCATAAAGTTTTGGGTGGTGAAGAAACGATGCAACAGCCGATGAACGTGTTAACTCCTTTAGAGTGGTCATAGATGTCTTGTTGGTGTCACAAAGTACTACTGATGTCCACTACAAAACGAAATGTACCCACAATTAAACATTTGGACATTTTATTTTCCTGCTCGTCCTAAAATTTGACAATTCTGCCCGCTATAGAACCCATAAACATATTTATATTTCCTACAAATGGCTGTTGTACACCCATGTAACCCTTTGCAAACAGGAAAGTTGCACATTGTTATCAAGGACAACGTGCCTATAAAATACTGACAGTGTTCATTATCTGTAGTACCACTAATAACCCTCTAGATGGAGGCAAAGAGCATGTATGGTAATCAGACACAGGGCTCAGATTCTGACAGGCAAGTCACCATGTGGTGCACAGTTGGGGGAAAAAAAACGGTGTCAGTTGCAATTGTTGTCAGTATCTTTGGATTTTTTAAAATTTTTAAAAATTTTGAGACATAAGAATGGACTGTGACATGCTGACTGAAGTTTAAAGTTTTGCTGCGCTTGCTCTCCGTTAACTGAAGCTAGCTGGTCAGACCCAGCTACGTGAGGCTTGTTATCTTAATTAGCGTCCAGAGGTGGACAGAGTACACACCTTCCCTACTTAAGTAAAAGTACAGATACTCCTTGTCAAATGTTACTCCAATACAAGTAAAAGTAGCTTAGTCAAAAATGTGATGAAAAAGTAAAGTACTAAAGTATTTGCTTAAAAAAATACTTAAGTAAAAGTATTTAAAAAGTATTTCAGGAAATACAGGAAAGGAAAATAACTTTATTGTCATTATACAATCCACTCCACAGCCCCACTCTTTCTCTTGCAGACAGACTCTCTCTCTCTACAAGCTCATACAATTACGTTTAAAATGTTCATCAGCAATTTAACAAACATTAAGCTAGCTAACGTCAGTAGCTACTTTACATACCGCGACGTGCTTTTTCATTCGACGAGTTCTTGTAGGCCGTGATATAATTTGTTTCGCGGTAAGCACAACAAACATTTAAACTGTAACGAATCACGTTTTGTGGCAAAAATCTCAAACATGGTTTTGACGTAAGGCCACCGTTGCTTCTCCAGGTGTTTCTCCAGTTTTCTGAAAAAAAAATAATAATAATAAAAAAAAAATAATCAGCTGACGTAAGCTCAAAAGTAGTGAGTAACGAGAGCCAAAACAGAAATGTATGGAGTAAAAAGTACAATATTTGTCCTTTAAATGTATTGGAGTAAAAGTAAAAGTATCCCCCAAAAATAATACTCAAGTAAAGTACAGATACTCAAAAACTGTACTTAAGTACAGTACTCAAGTAAATTTACTTTGTTACTGTCCACCACTGTTAGCGTCAGCGTTCCTCTTTGCATTTCACAAATTTTACAATAATCACAGCTGAGTGCTGTATTTCTAAATACAGTACGTGGACAGAGTTGTTTAATGACCTTTTGCACAAAATATTCACATATAGCTGAAGAATGACAAAGCAGGATAAGCGTACCAAAATAGAACATTTTGTACACTTCAGCTTTTGTTATGTGGATGGTGCCTGTCTTTGTCATTTGAACGTTCACTACATTGTTTTGTCTTTTTCTGTGGACGAAAATGTTTGAGAATTTCACCCTTTAGTCCATCGTTCACTCTTCTCTCATATCTTGTTAGCGGTTTGTTGTGTTTATCAAACAACATGCTGAGAAATTCCAATGTGTTCATTTAAACCAATCTGTTCACATGTATTAAAAGTAAAATGTAAATATTCCAGTAAAGTATATTTTCGAAGAGTTGTGTATTTTGTCATTTCATGTCAACAACGTTACGATCCAGATCTCTGCAGCACTTGAAACTATTTGCACAAAGTGAATAACTTCCATGCTTCCATGACGTCATTTGGATCTTTCTACCACATCAATACTGAGAGAAAAAAAAAATCATTACTGTTTCGGAGCCATGTGAATTTCTAAACACCTCCCTCCTCTTTCCAGGGCGGCGGATGTCTGAAAAATTCAAGCAGCGCTCAAAGCCGGGAGGAAAAGATGGATGAAGTGCAAGGTATCGACCGTTTTTCTGGGGAAACCCATTAAAAACATTTTATTCTTCATCAAGCTAAATCCCTCACCGGCCTTTTTTCTTTTAAAATCTATTTTAAATTACGTATACCTCATCCTGTGTTTATCTTTGTAACTGTGTGGTGATTATTCATATCAAAAGGTAGAAAAACACAGTGAACCCTTGTTTTCAGTATCTGCTGTGACCCACTTGTGCAGCACCTAAATGTTTCTGGTAACTGCTGATCAGTCGTCTATTGCCGCTTGGAGGAATTTCAGCCCGTTTAGATTCGTTAACAGTAACATTAGCCAATGTGAGAGAGGCCTTCAGCTGCTTAGAAGTTCCCCTGGGTTCCTTTAGGACTTCTCAGACTATCCTGGAGTGATCTTTGTTGGTGGACCACTCAGTCGTCTTAGATCTTCGCCATTTGTTCTCAATCTGTCTGACTGGATTTGGCGATTACAAACTTTCAGGACATCTGCTCATATTTTGAGTAATTTCTACGTGAAAATGTAGAGATATACAGTATTTTCGTGCATACAGTCTTGTGGTGGATGTTTTAAGGCCCAGACACACCAAACTGACATGGAAGAACTACCGGCAACGAAGCTCGACCGTAGCCGAGCTTTTTGTGTTATTCTTACGCTTTCTGTTTTTCCATCAGGTTCCTCTCTGCAGACCAGGACCAGGTTTCTGAGCCGAGGTTCAGGGGCTCAGCAGTCTGTGCAGAAGACCAGCCCAGTCCACATGGACCAGGATTCAGTCCAGGACGTCATCACCACAACCAAAACCGAGGTAGCTTTACGTAAATATGCACTTCTGAAAGGCTGGCGGGAAGTTGGGGTTTAAATATTAACATCTGTGGGTGATGTACATGAGACACTCACATGACTATGACCAGATACTTGGAGGGAACTGTTTGGACTCCATTGAGTAATACTCTAGTGAAGTCTTCATGTCCAGACCAGGATGACTGAGAACCTTCACCGATTAGGCTTTTCCAGTTTAAGCAACAAGATAACGTCAGCTTCTCCTCTCAGTCGGCAGAGATCGAGGAGGCGGGTCTTCTGATAGTCAAGGTAGAGGGAGCAGTGGCGTCCAGACCCGGAGACCTCCCGGTGCCGGTCACTGCCCACAACGGTGGCAGAGGCGGAGCAGGCGCCGCCACGTTGCTTCCTGCCATCTCTGGGGACGGCGGCAGCCATTCGGTCACACGCAAAACGGAGGTCAGTGGATCTGACGCCGTCGCCTTTGTTGTCGTCAGGAGAGCTGAAACTGACGGCAGCAGCAGCAGCGATTCTACCCGCAGTTCAGAGTGGCCCTGTCTGAAATTGGATGCCAAAACTGCAACACGCATGGATGCCGTGGTGCCTGTAAAAGATGTCAGCAAATATAATCACGCTGCTTTAGACACCTCCAAGTCTTCACTGTCAGAGGTGATAGTCATTGATGGAGGGGGGTCATCTGACAAGGAGGAAGACGAGTGGTCAGATGTAGATATGACAAATGAAAGAGACGGGCATGAAGAAACGACGCCATCCATGAGTCAGTATGTTGGACGAGAATCTCCAGGACTCCGGGAGGTTCAGGTGGCATCTCATCTTCTCAGTCGCAAGGACCCCCAAGGAGTTCCCAACATCAACTCCTCCGGCAAAGCCCACTGCAAGCCCAAGCCCAAGCCCGACAAAGCCCGCCAGCACCGCCGCACGAAGAGTTACAACAATAGGAAATCCCTCTCCTGCCAGCTTTGTGGCAAAAGCTTTGTGACCCAGAGCCAGCTAGACATCCACCAGAGCGTTCACACCGGGGAAAAACCCTTCAGTTGCTCGTCCTGCAACGAGCGCTTCTCCCATCCCAGCACTCTCAAGAGGCACCAGAAGATCCAGCACTGAGCACAGAAACAAACGAACAGACCTCCCAAAGCTCTGCTGGGCCGAAGCCTTCCATGAAGAACCAATATTAATGTTTTTAACGCAACAACGTGGAAGAAATGTTGCGGTTTAGGCAGTCTGATCACACAATACAAACATAGCCAATGTCTTAACCTTAACCTCAAAATGAGCAAAGATTCCCCCTGCAAAAAAACCCAGCTAAAAAGCGCATGCAGTAAGCCATTTTGGAAATGGCCACCAAAGTCTCAATATTGACTGCAGTGCATGAATAAATCCACCAGGGGGCAGATGGCAAATTCCTACATCTTTCCTCCAGCTTCGATGTGACTGCCTTGAGAGGTTCACAGAGAAAATCTACAACTTTAAGATGTTTTTCTACTACTTTTAAGTGTTTTTTTTTTTAGTTTTTATGTTTTGCTGAATAAAAATTTCTTTTTACTACTGTTCTGATAGAATTTAATATCGATTCATTTAGAGATATTTAAGTTTCAAAACTGTTCTTACTTGAAATTTCAGCTAGTGTTGTCATTGGTTCCAGGGATTTGTGGTTTCACCCCAAAGTTTCTCGTCTTTTTTTGAGTCTTTGCTTTTGTCTATCTCACCACCGTACCTAATGTTTTGGCATGTGAATGTACACTACCATGAAAAAGCACCAGGACAGGATTCGTCCTGACCAAGACGAGACTGACTCCATGATGTTTAGATTAGAGCTCTATCCGGTTACCAAACCTCCCCTTGGATGTCTAAATATATGTATTTTATCTCTTTAGTACCAACAGAAATTAAAATGCATATTCTGTAAAATATGAAACTGCATAAATGTTCGCCCCAGTATGTTATATTTTTATCTTTGGTGATTGGTCTCAGTCAGACTTCCACATCTGGACACTGCATCTTTTTCAGTTTTACTCCATCCTTGTTTGCAAAACTGTTAAGCTCAAGACTACTTTGCTTCGACTTCACCTATTTGTCTTCAAACCACGTCCATGTAGACGTCTCTGTATGGAAGTCTTAGTTCTCTTGCAGGCCTTTCCTTCCCACTACAGGAGGCATTGTAGGTACAATTAAACTTTTGGAGATTTTATTTATCCAGTCCATCATAAAATTCTAACATTGTGCACATTATAGAATCCCAAAACATAGTTATATTTCCTACAAATACTTGTTGCACACCCAAGGAAAGTTTCACATTGTTGTAATGCTGTTTATCTGTAGTACCACCATTAGCCCTCTAGATGGAAGCAAAGACCATGTATGGTATTGATGCACGGGGCTCAGATTCTGACAGACAAGTCACCATGTGGTGTGATGGAAAATCACATGGATAGGCTCAAAAAGACCACTAAAAGTAATTAAAAAAACAAAACAAAAAAAAACATTATCAGTTGCAATTTTTGTGACATGCTGACTGTTAACTGAAGCTAGCTGGTCAGGCCCAGCTATGTGATGCTTGTTATCTTAATTAGCGTCAGCGTTCCTCTTTGAATTTCGCTCGTTTTACAGTAATCACAGCTGCATGCTGTATTTCTAAATGCAGTATGTGAACATGTATTCACAAAGAAGGCTAAGCATACCCAAAACATTTTTTCGTAGGTGGATGGTGCCTGTCTTTGTCATTTGAACGTTCACTGCATTGTTTTGTCTTTTTCTGTGGACGAAAATGTTATAAAATGTTATAAAATTTTGAGACATAAGAATGGACTGTGACATGCTGACTGAAGTTTGATGTTTTGCTACGCGTGTTCTCCGTTAACTGAAGCTAGCTGGTCAGACCCAGCTACGTGAGGCTTGTTATCTTAATTAGCGTCAGCGTTCCTCTTTGAATTTCACAAATTTGACAATAATCACAGCTGAGTGCTGTATTTCTAAATACTGTACATGGACAGAGTTGTTTAATAACCTTTTGCACAAAATATTCACATATGAAGAATGACAAAGCAGGATAAGCGTACCAAAATAAAACATTTTGTACACTTCAGCTTTTGTTATGTGGATGGTGCCTGTCTTTGTCATTTGAACGTTCACTACATTGTTTTGTCTTTTTCTGTGGATGAAAATGTTTGAGACTTTCACCCTTTAGTCCATCGTTCACTCTTCTCTCATATCTTGTTAGCGGTTCGTTGTGTTTATCAAACAACATGCTCAAAAATTCCAATGTGTTCATTTAAACCAATCTGTTCACATGTATTAAAAGTAAATATTCCAGTAAAGTATATTTCCAAAGAGTTTTGTTGTAGTTTGTCATTTCATGTCAACAACGTTAGGATCCAGATCTCTGCAGCACTTGAAACTATTTGCACAAATTGAATAACTTCCATGCTTCCATGACGTCATTTGGATCTTTCTACCACATCAACACTGAGAGGAAAAAAAATCATTACTGTTTCGGAGCCATGTGAATTTCTAAACACCTCCCTCCTCTTTCCAGGGCGGCGGATGTCTGAAAAATTCAAGCAGCACTCAAAGCCGGGAGGAAAAGATGGATGAAGTGCAAGGTATCGACCGTTTTTCTGGGGAAACCCATTAAAAACATTTTATTCTTTATTAAACTAAAAAAAAATTATAAAAAAAATCTTATTTTAAATGAATTAAATATCCCTCATCCTGTGTTTATCTTTGTAGCTGTGGTGATTATTCATATCCAAACAGGAAGTCACAATGAACCCACAGTGAACCCTTGTTTCCAATATCTGCTGTGGCTCAGTCGTGCAGCACCTAAATGTTTCTGGTAACTCACCAATGAATTCTGAATTCTACCAGTGAACTCTAAAAGAAAATGTCAGGACATCTGTCCATGAGCTGAATGTGAAGAGAAACTGGGTCATGCAGCAAGACAACGAGAACCAAGAACACAAGTGGTTCTACAAGAGAACGGTTAAAGAAGAACCAGATGAATGTTTAGGAACGGCCAAGTCAAAGTCCTGACCTTAATCCAATAGAAATGTTGTTGTTGGACCTGAAGCAGCAGTTGATGTGAGGAAACCCACCAACATCTCAGAACTGAAGTGGTTCTGTTCTGAGGAATGGGCTAAAATTCCTCCAAGCTGCTGGAGACGACTGTCTGTCAGTCATGGGGTGATAAATTGTCCAGGATGGCTTGTCATCATTGACGGACCAATGAATTCTTAGTCATAGCAGTGAGTGGACCTCTCAGATATGTAATGATGACCTAATATTGTCCTGAACAGACAAACACAAGAGTCTACCATTTCCGTTTCATTGGGTTTATTGGGTTCTCTTTGTCTACTTTCAGGACTGTGCTGACGAATAACCATTTTTTTTTTCTGTCTTTGTGTAGTTTTTTCAGGTGACACTTCAAAGGACCCCAGTCCCTCCCAAAGGCAGCAGGAATGGCATCAGAGCTGGGAGGTTGGATATGTGGAGCAGCCATTATGTTCCATCTACGACGCAGCAAACTCATCACTGAGTCAAAACAGAACAAAGTCGGTCTCTGGTTTTGCTGCTGTTTCTCAAACACCTCAATCGTCCAACCTTGGCTTCGCTGCAATTAACTTTCCCCCTCATGCACAAAGTGGAGATGCCCGAACAGAAGATTCAGCACCTCTCCCGACTGTTAGTTCACGGTATCACCGACTACTGTGTAATCAGGTTAAAGATTCAGGTAATTGTGTGATGTTTGAAGGTAATGCTGCCCTTGGTAGCTGCGTTTCTACCTTCAACAGCCGCCCCAGTGACTCCCAGCCTCATCAAATCCAGCATTTGTTGTCTCGAAACCACCTAGAAAACTTGTCAAGTCAAAACCAACCAGCTAACAATCGAAAGCAGGACTCTGGTTCAGCCGAGTCTGACCTCCCCTACGTCTGTACCTTCTGCCCACAGCGCTACGCCCACCAGTGCAAGCTGCGCATCCACGAACGCGTCCACACGGGGGAGAAACCGTACCAGTGCGCGCAGTGTGGGAAAAGCTTCGGCCAGTTCTGCAGCCTCAAACGCCACCGCATGGTCCACACGGGCGAGAGGCCGTTCCCCTGCCCCCACTGTGGGAAGCAGTTCTCCACGTCCACCAACCTGAAGGTCCACCAGAGCGTCCACACCGGGGAGAAGAGGTTCCACTGCTCCAAGTGTGGCAAGAACTTCTCCTTCCTCAGCAACCTGATCAGACACCAAGCCCTGCACAGTGCCAAGTAGAAGAGGAGGGAACTGGCCCTCCAGCATCGATACTTGGGGGCCGTCCACACGGAAACGCTTTTTGGTGTAAACGCAGATGTTTTGCATCGTTTTGGGCGATCGTCTACATGAATCCTGTAAACGCATTACTCTAAAACACACTTTTTTGAAGGTCTAAATATCATTTCTCCTTGAGTTTGGTTTCTTCTAAAGCCGATTTGTAAACAGCGCTCAAGCTTTATGCGCATGCTCCGCCTCTTCCTCTCCGTTTTTGGTGAATTTCTGAAACTGAAACAGCGCCACCTATAGGCCTGGAGTATGAAGTAGCGTTTTGAGTCGTGTTGAGACGGATCCGTGTGGACGCAGATATTCTTGAAAGGATGCCAGGGAAAACAGAGAGGGAAAAGATCGTGTTGGTATGTGTGGACGAGGCCTTAGAGATGGACTCCAGCTGTGGTACTTTCACTCTGGTCTCACTGACGTCTTTTATTGAAAAGAAAGCCTCTTCAATTAGTGTAAAATTATTATGTTTTGTGAAATTTGAAAAAAATAAGACATTTGTAGCTGGAAAACAACCTTTGTTTACCTGTAAAATAATAAAATAAAATAAAAAACCTGTCTGATAATTGGTAATGGTAAGGAATTCAATTCAATTCAATTGCAAATTACTGATTATCAGAACAGAAATTGAAACTGGGTTTATATGTGGAACAGATAAAAATAAGAAAAAAAACTGAAGTCACTGACATCAGTTGAGTTTTCTAACAATACTTGACAGATATAGGGATGCTAAGTTATCGGTGAGATGGAATTGTGACAGACTGGTCTCGAACCAACGGCTCTATACTGAGAACAGTCGCTGCCAGTTGAATGTTTGCCTACTTAACCAGGTGAGCTAAACGGACGGGATCGCGTTTTCTGCGTGAAAGTGATCTCACACACAAATCGACGTCATCAAGCGGCGACTCTCGCACCTCAGAGAACCATAACATTCCTGGGCACAGTGGAAGATTCGGGCAGACGGGGTGAATTAAACTCGGGAGCTTTTGCTTTCCAGTCACACATCGGTGCGCGTGGACCCGCGGACACCCGTGCGCCCGCTGCGGGAACACGCCGACAGACCTGGCGATGATGGCGGACTGTGTCGGCTTCCAGGCGCAGATCGCCTCGATAATAGAGATACTGGCCAATTCCGCCGTGGCGGAGATATGCAAGCTGGTGGACGACGGCTACGCAGCGCTGCGCTCTCAGATGGAGCAGGAGCGGGAGAAGAGCGAGAAGGAGAACGATGCCTTGCGGCAGAAGCTGCGAGACATGGACGTGAAGATGCGGAGCTACGAGAGGAGGATGGCGAGGAGGCGAAACCAGCGGGACGAGACGCGCGCCGTTCATTTCGGACCAGCCGCAGGTAAATAAAGAGATGGCGGCAGGTGTCACGGTTAGGATTAGGCATATATGACCTTTGATCTGCACCAGACCACACAGAAGACCCTGCGTCATGTGGACCTCGACGTCATTTATCACATATTAAAGCATCAGTGGCGCCGAGATCGAAAGGTGGCTTAAGACACCCTAACCCGCGGCGTAAACAGTATTATGTTCAGTGAGTGTGATGTTTGTGAAATGACCAGTATGCTGGTCCCCGCCACACCAACCAGAGACTGTTCTTTTATTGGTGACAAATCACTTTTAAAGATGTTTTATTTGTCCTTTATTGAGTCATTCCCAACGTTTGCATTGATTTGCTGCTCCGGGAACCTTAGCTTCACTGATATAAAAAAAAGTCGTCTTGGGGAGTATTGTCAAGATTTATTTTCAAAAACATCAACATCTGTGCGTTGAGTTTCGACTTTTGCCGTCTGGAAAGAGTTGTACCATCCTTAAGAGGACTAGATCAAGCAGATTTGTCACTTGTTCAGTCAGCGGTAGGGTTTCTGAATAAGATTAGGGCATGTCCTTGAACTGTAGACTACACGTATGGTCATTATAACTCAACTGATGACATTTATATCCATTTACTATTGTACTGTGCTGTTTTATGGTATGAGTTTGGTTGCCGACTGCTGTTGCCAATCAAATTGCCCAAGTTGGAACAATAAAGACTTTATAATATGATCTAATCTGATGCCATGTCATTGGTTTTGAGAACTCAAAACAGACTCCAGAGGAAATACTGATGGCAGTGCTAATGGTGACGCTAACAGATAGCATGACAGAGCTTCTTTCCATACAGACATCTAAAACTATCTCCTAACCCTAGTTACTCTTCCTGATGCTCCCTCAATTAAATATAATTTGTTATTTTGATTAATATCATCCAAATTATTTTAACCTCAATCCAATTTAACAATCCTGTTCTAACTTATGGAGGATACAACCTGTTTCTGTGCATTAGTAACTTCATCTTGTCCCCAAACCCTAAAAAAATAATCACGAGGAAGTCTAAACAAATCAGCCAAGACCTCAGAAAGAAGACTGTGGACCTTGACAAGCCTGGTTCATCATGTGTTCTCCAAAAGCCTGAAACTACCATGCTCGTCTGTAGAAACAATACCATGCGAGTATAAACACCATGCAGTCGTTGAGTGCATGTAAACCTCAGCTGTATGAGGGTTTGCTGTATTTTGAAGACGTCTGTGAAGGGGACCGTCTTCTCTTTAGTTATTGGACATTAACGTGGTACAGATTTGTTTTGGACACGTTCCAACACCATGGTGTAGCTTTTGAGGACTTTAATCCTTTGGGGCATCTGACTGCTTTACAGGTTTTCACTGCTGCGTGAAGGGTTTCACTCTGTGGTCTAAACACATAGACATCAGTAAAGCGTGTTTCCTGCTTTACCGCTGATATGAATAACACAGAGGAAGACTGTTGTCGTACGCTGTAAGTTAAGTTGTCTCCTGTTTTTTTCTCAGGACCTGACAACCATCAGCCTCTGGTGTCGCCTCTTCCCGCGACCTCCGAAGACAAAACCTTCCTTCACGCTTCAAAGTTGCAGCAGCAGGAGGAGGAGGTGAAGGTGTTGACACGCGTGAAGCAGGAAAACGAAGAGAGAAACGACTGCAACCTGGACCTCAAGGTGGAGGTCAACATCCGGGCAGAGTGTGGCCTCTCTGCTGGTGAGTCGGGCTGCAGTCGTTACTCAGGTTTTAGCATAAAGAAATATCCATCGGTTCGCTTGAATAAAGTTCCCGTACAAATAACCTGCATGGGTTTACAGTAAAACCATTATTCTTTAACTCCACTCACCCAGCTCCTCTGTCCCTCCTCAGCCTTAGAGCCCAGCGAGGAAAACCCCCCCGCTGATGTGGTCCTTGACACCAGTGGCGCCAACTTTGCATCCTCCACCCAGCCCTCCTTCTCCCCCACCGACACAACGATGGACCTAACCTGCAGGCCTCGAGCCAAACGTAAGACGGCCAAACCTCTGGACAGCAGTCTGACCGTCGGCGGTGGGGGGGTCCCGGTCCCTGACGCCAGTCGCCGGGACCTTACAGGGACAATAACAGACGGCGCCCTGAAGCCGGAAATCCAGACAGATGACACTGAAGATGAACTCCATCCCTCTCAGCTGTCTGCTTCGTTAGCGTCGGATGAGCCCAGCCCCGACCGCCTCAGCAGCCTGGGCCTGGATCTGGCCTGGATGCAGGAGCGCGTCAGCCATCTTGGTGCAGCGTATGCAGTGGCACAGCTAGGTCTGGGGAACACAGAACACCCTTCTGCCTCCTTTCCCTCGCAAGGGGGAGGAGACAGTCTGGACACCCCCCCGACCATGCTCTTCACAAGTGGCGCTCACGAAATGGCAGCTTTTGCCGCCTCCTTTGACATAGCGGCGGCCGCCGCCGCCGTCGTGGCTGCGCCTCCTCCGCCGCCGCCTCCTCCTCCACCCCCTCCCCCCGCGGCTCCTTCTGCCACCACGACCAGCCAGCGGCGGCCTTACAGGACCGGCGCCGCTGCCGCTAAAGAGCCCGTGGTGTGCGCTGTGTGCGGGCGCGTCTTCCCGAGCGCCGCCGCCCTGGAGCTGCACCAGCGGGTTCACACGGGAGAGAGACCCTACACCTGTCCCCACTGCGGGAAAGGGTTCGCCCAGCCCAACAACCTGCGGGTCCACCTCCTCATCCACACCGGGGAGAGACGCTATCGGTGTTCGCTCTGCGGGAAGAGTTTCATCTCGTCGAGTCACCTGAAGAGGCACCGCACGGTCCACACGCAGGAGAAACCGTACAGCTGCTCACGCTGTGGACAGTCCTTCAGCCAAATGTGTAGCGTTCGGAGACACCGGCAGCAGTCTCAGTGTGGCCTGTAGGGCGACCACTGATCGGCCAGAGCAAAGTCTGGACTCTGAACGGTAACTTATTGAAGACCTTTTATATTTGAAACTCATGTTAGCTCGAGAAAAGTAGAGAATCTTGTATCCTGTGATATCAAAATGCGCAGAATTCATGTTCGTCCTGGTTCATAAATGTCATCTGTGAGTTCTGTACTGAGAGTGAGTAACTGAAACGCAATCACATGTGTTGTTGGTCAGTGGTCTTCTTTGTAACAGATCTGGTTTACATGGAGCTAGAAATATATCTGGAAATTCAAGAAGAAAACCCAGTTTCTATCTGACGTTATTTCTAAAAGCAGATTTACATCTCTACGCCCATCCAGCTTTTAGTGTTTGCTGACGACCCACTGAGATTTTTCTCTTTTTCTATTTGGCTTCATGGAGCTTTAAGGTGAGTTTCAGCTCGCTGTTTACTTTATTTGGTTGTCACCACTCTCAAAGACCTCAAACTAGCATCCGATCTGGGTGATCCATTCACAAACGTCCATCTTAAGTTCCTGTGTTCACACCTGGTGTTAATTAAAACGCGTCTCCACATGCGTCCCCAGCCAGCACTTCAGATCTGATCTCAATTCTTAAAATAAGCAGCGCCATCATGTGGTCAAGTAGAGTATTGTACCAGCTGCTGTCTCTAATGGATCTCTACCTAGCCTAGCGCAGTTTCAGAACCATGAACATCTGGTTGTTGACTTGGGGCAATGATCCAGATTTTGGAACAAGATGAAAAGTCTCTAAAACGTTGAGTTCTTTGTTATTTTAGAAACAAATCTCAGATTAGAAGTTAACCCTGGAATTCACTCTGATGATAAATGAATCATTGAGGAGACAAATGAATCATTTCATGAGCTGATTCTAGTTTAGATTTACATCTTCTTTGGTTGGTTGACAGCTCCATAGACAGGACATGACTTATTCATGTAATTATTTCTACTAGTGGTTGAATGAATGAGTTAAACTCCTCTTCCTCAGATCAGCCCTGTTGAGTAGGTGGTCTTTAACGTGACCCAGGACACGCTACCAAAGGAAGGAGGTCAAAAGTGGACTGAGACCAGATCAGTGTTCACACCTGGACCTTAAGATGGACACTAGTGATCAGATCAGGACGGACGGATGTCGTCTATGAGCACTGAAGGAAAAGTGTGATGAGATTAATCCACCGTGAATTAGCTGTGATTGCACTCACCGTATGGTTTGGCTTTTACCTACTTTCTGTTGTGCCTTTTAAAAATACCCATATATGTGTCATAATAAGAAAAGTTTTAAAAAAGAAAGTAATTCTGGCCTTTTTGACCATTTCTGACCAAGTTGTACCAGAATCGATTGGCTGCTAAGAAAACCACTCTTTGACCATGTGCACAGAAAAGCTGGAATAAAATCTTCTTCTATTACTGTGAGTACGACGACACGTATAATCTCCAAGCAGATAATCCTTTAAAGCACTTTAAATATTCCAGTAATCAAGTGTCATTGATGAGTCTTCTCTGAGAAAGTGCTGGATCGTAAATGTTGCACCTTTTCATCTGTCACGCCGATCATCAGTATCTCTTATATATTATATATATAATGTACTGTTGTGTAAAAGATTGAATTTGAGATTCGTTTCTTGAATTTAAATACTTTTTTTTATATGTTCAAAGCTCATTTGAAGCAATGTCTTAACAATCCCTCCTCCTCAACATTTTGCATTTTGAAAATCTGGAGTGTAACGTTCTTGTAACATCATTCATTCAACTGTGAACAGATGTAAAGCTATATATTACAGAGTCATGTTTGTGTGTGTTTGGATGTATTTGGATCTATGTGTAGGCTGCAGACGGCCAAAACCAATATTTTGCTTATTGGCATTCTCTCGTTACATGTTCCAGTGTTTAAATATGTATAAATGTATGGGTGTCATTAAATACGTAAAGGTTTGACATTTATTTAGCTGTGGTGTGATCGTCGTTTCTCTGTTTACTTACTTATGTTTCCAGGAGACGTACCAGGGTTCTCAAACCAATGTTACGTTCACCTCCGGGATTACAAGTTAATTTCAAGGTTAAATCAGAGTCCGTCTCAGTTTAGTTTAAATAAATCAGGGTTTTGTCTCAGTTTGATCTTCACAACACATGTTTATGATTGCAGCAGACAAAGGAGCTTTGTGGGGCGCTCAGAGAAAGAGTTGTTGTTGCTCATCGGCCTTGAAAAGGTTAGAAAACCATCTGAAAAGAGTTTGGAAACCATAAATAATCCACAATCTGACAGATTGAAGATGACTGTTACCCTCCACAGGAGTTGGTCCACCAACCATGATCACTTCATAAGAGTCTGAGGTCTCAAAGGAATCCAGGGGAACTTCTAAGGCCAATAGAAAGGTTGTTGAAGGAGCATCAACAGATCAGCAGTTATCATTTAGGAGGTCACAGTAGATACTGGAAACAAGGCTTCACTGACTTTTACAAGTCACTGGTAAGAAGATTCAGTTTCTTAAATAAAAATAAAGTAGAATATTTCTGTTTCATTTGTTTGCTTAGTTTCTCATTACTTTCAAGGACCGGTGGTGTTTCCAATGTACTACAGTCCATTAGGTACACTTGCATTCCAATCTAAATAATGTTCAATCGATGTTGAAACAACACCAGAACAGAAATTCAACGTTATTTTATTCGTTAAATTAGTACACACTAAAACATAAACCCAGAAAAAAACAAAAGCGAATTTCAGGCCCCAGCGAGATTTGAACTCGCGACCCCTGGTTTACAAGACCAGTGCTCTAACCCCTGAGCTATGGAGCCTGAGATGTCTGCGCAGGGCCTTACTTCGGTCTAAATAGTTGCCTTATCACTTCCTGATCTGGACGCGTTTTCTGTGGTTTTACGCAGTCACAGCTAATATGTATATATTTTTTTTGCAATGCACTCTGGGATGCGCCTCAGCCTCACTTGACCGGAAGTCCACTGCGCTAAACAGGAACTAAAGAGAGAAACAAACGCAGAGGGGGATAAAGAAATCAGGAACCGATTAAAGAATATATTTATATATATCAATCTAAGACATCGATTTGTTTATATTACATACAATTAACTTAATAATTATTTAATGAGGCGTCTTATTAACAATGTTTATTTCACACTCGATACCACCAGGCGGCAGCATTTGACCAACAACAAAATGACAAACACGCTCAATAAAATAAGTTTTATTTTGTTTTTTAAATCTTATTTTAATGGTATTTATTTAATAATTAAATACATATGAAAGAATAAGGGCAGGGGAAATAAAACAAAGCCAATACAGTGAAATTCTTGAGGTAGCTTCTCTTTCTATTGTCCACGGTACGTGGGGAGGAGGAGGAGGAGGAGGAGGAGGAGGTCCTCCCACTCTCCTCCACAGGCTTCACACAAAGTTTTTTCAGCCGTAAATACGAAGATGGACGCGGTAGGATAGAGTTGGACTAATAGTAATAATAATTTGTAAAAATGGTACAGTTTATTTCCACCAATTACTAGTGGGAGGGTTATTCCTCTACGCGTGGATTTTGTTCTTTAACAACAACACGCAAATAAAAGGAGGATTTTGTTTTTCCGTGTGGCGGAGGAGCGGAGAGACACGCAGGGAGCCATGGTGGAGCCGGAGGGGTAGATTTAACCCCATGAAGAGGCTCGATACGATCCCGGAGTCTGCTCCACAAGTGTCGGAGACCCAGAAGATCAGATCAACAGGTGAAAAAGTTCAATTATCGCTTAATTAAAACTCCAATTAAGACACCTGAGAGTAGCTCAGTGCCACGGGAGGCTTTTCTTTGTTTGTTACGAGCGTCCCGGGGTTGGTGCGCACTCTTCCCGGGATGATCCGGACCAGTTGAACCGGTTCTGGTCGGGCAGTCCTTCCTGCTGAGGGTGCGCTGGTGGAGGCGACTACTTTTCTCCGCTACGCCCCAAAAACAACAACAACAACACATTATCCGACATTATCCTGCGTATGACCGGCCGTCTGCACCCCACCCCGGGCGGGACTTAAACGCCGATAGGTTCGGCTCCAAGCCGCCCGTGAGGAGGAACCACATACGCGGGTTGTTTTTTATCAGGCGACGCCGAGGAGGTTTAAGAAAGGCCGCGGCCGGAGACAGCTACGTCCGTCTGGGGGCACGAACAGGAGCCGACGTCCTCGGTCGCTTTTATTGTTTGTTTACTTCCGTTTTTAACGTCTCAATACCGGGGTTTTAACAAAGCGAGGACCGTGATTTCCTTCTCTCCCCGGGGACCATGCGAGGAGCTCGGATCATCGCGGAGGAATGCGTCGCTTTCTCCCGGAGTTAGCTCCGCCGCGGCCCCATGTAAGACCCCGAACCGGGCTTTGTTTTACGCTCCGAGACACCGGTCTTTATCCGGCTATCACGACGCAGAGAGGGGCAGGTTTGAGCCGGGGAGAGGGAGAGAGTGGGGGTCGTAAGGGGGTGTTTGTGTTTGCTTCCAGGGGCTCATCGCTGCTCCTAGCTCTCGGCTAACCGTTTCCCCGTGTCCCCCTCCAGGGCCAACAGTAACAACATGCTCCTGGCCTCGGCCGTGGTGGTGTGGGAATGGCTCAACGAACACGGCCGGTGGCGGCCCTACAGCCCCGCCGTCTCCCACCAGATAGAGGCGGCCATCCGGAGCAGCGACCCCCGCGGAGGGAGCGTGGTCCTCGGCCAGGTGGACAGCCGGCTCTCGCCGTACATCATAGACCTCCAGTCCATGCACCAGTTCCGACAGGACACAGGTGAGCTCGTAGTAAATCTGTAATAAAACCACCACAGAGCTCAATCAAATCATTAAATCTTTTGATAATAGGCTTTTATTTAAACATTTGTGGAGGAAGATTCAAACTTTTACCCAACTGTATTGCTCAGCAGAAGTTTTTTTTCCCTAATTCTGCGTTATTCAGTGTAAGTGGGATGTTTTTATTAGGAAATAGTGGCCAGCTTAAAGTCCAGCTGTGAACGGGACACATGTGGACGTGGTCTGAGTCAGATTTGATACGATTTCTCTGGAAATGTGAACTAAACTAATCTCTGGTTGGTTCTTAATAAATAAAGGAGAACTTGAGGTGTGTGGTTTCAGGGAGAAAGAGACTTTACAGCTTGTTCCAAAATACGTTTCACGTCCCCAAGTCATGGTGTGCACACGACAAAACGGCCGTTCATGGTTCTGATCTGACAGTAAATGGAGATGTGCCCCAAAAATGATTTGAATTTTGAATTGTGTCACCATTGTGACAGTTCAATCACAGTCTGCCAGATGTGATTGAATTATCCAGGACAGATGTCAGAGTCACCATTCTTACTCACATGAACCTAACATGTCTATGTGGGAGGAAACCCAGCAGATACAGGGAGAACATGGAAACTCTGCACAGAAATACCCCAGCCAGCCAGCAGAAACCATCATGCTGTGATGTTAACCACTGCTAAAGGTTGCTAACACCCACTTAGAGCGGAACGTTTAAGGAAATCTACCTGGTTTGTTATTTATTGAGGTCTGTATGTGCAGAGCATTAACTTCTCCATTTGGATCTCATTTTAGCGTCACGGTTAGCGTTGTCTCGTCTCTGCTAACAGCTTTACCTTTAGCATTAGATTTTTATTGATCCACAAGGGAAAATGCTTGGTCACAGTAGCTTAGTTGTACGTAAAAAACACTCTTAAGAACCTCAGATAAAAAGTAAAGATTAAATTAAATAGAAATAAAAAATTAGTAGAATAAAATCTAGTAAGATAAAAGAGAAATAATATAAGCAAAAATTTGCAAATTAGCATGTTAGCATATGAACAAATGTACAAGAAATAGAGAAGATGGAATATAAATTCACAGAGCTGCTGTGACCTGCTGCCAATCTTCACCGTGTTGCCGTTAGCATTGGTTTCAGCATTTCAATTTGCATTGTCTTTGGCTTCACCATTCACTTTGTTTTTAGTGTTGACAATAGAGTAGTTGCGTTGTTGCATTGCCTTTAGCATTGCCATTAGTATCACCATCAGGTCCGGACCACCAACCAACCATCAGACTAAACCCACTGGAACCGTCCAGATACTCAACAGCTGAGCTACAGCTTCTTCTTCTTCTTCTTCTTCTTCTTCTTCTTGGCAATTTTGATCTCCTGGTTGAGTTACTTGCCATTTGCAGGATGAAATTACTATTAACAACAACGACAAACAGCTCTTAAATACGTCATTGCAGCCTTAGTATATTAATTACTGTCCTTTTTAAATGGTTTTATGGTACCTTAATGTTGTCACCGACATCTGGATTTTTATTTTGTCAAACTTCTCGTCTTAAATCATCGCAAACCGCTCTGTGTGGCTCTGGAGCACAAGTTCTCCCGCTCGGATCCCTCGTGGAGGGAATTTGGGATATTTTTGGCAGTAGTTACACTCAGTCTGTCAGCTGAAGGCCAGATGTTGGAGTTATTTGGGGCAAAACGAAGGGGGAAATATGCGGTGTGGGGAAATCACAAGACGCCATATTTGTGTTTTCAAACCGCTCTGTTGGTGCGTAAGACGCTGGTGGACGTCTCTGCTTAGCTACACTAAAGTTTGACCAGCTTTACCAAGTTGTACATATATTAAGAGTTTGGACTAAGCTGCACGCGATCCAGGACTTTCTTAGTATTGTTTGAAATATTATTCTCAGGTTTCAGAGTTTAACATTTGAGAGAAAAGTCTGGCTTTTATGATTGTCTGGCAATCAGCGACCCTCTGATGCAAAACAAATGTTCTTATGCAGTCATTTGGTTTCTGTGCCAGATGAACTGTGATGATCTGCAACAGCTGCAAATGGCCGTCTCACGTCCTGCTTGGCTGCGGTCTTTAGTCATTATCCACACATTTACTTGTGTTTCTGTTTCTGCGAGGAGCTTCCACTGACATGACGCACTCACGCCACCGTGAACCTTTATCTCAAAACCAAGTCAGAACAAGTGTCAACGACCCAAAGTTTGTGGCGCCCAGAAGAAAATGGCCCCATAAGGACAACGTGGCCCCACAGCATTAGTATTCTGCAAGAGTTGTTTGGCCCCCACAAGTTAATAAAACCGAGAGCGCGCACACACTCCCGTGCAGCACATAACAGCTGCAGCCTCATTGCACAGAGAAAAGAAAAGCCAGAGACCTTGCTTCTGGGGAAAGAATGGAATATCTCAAGGCCTAATGAGGAGAGAGTTCACTTCACTTGTCCTCCCTTTCCGTCTCCCCCTGCTCTGGTCTGGTCTCTCCCACCCTTCCTCTCCCCCTCTCTTGTTTCTGGTTTCGTCAATAGGCAAAACTCCCAAAGGGCCTTTTCTGGCTTTGCTTCGACGTGGCAGAGATAGAACGACTGTAGACTCTCTCTGCGTCTTTGACTTTTGCACTTTTGCATCGGTGGATTTCTCCAAACGGATGCGAGTTTCGCAAAATCTTCAGTCTCAGAGGACTAGTTCTACCTGTGGACCTGTAGTAATTTGTATTAAACGAAGGGCCACCTGTCATCCTTTACCCACCACATTGCTCCAAACACAAAGATCCTTTGTTGATTGAGTATCGGTCGATCCCAGATTCAAAATAAAATGTCTAAAGTTTCTTTCCTGAAGATTCCTAAAGTCTTTCCTTGTGTTCTCCTAGAGTCGACTGGATTCAGTCCAATAAACCTTTCTGTCAAAGTCCGTGTAGTGTAGAGAGGGTAGCAGGTACCTTGTCATAAACTCCCTAACCCTTGCTGGAAGAGCTTTCTCCTTGACGATGTCTCCAAGAAACCTTTCTCTTCTTTTAAACGTTCAGTGTTTGTTGTTGTTTGGTTGCTGCCTTTGCCTGAGTGGACTCCATGGATTCTGTTTAACGGTTTTATTGGAGCTGTTGAATCAAGGTGGTACTATTGAATGATGATCAACTACCACCACCTCACTAAACATCCACATTGCACCATTTAGTAACGGCCGTCTGATTCATTTTACACAAGAAACTTCTTTCACACGACAGACATGTTTAGACTTGTGGTGATTCTTCTTCTTGGACGTTTGGCAGCTGTGACGCCAACTGGAACTAAACAAGAAGAAGTTTTGACACTACACGGACATGGTTTTGGTTAGAGCTAAAATAAATAACTAGAAAAGATCAGGCTTGGCTGAGGAAATACCTGGAATTGTGTTGCCTTTGTAGCACGTAGTAGTTTCTGTCTGAAACTCTCGAGTCTTTCTGAAGATGAAAAGGAAGATTAGAATCTAACAAAACGTCAACTTCCTGTTGCCTTCAGCTTTGGATCTTCGCACTCGAAGAACTTTTCACTTAAAGTCTGCAACGGAAGTGATTCGTACACATAGGTGTTTGAATCAGAAAGCTCCCGTTTAGTATTTTTGTTCTGTTTCCTGTGAATATTTATTTATATTCACCCGCTCTAGTAGCAACAGAAGGAGCTTCAGTTTTTCCGAGAGAAGGGCGTCATATTTTCATTGGGCTTTTCAAGAAAAGCTCCCGTCAGTTGCTTCAGAGAGGGCATGTTCCTCCTCTCGCTGCAGCTGGCCCTGCTGAAGGAGACACGTTCCCAGACCCCCACAAAGCCCCGGGGCGTGGGGGTCACAGCACAGGCTGGATAGGGGGTGGTGGGTGGTGGCTCCCTCGAGACGAAGGGCTTTGGGGGGTGGGTTCTGGTGACGGGGAAAGAAAACTTGAGGAGGGGGAGGGAATGTCACCAAACATTCGCTCTGACTTAGTTTACAAACCCAACAACTAAACTATCAGTTTGTGTGCGCTGCAGTAAAACCCTGTTTGAGAGGAAGGCTTCTCTTAGGGCTGACGGTGCAGATGTGTTGTCAAAGGGAGGTCCTCACCCTCAGACTGAAATGTTTGAGCACCGTGGCCACTTATTGAAAAAGTAAGGACCTCAGTTTGAGTCAACCTGCAACGCAAACATTCACATTTTTCCAAGTCCTGATCCGATCCTTGTGTTCTCTAATCCAGAAATGTTCTCGTCATCCAGCATTATCATAAACCCCCTAACCTTCTCTGAAAGACCTTTCTCCTTGACGCTGTCTCCAAACTTTTCTCTTCTTTAAGGCCTCGTCCACACGTACGAAAACGATCTTTTCCCCCTCTGTTTTCCCTGGCATCGTTTCAAGAATATCTGCGTCCACACGGATCCATCTCAGTACGACTCAAAACGCTACTTCATACTCCAGGCCTATAGGTGGCGCTGTTTCAGTTTCAGAAATTCACCAAAAACAGAGAGGAAAAGGCGGAGCATGCGCATAAAGCTTAAGTGCTGTTTACAAATCGGCTTTAGAAGAAACCAAACTCAAGGAGAAATGATATTTAGCCCTAGTAACCATAATAGGCTCAATATCTTCTCCAGCAGGAACACGAGCATGTAGTCCACCATTGTTGTTGATGTTGTTAGGAGACGTCACGCGGGATATAAGAGGTGGAAGGCTGCACAAAAACACAAGAGCTGCATTTGCGGATTTTTTGGACCAGGTTTCAGAAAAGTGCGTTTTAGGATGATGCCTTTACAGGATTCATGTGGACGATCAGACAAAACGATGCAAAACATCTGCATTTAAACCAAAATGCGTCTCCGTGTGGACGGGGCCATAGACGCAGCGATCAGTGTTTGTTGTTCAGGTGCAGCCTTTGCCTGAGTGGTGTCTATGAGTGATGATCAACTACTACCTAAAATCCACTTTACACTATTCATTTCGTTTTACGTCTTGATCGGGACGTCCTTCCCTAGTTTTAACCATTATATGCTGGTTTTCTACCAACACTTTTGGATTTGACATGAAAACAAAAGCAAGTTGGGAAAAGTGGCCACACTGTACGGCTATTTAGTTGCATGTTGGAGCCCGGTAATACCAGCAACCATGCACATTAATTGGATAAAGCCCCATTTGATAAGAAGGTGATCGTAAGGGTGGAAAGGTAAATTATGGGGTACAATAGCAGCATAAATGTAAACGCGTCCAAAAGAATGACTAAAAGAGAAAGAGAAAGACACCTCTGAATGCAGTTGGATAGTCCTACAACCAATCAAAGCCTTGAAGTTTGAGACATAAAGCATTAATTGCCTAGCAAACTTATACCAGCCCGTTATCATTGAAAGCTATATTCAGTTTATGATGAGTGGAACCAAAACAACGAGCTAAAAGAGGCTTAAAAGCTCCACACTGAGTTATGGCCGCGTTTACGTTGGTAGTTACTGACTTCGAAAGACGTGTCTGTCTTTATTTGAGCTCAGGATACATTTGAAATGCATTAAGTGATTTTCCTTAATCACTACACCTGTGTTACGTCACATGGAAATTGTGTTAATGTCACACGTGTCCTGAAACTGCCTTTGTTCCGTTTTGAGTTCAGGTGTCTTCTTCTTTTGTCCCGAAGCCTCCGCTTTATTTTCCACTTCCTCTGCTTCACCTGATCTGAATCTTCACTGGGTGTTTTTCTCTCTTTTCTCGCTCGTCTTTTCTCTCTCGCGCTCTCTGAAGCTGAAAATTAACTCTGAAGCCAATACTCAGGAGGAGGGGGCGGCACTCTTTCAAGGTGAGACAAAAGCAGAGACAAAAGACGGGGAGAGAAAGCGAGAGACGGTAGTAGGTAGTAGGCGGCGCGACAAAGTCAGGGGCGGCAGAAAGGTAGAATATCACCGCCTAACATTCAAGACGCAGAAAGGTGACGGACAAAAAGAAAAGGATCAATAGTTCAGCTTCAGATGCTGTATTTTTATTTGACTTGTCTTATTAAAGACATTTTCTGTCACGCTTTAACGGTTGCTAATTGATTAGCGAGCCAAATTGAGACCAAGCATTAACATCCGTCCTGATCTGATAACAAGTGTCCAGGTGTGAACAACGATCTGGTGTCAGTCCACATGTGGAGGTGGTCTAGGACACATCTGACCTCCTTCCTTTGGTAGTGTGGACACACAATGAGTCCTGGGTTACGTTAAAGACCACCTACTCAACAGGGCTGATCTGAGGAAGAGGAGTTTAACTCATTTATTCATCCACTATTAGAAATGATCACATGAATTAGTGAATAAGAGCATTTTAAAAGATTCTGTCCTTGGAGCTGGATAATTAAATATATTTAAACTAGAATCAACTCAGGAAATTATTCATTTATCTCCTCAAGTTTCTTTATTTGTCCATATCAGAGGTATTTCTCAGTTCTAATCTGAGCTTTGTCTCTAAAATAAAGAACTTGCGTGTTCCAAAATCTGGATCATGTCTCCAAGTCAACAACCAGATGTTCATGGTTCTGAAACAGCGGTAGGTAGAGATAGAGACAGCATCTGCTACAATATTCTACTGACCACATGGTGGCGCTGCTTATTTACTGATACACAAACATGAGATCAGATCTCAAGTGCTGGCTGGGGACGCATGTGGAGACACATTTTTACCGAATATCACGAGGTGTGAAGACGGGAACCTAAAGATGGACAGGTGTGATGTGACAGACAAGGATGGGAGTTAATTCTAGGTCTGCAAGGGGCTAAAGATGAAGGAGTTAAATGGGTTGTTGTGAAACTGTGGCTGTCATGTGATTGGGTTTAGAAGTAGATCACGGGGAGATGGAAAATATGAAACAAGCGGCGGAGAAAAAGTGTGGGATGGATGGAATATATATATGAGGGGTTAGAAAGGAAGCTTTTAAACCATGAGGTCACAGGTTCCATCTTTGTCCATTGCTGGGGTGTGTTAGCTCACCCTAAGAAAACTGCTCCAAATTTTCAGATAAGTTAAATGTAGAGAACAATTTCCATGTGCACTAACATGTTAAACAGGACTTCCACCATTAAACGTTTTATTCCAACATGAAATATCTGAACAAAGATTTAAACTTTACCATATTCTGTCCTTGCATCCATGTTGTTGAGTCTTATTTAGTAGTTGACCTGCTAAAGGTTGCTAACACCCACTGAGAGCAGAGCGCTCATGGAAATCTACCCGGTTTAGTTTCAGAGGTCCTTATGTGCAGAAACGAGCTGTGTTTGCCATTAGCATCAACATTAGAATCGCTATTAGCATCGCCACTTGCCATTGCCATAAGCATTGCCAATCTCATTAGCATTGTCTTTAGCGACGTCATTAGCTTCACCTTTAGCATCACCATTAGTAAGCTCTCTGTGCATTAGTAGCTTTTAACACTTCATCTGTCATCTGTATACTGTATGTTATTTATTGACTTAATTTTGCCTTAATTTTATATTTGTTGACTTATTATTATTAAATCTCAGATGTTTGTTTTTCTAGTTTTTACCTTGTTTGCACAGTAGGATGTTAACGCAATTTCCATCCTCTGAGTTGCACACATGGGAGAATTGACAATAAAGCAGACTTTTTGCCCGGCATCGCCATTAGCTCTGGCTTTAGCGACGCCATTAACATCAACATTATCATTGTCTTTATAGCGTCGTCATTAGTGTTTTTAAATTTGTATTTTATTTTATATCAGATTTTTTCCCCAGCTAGGATCAACAAAACTCAGCTTGGTTTCTTCAGTTGACCGTATGTGTGTATAAGGCGGGGTGGTCCATTATAAAAAGTCACGACTGAAGGTTTTTTTCTGATGCACGGTTAAGAGAAAACGAGTCAAAATGAGAACGGGAGACTTGGGAGTCTTTGTATTACCTTTTCAGGTTTGTCACATTGGTAATGTTATTGGTAATTTTACTCAACCGTCCCTCTACAGCCTTGTGCAAAGTGCCTTGGGCTGTTTTGAGGATATCAGCAGACGAGTTGAAGTGCAGGTCAGGAATGTTTCTGAGCAGTGTTTTATGTAAGCGTTCGTAGAACTGCTTTTCTCAGGGTTGGTTCACGTTAGGACAGAAATCATTCTCACATTAGATGACTGAGATCATTGTCATCCCTGAAATGGTCCAAAGCCGGGATGCCACAAGGTCACAATGTTTCCCTGTGTATTCATGGCTGATTTAAGAGAGTAAGTGTTGTGTAGCTCTTTTAGACGTAACGGTTGTCACAACATGGCATCCACCTCCAGCGACACCAAATCAACAACCGTCCTGTAGCCTGGAAGCCAGACAAACTTCCTCCCCACCCGCTCATGTTTGTCTGGGTTTATTTGGCGATGGATAGAAAAGTGACAGTAGTCATCCACGTCAACTGAGCGCTTTGGATTTGAGTTTGTTTACAATTAAGTTGCTCTGATTGGTTGGTATTATGGACTTTCCAGTTGATGCAGATGTATTGTTTGATTTAAAAATGTGAAACGAGAAGTAAAATATCCCCCAAAAAACAGATCCTAGTCATATGACAAATGTTCCTGTTAAAACCCCAACCACCTACAAGTCTTTTAGGTCTAAAGAAGCTAATTGGATGAAAACGTATTCAAGAAACTCTACAAGTCCAGTTTATCTCAGCTATACCATGATCTGGATGATGGAGAACCTTCACTGACATAGAGGTAGATTCGGATCTTGTGAATTGGTATAGAATAGATTCTGGAAACCTGTAGTGATATGTCGACGTAGCAACAGAAGTATAAGCCCATTGTTTGGACAGGCAGACACCTGGCTTTCTATTATTAAGCTAGCATCATTAGATCCATCTGTGAGGAAGATCAAGAACGTGACCGAAGCTTCGACTGAGAGAATCGTCAGGACTGAAAGCTGAGACAAGCTGGACGAAAGCAAAGACACATGAAAGATGAGAAGATTGAGGAGATATCACGAACATCTGGAACCAAAGACGGCATTAGTTTTGGAGTAGATGCTAATGGCGATGCTACTGAAAAATCTCTAAATGAATCAAATTGATTCAGGAAGTCACCAGCGATACAGAGCCATAGTTAAAAACCACTGCTTCTTGTTATGCTATTGTTGCACGAGGCTTGCTTACACTTTTAAAGTGAAGTGGTGACAGAAAATTACACAATTGCGGCCAAAACAACGTGAGAAATATGAAAGTTTGTCTACGAGCGGTTAGAAAGAGGAACAGGAAGCGCTGGCTCATCACAGATGTCGAATTTTCCCACAGAGCTGCTGATGTTTCATTAGAAGCAGCACCCCCTTCCTTCCATGCATGAAGCATGACCTGACCCTAACATGTGCTAACCTGCTGGTCAGTCTGCAGCAATGTGTGTGTGGGTGTGTATGTGGGTGTGTATGTGGGTGAGGAGGGGGGAGTCAGTGGTGGAGAGGACAATAAAGTCCAGATGGCCGGTCTCTTTCTCCACCTGCTTTAGGCCTCTTTATGCTTTCTATTATACACTTCACACTCTTTCACTGCGCCTTAATGTTCACACTAGGGCCGTCAATAAATCACAATCAGTCTCCTTAATATTTACAATATTCAAGCCGTTAAGATATTTAATTTTTTTGTGCCTAAATGTATCAGCTGCTCAGTTAATTCAAATATTTATTCTTGATAAATTACATTGGTAAGGAACTGTTTTATTTTTCATCAGTCCGATTAATCGCATGTTTAATACACAGTCGCACCCTTTTGCTCGTTAATATTCACACTTAATATTCAGCCAATTAAATGCAAGGCACTGCCTGGCCTCTAAACACACAGCTCTGTCTAGAGGGCTACTGGTTTCACTACAGAAAACAAAAGCAATATAGCCATCTTGTGTGGAATGAGAGCTTTACAACAACATGCAACATGCCGTGTCAGTCACATGGACTCCTGTTTGGACTCTAGGGATGTGCGATATTTTATCATTTACGATATATCGCCAAAAACATTCCCCATGGTAAGAATATGTCATCCCACGATAAAAACTATAAATATATATATGTACGCGACACACTCGCAACCCAACACGTGTGGAATATTGACAAACTGACAATGGTGGAAGGTGGAGCAGATACGCCGGCAGAGAGGAGCTCGTTCCTAAACGAGGCTCCACCTCCATTATCTGGTTTGGTTTTAACCCCTTAACGCCTCAATTGATTTTTCAATTATATAAAGAAATTAAATATTTGTATTTTTGTTACCACTCCGGCCGGTCCTACCAGAAACTAGTGCTTGCTAAAGGTTCCTAGGATTTTTTTTGAATGTGCACAAACCAACATTGGAGTATTACATGCGTTATTTCAGCTGCAGTCTGAACGGAAACAGTGCGTCGTGAATTAGCGACACTAGGCATGAAGGGGTTAAAAAGTCTGACGCGGAGCAGCAAGTTACAACATGCAAGGTTTGCAAACAAATAGTGAATAAAAAGGACAGTAACAGCACTAATTTGTTCCACCACCTCAAACACAAGCACAAACCAGAATATGAAGAAAGACAGAAAATGAGCAAAGATGCAGAAGCAGCGTCGACTTCATCCAAAGAGTCCGGGAAAAAAACAACAACGAGAGATAAAACTTGATGCATTAGAGTCAAAAAGATTAGGATCAACTGGTGTTTATTTATCGTTACCGTGATAAATACCAGAAATTATCAGGATAAATGTTTTAGTCCATGACGCCCATCCCTAGTTGGACTCTATAATGTCCATAATGGTAGAAAGTGATGATGTCCAAAGGTTGAATTGTGTGTACATTGCCTCCTGTAGTGAGAATCAGTTGTATTTTGTTCCTCAGTATTTATACAACACAGTTAATATAACATGATGGGTGACACAAGGGCGTGGTCTTGAACAGGTTCTGGGTTTTAATGGAGTTTGCATGTTCTCCGTGTGTCCGTCGAGTAAAATATCTCACATGGTTAATACCCACAAAGAGCGTATCCCTTCAGGGATCAATAGAGCTCAACGTTATTACTTTTATTATTAGTGTAATGGAGATGTTGATTTGAAGCTCTTGGAGCTCTAGTTAATTTATTTCTGTCAAAGCTTCAGTTTCTTTCACTTTAAAATCTTTCTTTCCTGACGAGGACAAGTGGACGTGCACAAATAAACCTTATCAACCACTGCCTCCCACACTTGCACATCTTTCTGAAACCATTGTGCGTCCTTGAGTGTGTTTGTCCTTCCCACAATCCTCTGTTATGCCTGATAGTCTTAGAATTTATTCTGAGGAATTCACAGTGCTGCTCTTCAGGATGGAGGAGGGTTTATCCGTCCTAATAGACAGTCAGTAGGACTCACAAACACGAAAATCTAGACGTAAAACAGAGCAGGCCTTCTGAATTAGGGCTGGGGGGCCGTCTGGTGGTGGAAACGCAACTTGTTGACACCTAAAGGACTCATTTGTTTGTCAGTTTGAGAGAGAAATTACGTTTCAAATCGAATCAGATTCGTACACACATGCAAGGAATTCGTTTTCTGCATTTAACTAGAGCTGGGTATCGCTTCTGATTTACTGAATTTAATTAAAAGTAGATTTTGTGGTATCTCCACAATCTTCCCCCTCTAATTTCTCATCTTTCATGTGTCTTTTGTCCATTTTTTTCTGTCGTCGTATCTTTTAAACATTCAGCAAATGATGTCTGTTCAAAAAAAACAAGTCACTTTCATAAATTGATATCGGTTCTTTCAAATCAAGATTGTTTTGAAGTGGGAAAACTCAAGCCCTTGTTTTTCCCATCTAAGTAAGCGCACTTGGAGCAGTGAGCAGTCATGCAAAGTGCTCCCTGGTCTCTGGACACACAGCTTTGTCTAGTAATGGTTTTGCTTCGGATAACAAATGCAATATAACCATCTTGTATGGAATGAGACCTTTACAACAATATGCAACATGCCGTGATTAGTTTCTGTTCACATAATGCAGTGGTTCCCAAACTTTCTCTGCTAAATCTCTTTTCAATTTTTTTTCACACGTTGTAGATAATACAAGCATCAACCTTTTGTGAACGAATAAAAGTAAACTTTACTGTGTAATTATGTTCAGTGTAACAGGTTTGCGTCAAAAACTTGTCCATCTCATCGCTAACAGTGTCCTTTATCGATTCATTCATTCCATCTAGAGGGTGACACGGGAATCAGTTGTCGCTCCCACCCAATCCCGATCCCACAAAAATACTGCCGTCATATCCCGATCACATGACTACCCGTCCCGCAAAATCCCAACAGAAAGACTCCCAAATCCCATCCCGCTCCCTATTTTGTTATCTAAATCTGGGCGGATTCATTGCAGCATCATTTTTTAATTTAATCTCCAACTCCGTCCTGCTCCCTTTGATTATTTGCTCTATCCCGTCCCTATCATGTTACCAACAGTGAAATTGACGCCCATACTGCAGGACTCCTGCAGGAATACCGTGGCCCGTGGGAGTCACCCTCTAATTCCATCTGCGTCCTGCGCCCCATACTTTGGGAACCAAGGCATAATGGTGGATAGTGATGATGTCCAGGCTAAATGAAATGTCCAATGGTTGAATTGTGTGTACATTGCCTCCTGTAGTGGGAATCTGTCGTATTTTGTAGCCAGATTCACTTTCAAGAGGTAAAAACCCAATGTGGTACACTTTGGGTACTTTAGTTTAATCCAAATGGAGAGTCGGCCTGGTTCTATTTTCACTAAAAACCTTTGTACAATATGAGTCTTTTGTGGTATTTCTATAAAGTCTTGGTCCAGTTCTAGTCGAGAGGTTGCTGAATGAGTTAAGGGGCGTCTCTGTTCATGATATCATTGCTATCAGGGTGTTTTCTACTATCTAATCTGAAAGATATTTAAGGGTGGGATAAAAATGTGATGTTCTCCTTCAGTTTATCACAAATTAATCAGACACAGCAACAGCCGCAATGTTTCTAGCACCAGTAATCCATTCTGTGAATTCTTACCTCTCCGTCTATCCGTCCACCAAACTGTTCAACAACTCCACTCCACATTTATTCAACCCTGTGTTTTTGATGTCTCTGCAGTCACGCCGCTCTGCCAACATATTCTCTCTGTAATAGTCCCCCCCCCCCCCACATATTCACATTCATTCTCTGAATAGCTCGTTACCCCAGGAGACAGAGGTAGTTTCTGGTTGGTTGCCTCAGGGACCCTCCTGCCTGCCCTCCGCCCCACCGGGACACAGAGAGACATTGTTCTGGTTATTTAGTAGTAGTTTGAAATGTTTGTGCTAAGTCCGTTTAGCAGCTTGTTGGTTAGACTGCAAGAGAAAATGCAAGTATAATGTAATTAAACTGCGGAAAGGCTGGAATCCACGCTCCCTTCGTGCTGAAACAAAGAAGACTGGACTTGTTGAGTTTTCTAGGAGAAGTTTTATGTAAGTGGCTTCTTTGGTTTTGGTTCAGCTTCATCAGATGTTGAAGATTTGGATTCAAGGTCTTCTGGAAACCCAACTGGTCCAATTGCGGTGCAGAAACAAGGGCTTATAGATTCATATGGTTGCGTCTTCAGTTCAGTGCAGGAACATCTGCAGGTGTTGTCCATCAGAAACTCACATGATCTTATAGGTGGTTAAAGACCAGATACCTCTCATTGGAGGACGTTATCTTGATCACGTTTTCCGTTCTGTTTAAACCAAAATCCTGAATCGTCTTGTAGACAAGTCCAGATGTCTTTGTTTTGGGATGCTGCGAAGGTGGATCCCAGCCTTCCTGCAGAGGCGGGAACTGTTTAAAGCTCTTTACTTACATTCAGTCCACCTGTAGCTGGAGGAAGCTGTTTTGATCCGACTTTTTCTCATCGGTTAAAAGCATCTGAACAGATTAATTACAGATGAGTTTCAGGCCGTTCACTGAGCCTAGTCATGCTGTTTTACGGCGGGCAACACCCACATATGTTCCTGTTTAAAGCCCAACTCCCAGCCAGTGTTTTAGAGCTAAAAGCTTGGATGCAACAAAAAACTCTACAAGTCAAAATGATACGACTATTCGCTTAGAGTATGCGCTGTATTTTCATTATTAGCCACTTTAGCGTGGAGCTAACCCAAGCCGTTCTAGTGAATGTGCCGAGACTGATTTGTCTCGGCACATTCACATAAAAGTATTTAAAGGAGATGTTATTCTCATGACATCTGGTCTGAGCTGCAGGCTACTGCTCTATGTGATGACATTAAGTTTGCCATTGAGCGCTGACCTGGTCCGTCCTCATTATAGTCTGGACACATGGTGCTCAACGTGATTCTGATTCTTTTTCACATACGTTTTCATCTGGTGGAGAAAACTTATTAACCCCTCGTTTTCTTTCAGGTACCATCCGTCCGGTGCGGAGGAGCTTCTATGATCCCACCTCGGCCCCGGGTCAGGGCTGGCAGTGGGAGTGGGAAAACGATGCGGGCACGTGGACGCCGTACGACATGGAGGTGGCCATCGCTGTCGAGGCCGCCCACAACCGGCAGCAGCCCTGCCTCGACCTGACACCTCTCGGTTTCTGCTACCTCATCGATTTTCAGAACATGACGCAGGTTTGTTGGAGCTCTTGATAGGGACGAGAGAGTTTTGGAGCCAGAGTCTGAGCAGTGGTGTCCGAAAGTGCATTCAGCATTCAGACTTTGTAAACGCTAACCACCAGTTGTCGACTGTTTTCCTCAAGGAGCTAACATTGTTAATCCTTGAGGTCGGTTAGTTTACCACACAACCACTCATTTAGTCGTTTTCAGAAAGATGCGCTCTTGAACATGTGTCTGCATTATGTGAACTAACTAAAATGACACAAGTTGTGTTTGAAGAAAAAGCATTTTATGCGTTTTAGTGGTTTAGTTTCCTACAACCATGAAGGGGGCGGAGCTTATGGCCCAAAATGCAGCCAGCCACCAGGAGGAGCCCCAACTTCTTTGGCTTCACTTCAGAGGAGCTATTATGGCGTCCGCTTTTTTTGGTCTAATCAATCGAAAATAGATTTACACGTCTAAAACCACACTAAAAACATAAAATCCGAGTAGGAAAAACCTAGATTTTTCACTGTAAAAACCACAAACAGTTAAAGAACCATTTTTATAACTTAGAATGCAAGTCTAAACCATAAATTTCAAAAGCTTATGTAAAAATTTAGCAAACAACAAAGTGTTTTACAACTATTTACACTGAAATGCAGGAAATGCATCAGGCGATCACATCAGACAACCATTTGGAAAACTATCAGGCGTCACAATAAGTAATATCTAGTAAATACATAAGGTCACAAATGTCTCAAATCTCAAAATCGTTTTATTCTTTCTTTTCACCGTTGTTACTCCACAGTAGGGCTGTCAAAACGAACTTCGCTATTCGAATACAATTCGAATTTTAAAAAAAGGGAGAACATTCGAGTGCGGAAACTAACGTTCGAACTTTTTTTTTTTTTTTTTTTTTTTTTTTTTAGCAAATTTTATTGACAAGTCAAGAATTACATTTAACTTTTGCCTAGCAACGACGCAAATCAAAGTCAACGTCGTGCGTCGTGACGTTCGGCATTGTATGCTTTCAAGATGGCGGGGAGCAGCGCGCCAGCAGACACAGAGCTGGAAAGCATAACTCCTGAAAACTTAAAAAGCGCCGTGTGGAAAAATTTTGGATTTCCATCGAGAAACGGGAAGATTACATCCAGAGAAACCGTCATTTGCATCAGCTTCTTCATTAAACATCATTGCTTGAATATTTCTGGCGTTATATCTTACCTATTTATATAAGTTTTGTATTGATTTGGTAAAACTTGTTTTTTTGGTTATTTGGTTGAAGCGCCCTCTAGTGGACGCGGGACGTAGGCCTAATAATAAGATGGTATCGGTGTATATAATGATATAATTAAAAAAAACATTAAAATATTCGAATATTATTCGAATATTCAACATAAGAAGCATTAGAAATTCGAATATGATTTGAGGGGAAGATTGACAGCCCTACTCCACAGATAGCGTCACTCCCACAAATGTTCCCTCCCTAAGTCCAGTTTTACTTGGCCTGTCAACACAATTTAAAAGCTGGTATATAGTTTTGAAGTTAGGACTTCCTATACAAATTGAAACTGAGACTTCATCTTGCATCTACATCGTCTTAAACTGGTCATGTGATTTGGACGTCCCGGCCCGTCCGTCGACTCCAGAAGGTTAAGCATGTGTTTTGTTTTTGTACTTCAGGTGAACAGACAGAGCCAGAGGTGTCGGAGGATCCAGAGGCGTTCTGACCTGGCCTACCCACTAGTGTCCGGTCCACTCCCTG
This sequence comes from Planiliza haematocheilus, assembly GCA_005024645.1. Taxonomy (NCBI): domain Eukaryota; kingdom Metazoa; phylum Chordata; class Actinopteri; order Mugiliformes; family Mugilidae; genus Planiliza; species Planiliza haematocheilus. Next base: position 111,562 of record SRSE01000734.1, read on the forward strand.
TCCCCAAAGGAGGCGGCATGGGAGGAGGTGGAGGGCTAACGGGAGCCTTGTTGGGTGTTGGGGTATCAGGGGCCAGCATGGGGATTGGAAGCTCCGTCTACCCCAACGGAGGTTTACAGGCTTCTGCCCTGGGTCAGCCGTGTTCCTGCCAGCAGTGCATGCTGGTCCTGAGCGTGAAGACCAACACAGGAGGGGCAGGGATCCAGACTCTGGGTCGGCGCTCTCTAACCATGCAGCGGCCCAAGAACTTGACACTGCCGACCTCCAAACCTCTGAGTCCGTCCAAATCGGCCACTCTGGACCGAGGACAGCAGCAGAACGCCAACGCCAACGCCAACTACTACCAGACGCTGCCGCACGGCCTCGCCATCTCCAAAAACAACGCCTCTCCCAGAAGGAACGCCCAGCTCTTTGCCCAGTCGCTGGCCGCCCTCACCGCCGGAGCCTCCTCAATGGGCATCTCCGCGTCTTCCAACAGGCCGCCTCCGCCGTCCCTCCCGCCCCCTCAGCCTCCCACGTCCAACCCCAATATGAACCCGCCGTCCCTGCCCGCCAAGCAGTCCTCCTCCTCCTCGTCCTCAGCCAACGACACAGTGCCAACCGCCACGCTGGTCACGCCCGCCAGCAACGTGACCACTCCCCCTTCTCCGGTGCCATCTCCGTCGCCGGTGGTGATGAAGCCGCAGCGAACGCCGTCGTCCGCCTCGACCGTGTGCCACGCTCCGTTGCCGCAGCGATCGAGCTTAGCCGGCCTGAGCCGACCGGCGTTGCAGAGGATCGCCATGGCGCAGTCCAGAGCGCTCATAGCGTCGGGGTGAGTAAATGAAGCGCACACGAGCCAAGATTCGTTTAAAAGTTTGAGGAAGATGGAGGCGCCACGCCCCCACTAGCTTCACATCAACTTCTATTGAAAACTAACTGAAACACAACATTAAGGCCACCCAGAGGGTTCCTGTCATGAAGGGAAAATGGTCTTCCTCATCTTTCTCCTCCTCCTCCTCCATCTCATCTTCCTTCATGTCATACATTGAATATTGACGGGCTTGAGTCATGCCATGAAAAAGGGAAAGTGCCGCTCAGCGCTTTAAACCATCTTCCAGTAACAACTGAGAGTTTTCTGTAAAACTGATTCTTCCTCTGACCTGGAACCTGAAACCACATTTTCCATCTTTCTGTTGGAGTGAAGGTGTTTCACAAAACCCTCACTCCTCTGCTCAGGAAGTGATGCCTTCTCACTTTCAGTTCTTCGGCAGCAAACGACGGTTCTCGCAGATACTCTCATTCCGTCTGAAAGGAAGGTCAGATGTTTTTTTGTTTTTTTTTGGATGGTCCCCCCGCCTTCTTCTTCTTCTTCTTTCTCCTCCCCCGTCGTCGCGTCTCGGCAGTCTGGGCCCCTCACGGCCCCTCATTGTTGGTCTCCACAGTAACCTTTGTTGGATTCCTCAGGCCTGGGCCGCATTAGCAGCACAATGCTGAGCCTCTGCTGCTCCCCCCTCTGTCTTGTTTCGTCTCTTTTGCTTTTTTTTTTTTGAGGTTTGGTGAGGTGACATGAGATAAGGTCAAAGAAGATGAGACGAAATAAAATGAGATAAGATACAATTAGATAAGATCAAATGTGATAAAACGATGCAATAAACTCCGATTAGATGAGATCGGATGAGATAAAATAAGATAAAACGATGAGATGGGACAAGATAAAATAAGATGACATAAATGAGATGAAGGAGATATGATAAAATAAGATGACATAAAATGAGATATAATAAATTAAGATGAGATAAAATGAGATGGGATCAAATGAGATACGCTTTAATGAGATGGGATGAGAGGAGATATGATAAACTGAGATAAAATGAGATGAGGTAAGATGAGATAGATATATATATATATATATATATATATATATATATATATATATATATATATATATATATATATATATATATATATATATATATATATATATAAAAACATGAGATGGGATAAGAGAAAATAAAATTAGATGAGATAAGATAAACTAAGATGAGAAAAGATACAATGAGATAAAATGAGATGGGATGTGAAGAGATATGATAAACTGAGAAAGGATCAAATGAGATAAGAATAATAAGAGAAGATAAGATGAGGTAAGATGAGATGGAATTATATGAGATAAGATATTTATATAAAAAAGATGGGATAAGAGAAAATAAAATTAGACTAAATAAGATAAGATAAACTAAGATAAGAACAGATAAAATGAGATGAAATAAGATGAGACGAGTTGATTCCCCACAGTGGAGCTATTTTTTGAGCCATTTAAAACAGAATGATCACATTTAATAAAGACACTTAAATGAATTTATGAGAATATCTTGTGGGCGTTGTGGAGCGACCCCTCCTGTACCCGTCCTGGTTTAACCACATATTCATAATATTTTTTAGGTTGGGGGGGGGAGTGAAGCACAATAGTCCTTTTTGCAGAACGCATTGCCATTGGCCGCCGCCGCCACCAGACAATCACACTCCGTGACGGGAGGGGCCTGTAGATTTATATTTATATATTTATATGTGTGTTTGTGCAGACAGTCTCCGACTCAGACGTCCGAGACGAGGGGCCGAGGGAAAGGGGTGGCGGGGAGTCGAGACAAAGGAACGAGTCAGCAAACTGTCAAAGATTGATCACGCCGTGCTGTAAGAAATGAGGCCAACACACACTCACGCATGGCGCTGCACGGCTGTGGAGGCATTTAACCGACGCACACACACACAGTGAAAGTAAATATTGACGATCTGAGCAGGAGATGCAGACAAGAATGAGCGCTCTCTCTCCAGTGGGGCGGGGTGGGATTATGGGAATGAGACAAAGGGCATGAATGAGTTGGGGGAGGGTGGTCTTGGTTTGTGTGTGGGAGCCAACTTTTTCAGGGAGTACTTATGTTGTGAGGCCATTTTGTCGTTCCTGGACCTCACAGCTTTGTGATAGGGATGTCCTGATAAAGCGATAACGATCTTTTAATCTTGATCTTAAATAATGTAAATTCCCTCCCCTTGATATTCATGAAGACTTTTCTTATGCTGTTCACACCAGTATAGTTGCTTAAGTCATCTTTCACAGGCTACTGTTAGCTTTATAGGCTAATAAAGTGGCTAATATTGTCACGTTTAGGTTAATATAGCAGCTAATGTTATCCTGTTTAAGCTAATTAAATAGTTGTTCAAGTTAACAGGCTGTTTGTTTAGGCTAAGTTAATAACAAAGAGTAGATTTTTTGCTAACATAGCAGGTAATGTTATATTATTTAGCCTAAAATAGCAGTTAACATCAATTTGTTAAGGCTCTACTTAAATGGCTAACATTAGCTTGTTTATCGTAACATAGCAGCTAACATTAGCTTGTTTATCGTAACATAGCAGCTAACATTAGGTTGTTTATCGTAACGTAGCACTTAACATTAGGTTGTTTATCGTAACATAGCAGCTAACATTAGCTTGTTTATCGTAACGTAGCAGTTAATATTAGCTTGTTTATCGTAACTTAGCAGCTAACATTAGCTTGTTAATGCTAACTTAGCAGCTAACATTAGCTTGTTAATGCTAACTTAGCAGCTAACATTAGCTTGTTAATGCTAACTTAGCAGCTAACATTAGCTTGTTAATGCTAACTTAGCAGCTAACATTAGCTTGTTAATGCTAACTTAGCAGCTAACATTAGCTTGTTAATGCTAACTTAGCAGCTAACATTAGCTTGTTTAGAATGAACAAGAGACAAAGGGATTTAGTTTAAGAAATCTTAAAGGTAAAACAAACTAAGAGGACCTTAAATAGAGCCCTGTGGAACTCCAAAGACGAGCTTTAGTGCAAGACTGTTGTTTTAGAACGCATTCACTAGTGTTCCTAATGAAACGGCCAGCATAAGCATCGTCTTGAGACCAGACAAAGAGGCGTCTGAGCTGGGTCCATCGTAATTCACATAACATTATGACCACCTTCCTAATATTGCGTAGATCTCCCTTGTGGTGACTCATCAGAGAATGGACATGGGTGTCCTGTGGTGTCTGGGAACAGGATGTTGTTAGTGGGGGGGGTCTTTGAGGGGAGGGAACTCCCACAGATTCTCGATCAGTTTGGGATCTAGTGAATCTGGAGGCCAGGTCAACACCTTGTGCTGTTCTTCATGTCTTTTGTAGTTGTTCCTAAAGCGTTTTTGTGGCTGCATCCTGCTGTTGATGGCTGAGTGTCATTGTTATGAGGTGGGGGTGCCTGGTCTGCTCTAGGTGGGTGCTACATGTCTAAGTAACATCCACACCAATGAATGAAGCCAGGTCCAGAAGTTTCCCAGCAGAGCACTGAACAGTCTCAAGATGCTCAATGTTCTTGTCTTCTTCTGTCCGGTCATAATGTTGTGGCTGTATTTTTAAGTTTTCCTATGATAGTGTGTTATTGTCTTGTGTCTGAATTGATGGATTGATCACGTAAACTCCAGACGTCGCCGTGACAACTGTCTCCCGTTGCTAACAAAGGCGTGCGTTGATAACGTGAGCTCCCTGAGCTTTATCCAGGATCAGTCCTCCTCTCGGTGTAAAGCCGCCCGTGCTAACACAGCAGAGCCGGGTCATCCTCTCTAATATGGATCTAATGTCAGCTGCTTCCTGTCCGTCATCAGCCCGCAGGTTATTTTAACGTCCGTCGGTGTCACCGGGAAATCTCTGGATGGAAACATGACTGTGACGAGGTCGTAGAGACGTAGAGACGTAGAGACGTAGAGAGGTTTGACCCACCAGGGTTTGAACCTTCTGTTCACCGTCAGGTAGATGTGCTGCTCCTCCTCCTCCTCATCAGAACCTCTTCATCAGTAATGTAGCTGACATTTTAATGTGTCCGATCACATCATTTGATCCAGTCTCCATGGAAACGGTTCATTCAGGATAGTCGTCACATGACGTTTAACCGGGAAACTTTAATCGTGACTCAGTCAGAGCTAGAGACGTTGAACCTGTACGAGAGATCCATGTCTCTAAGACGACGAAGATGATGATGATGATGATGATGATGATGAGGCAGGTAATCCCCAGAGAGCAGCTCCTGTGACGTCGGTGTCACTGAGCAGATGGAAACTCTGTGGATTAGCGTTGATAAACCCTCGGACGCCGCTCAGAGTCTCAGATACGTGACGGACAGAGGAGGAGAAACCACACGTCTGCTGCAGTTTCCTCGCTCGTGATATTTATTTGTTTTCCCGTCTTTCGGTTTTCACTCGCCTGTAAAAATGACCGTCATCCGTTTTTCTGAGTGAGTCTTTTCTTGCGTCCTTAGAGATCCAGCAGCCAATTAAAAGGCACTGACCATGTTTTATGTTCTCTCCTGCAGCGTTCCCACCGTCCCGGTGAAGAACCTCAACGGATCCAGTCCTGTTCATCCAGCGCTGGCTGGTAAGAACACACTCCTTCTTCCTCCTCTCATTCTTCTTTTTCTTCCTTCTTTCTTCTTTTTTCTTCTTTCTTATTCTTTTTCGTCTTCTCTTCTTTCTCTTTTCTCCTTTATCTTTCTTCTTTCTGGTTTCTTCTTGTACTTTTCTTTTCTCCTTGTTTCTTGTTTCTGCTTTTATTTTTCTTAATGTTTCTTCTTCTGTCCTTGTTTATTTGTTGTTCTTTTCTTCTTTTTGTTGTTTCTTGTTTCTTCTTCTCTTTTCTTTTTGTTTCTTGTTCTCTTTTCTTTTTGCTTCTTGTTTCTTCTTTTTCTCTTGTCTTCTTCTTGTTTCTTGTTTCTTTTTCTCTTTTCTTCTTCTTGTTTTGTTTCTTCTTCTCTTGTCTTCTTGTTTCATGTTTGCCTCTGTCGTGTCTCAGGTATCACAGGGATCCTGATGAGCGCTGCAGCTCTACCCGTTTGCCTGACCAGACCTCCGAAGCTCGTCCTCCATCCTCCTCCCGTCAGTAAGAGCGACATCAAACCGGTGCCGGGCTTCGGCCACTGCTGCAGGAAGACGACCAAGAAACAGGCTCGTAAAGGTCAGCGCCGTCGACCCTTCATGTCGATCAGGAGGTGAGCTCCAGATACAGATTACCAACCTCTGTCTGTCTGTGTGTGTGTGTGCAGGTAAAACTCCAGAGGAGGTGGTGAAGAAGTACCTGCAGAAAGTAAAGAGCCCCCCAGAGGAGGTACGACCAGGTCTTCATCATCTCACATAAGCTCTCCTCCTCCTCCTTCTGCTTTTTGATTTCATCCAACTCTTTGATTTTGTCCTCCTCCTTTCCTCTACTTCTCCTTGTTCCTTGTCCCTTTCCTACTTTTTCATTTCTTCCTCTTTCTTCTTCTCCTCCTCCACCTCCTTCTTGTTCATTGTTTCCTCCTTTTCCTCCTTTTTTCTTCTACTTTTCCTCCTCCTCTTCCAGCTCCTTCTACTCTTTGATTTCGTCCTCTTCCTCTTCCTTCTACTTCTTGTTCTTCTCCTCCATTTTTCTTCTACTCCTTCTTCTACTTCTCCTCCTTGTCTCCCTCTTCTTCTCGTCATTCTTTTCCTCCTCCTCCTCCTCATCTTCCTTGTCCTTTCCTACTTTTTCATTTCTTCATCTTTCTCCTACTTCTCCTCCGTCTTCTTGTCCTTGTTCTTCTACTGCTCCTCTTCCTCCTCATTTTCCTCTTACTGCTCCTTGTTCTTCTCATGCACCTCTTTCTCCTCCTACTTTTTCATTTCCTCCTTCTCCTCCTCTTCCTTCTTCTCCTCCTCCTTCTCTTCTTCCTCCTCCTCCAGATAAAAGAACAACTGTTTCATATTGTTTTCTCTTTCCTAGGACTGTACCATCTGCATGGAGCCTCTGGGGGGGCCGTCTGGATACAAGGGCCCGGGGGTGGGGCCTGTTTCCAGGGCGGAGTCAGTCGGCCGTCTCGCACAGTGTGGACACCAGTATCACTTCCAGTGCCTGGTGGCCATGTACAATAACGGCAACAAGGACGGCAGGTAGGTCAGGACCTGAGAGTCCACAGCGCTGTCTCGCACATTCAAAGGCGATCGTGTCTGAAACGGATCGTCCTCCCTGTCTTCAGCCTTCAGTGTCCCACCTGTAAAACCATCTACGGCGTGAAGACGGGCAACCAGCCGGCGGGGAAGATGGAGTACCACGTCATCCCTCACTCTCTGCCGGGGCACCCTGACTGCAAAACCATACGCATCATCTACAACATACCACCGGGCATTCAGGTACGTCCAGCGCCGCCGGGGTCACGCTTTGACGCCAACGTGTAGGGATGTCCGATAATATCGTCCCTCCGATATTATCGGCCGATATTGAGTTAAAAATGTAATATCGTGAATTATCGGTATCAGGTTTTTATAACCAATGTTTGTTCTGTAGCTTCAGCATTTCCGAGTCTGCATGAACGCAGCATGGGACGTTAACAGGCGCGTGCTTGATGATGTATAACAACAACAACACGCTAGTCTCGTAGGTTGCTAACCGTGGCTAACAAGCTAGCTCGCCCGGTGTATGAGATGTCCGTGGTTTGGAAGTATTTCCAAGTGTCACCTACTAACAAAGCAAAGGTGGTTATGAGAGGAGGAAACAAGGCGTCTTCCTTTAATACATCAAATCTGATCACCCAAGAATCATGCAGAGTTATACGCTACATTTGTCTTCCTTGTTTTGATATTGTCTGTAGTGTTGTTTGAGGCAAAAATTTCTCTAAAAACACAAAAAATAAACATTTGAAAAGCCATGTTGCATTTATGTTTGCATCCAGTGGGACATCACAATAAAATGAGGTATAATGTGTTAATTCCATAATAGGTGATATATTATGTTGTTACCTAATAATTCTGGTGTATATATATATAATATATTGGTATCGGAAATTAAGAGTTGGACAATATCGGATATCGGCAGAAAAGCCAATATCAAGCATCCCTCCCAACGTGTGATCGGGACTTTAACCCGCTGACCTTTAACCTTCCAGGGAACAGAGCACCCGAACCCAGGGAAGCCCTTCACTGCCAGAGGCTTTCCCCGACACTGCTACCTCCCCGACAGCGAGAAAGGACGCAAGGTGACGAAAATGTCGAAACTTATGACGGAGTGCAGAAGCGACACTTTGGATCTTCTCTAAATGAGCGTTTTTTTCTTTTAAGGTTCTGAGGCTCCTCCTGGTAGCGTGGGATCGCAGGCTGATCTTCTCAGTCGGCACTTCGAGCACTACGGGAGAGTCCGACACCGTCATCTGGAACGAGGTAACTCCAGACTCCGGCTCGGGAGTAAATCTGGTTTGTGGAGCAGTTGATTCACTAATCCTCTCCCTTAAGGTCCACCATAAGACGGAGTTTGGCTCCAACCTGACGGGCCACGGCTTCCCCGACCCCGGACACCTCGACAACGTCCTGGAAGAGCTGCGAGCTCAGGGCATCACGGAGGACGACGGGCTGATGGAAAAGTGAGAGGGCGACGCGACCAGATGAGGAGGAGGAGGAGGAGGAGGAGGAGGAAGTGGGCCTTACCGTGGAGGAAGAGACTCTCTCCGCCAGCACTTAGACGGGGTGCAGAGGAGAGGCGGGGGAACGTTTTGGCTTCTGGGAGACATTTTGTTTTCACCACTTTCTGAGATGTTGAATGAGTCATTGCTGGATTCGCCTGTCAATGCAAACCAGCGGCACGGCAACAGGCGGGAGGACGATTGAGGAGAAAGAAAGAAAAGCCAGACGTTAGGAGGTTTTAGCGACTAATCCAATAGGTACTAAAAAGACAAAAGTGAGAATGAATCGGTACTAATGTTCAGGACAAATAATAAAAACAAACAAGTTTACTTTACAGTGAGAGAGAGAAATAAATGAGATGGTCAAATGTTCGGGCAGTTCAGTAAAAACTGGGAGAGGAAGGACGATAGAGAGGAAGACGACGGAGCTGTGAGCAGTGGGATGGGAGGAAGGGTGTCGCAGGAAGAGTGGAGGATGGAGCACGGACGTAGCATAGCATAGGAGTAGAGTAAAATTAACTTGTGTGGTACTTCTTAGGCGCTGGAAGGAGACGGAGAGCTGGCTTGGTACAAACCTCCTGCCTGATTGTGGTGCTGTTGCGCCTCCTTGTGGGTACAAAAAAAAAGAACAAAACAACCTTTGTTATCCACCTGTTTGTCATGTAGTCCTCATTTAACGTCATTCCATACTTTACCTCCAACTTGATGGTTGTTTGTTTTTTTGTTTTTTATAAATATGAGCTAGACTGTTTATTGAGTGTTGAAATGACAAAAGACCAAACTGACGGCCCGCCATCGTTGAGGCCTCTGTGAAGTCTTACCGCCGAGGCCACACTGTGGCTCACGTTTAACCTTAGTTGCACAGGTGCCAGCGTCCTTTATGCTAATTGTGTCCGACGGCTCGCCACGCCGCTTGTATTCTCAGACTGGATAGAAGGTCAGAAGGTTGGAGGAACGGAAGAGGACAAGAACTAAACTGAGAATCCCAATGATCTGAGCCAAAAGTCCACCTGCACAGCCAATTACCATTCTTCTCCACTTACCTGTGATTGGGTTGTGTTGGCGATATCATTATCTTTATCAAAAATACTTCATTTCTTGATAAACCCAAGACCTTCCCAGGCTAGTTGAGGTATATAATGAATTCTGGGTCTCCTTCCAGCCGGTCCTCACCAGATCAAACGCCTCAACCCAACGTTTTAACTCTACTTTGAGCACCTCGTCCCTATGTCCAAGCCTAATTTCAGCCACTACCGGAAGTTCATGACCCTCGGTGAAGGCTGCAATGTAGAGCGGCCGGTAAATCGAATGCCGGCTCAACTCCATTTTCATCAAAACGGTCCGATGCAGCTTTCGTTAGGAGCCTACCTTCCACCACACAGCCAACCTCGAAGAGAACGTTTAAAATGATTTGTAAAACAATCTCCAAATCACCTTTTGCGCTTGATTTCACTCACTTTCCAGTTTATTAGGTACATGAGTGGACACAGTCCTTCTCTAAATCATGTCTTCATGAAGGTCCTGGTGTTTAGGATTAGCTCCACTTAGATGTATAACGTTTGACAGCACCACAAACTACGTCCTCCAAAATGATTATCGCACTTGTTACCAGTTTCTGACGCTGTTTCGACACCAACTGGACATTATTTAGAGTGGAATGCATTCACTAGTGTACCTAATGAACTGGCAAGCGAGTGTAAACGCCCGCCCGTCGTACTCTGCTCTGCTTTTCCCTCTGGTTGACGCCCTCCTGCTAAAATCTGCAGCGCAAAACATTAAAAATCTGTTACGAAAACATCAGCGGCTAAAAAATCTGTTGCAGCTGCAGCCTCTTGCTTCCTGCCCGGTGGCCACAGAGGCTCATGGGAATTGAAGTCCTGAGACCCCTCCCCCCTAAAAGATCTTGTGTTTCTGGGTACATAAATGGAAACACAGCTGGGAAAACACTCCAGCGACGAGTAACTCGAAGAAAGAAGCTAAATACAAGAGCTTTAATGTCGTCTATACTTTGGATCGTTGATCTTACCTCTCCTTATCGGCCTCCACCGACTGATCGTATTCTACCCAGTCTCTGAGTTGGGTCTTTAAATGACCCCTTTAAGGTTACGACTGTGTGTGTGTGTGTACTGTGTATACTACCGACACGCTCCCAGTTTAGGCTTTTATTTTGGTACTCCGTGGGGATCACATCCTGTAGCTGATGGTGACGTCTTTTATTATGTTTTTTTATGAATCCTAGTTACACCTTTTGCTTTCTAGTAGCATTTTTTTCTCTCACTATCATAGAGTTAATTGCCTTTCCCCTCCCCGCCGTTATTTTGTACATGTTTTTCATGACTTGTTTACAAAGACAGTATTATTAAATAATGTCTTTATTTTTCTCTGCGTACAGAAGTTAAGCTGATTTACTTCCTCTTTTCTTTGGAAAAGGAATTCGATGGTAGACTTTTTATCTGAGTGGTACAGTTTAATAGAAATACACTTTTTTTTGTTTTCCGCATATCATGTGTCCCGCCAGCAGAGCGGTTGGCGGACATGTTGGTTTTTGTCCGTCCCTCATTTAGCAGGAAATTTAAAAAAAGAAAATAAAAGAAAAATGAAATGTCTTAAAGTCATAACCTGGCTCAAACGCTGCACACTGACCGGGGGGGCAAATTGATTCAGTGTGGTCAAACTTTAAGGTTGCAATTGCAAGTTTGACTTCTCTGGATTCTTTCTGAATTGGATCTAATTTGGGCGTTGATCTGTGCCGTGTGCAGTGTCTGAGGCCAGGCCAACATGTCTTTCCCCTTCACCTTCTGGCCTTCTGTGGCCTCGTCCTCTTTGTCCTTGTAAGAAGTGAAGGGTTGGGAAGATGTGAAGATGCCTGCAGGGACGAGACAGAGAGCAGCAGAAACATGAAACGTGTAAATACTGCAAATTAATTGCTGGAGTGTGAATGATTAATACAAGAAAAAAATAAAGAATGAATGAAACTTACTCGTTGTGTTGTCGACACTTTTTAGGGCCTGAGCAACGAAGTGCAGGTGCCCAACAGGGCTATGCAACGGAGATGCAAGGACCCTATTGTTTTCGCACTGTTTTTTTTTAATTATTATTATTATTATCATTATTATTATTATCATTATTATTATCATCATTATCGTCTTTGGAAAATGCAAGCGATACCTAAACATGAATGAAAAGTCCTGAAAATTTGTAGAAAAATTAGTTTGCCTGAAAATTGTTCACCCCAAAAAGATTTAATGTATAAGGGCATCTAGCACCGGTGTGGAAAAATGTAACACCATCTACAGACCAGCCCCTGAAGCCCATTGCATTTAAAAATCTGGAAATATGTCACATATAAGTAACATCCCAGGATGCACAAAAAAAGTCAATTGGAGTCATATTCTAAACACAACAGGAAGTCAGTTATGTTGATAAAACTGAAAATTGGACAAAGTTTGTTTTGGTAGGGTTTAATAAAAAGGTATTATAACTTATCAGATTGACTTTAACATTTGGAAAGTGTCAAAACACAGGCGAACTTTTCATTGACTTTTCATTGAGGGTGTCCTGGCCCCTCAATGAAAAGTCCCTCAAAGTTTCATGATGCGCCATGAAACAGGAAGTTGCATTAAACATGTTTTTATTCAGTCCAAAGTTCATCAGAAAAGTCATGAAAATTTGTATAAAAATGAGTTTGCCCGAAAAAATGTAATGTCTAAGGGCCTCGAGCACAGGTGTGGCAAAATGTAGCGCCATCTACAGACCAGCCCCTGAAGCCCGTTGCATTTAAAAATCTGGAAATATGCCATGTAACATCCCAGGACGCACGAAAAAGTCATTTGGAGCCATATTCTAAACTCAACAGGAAGTCTGTTTTGATATAACTGAAAATTGGCGGGTTTTTTTTTTTTAGTAAGGTTTAATAATCAGGTATGATACCATATCAGATTGACTTCAAAATTTGGAAATAGGTTGTCGAAAGACAGGCGAACGATCCTCATCGGGGTTTATTGAGATTTCGTTGAGATCGTGTTTATAATGTGAGCTGCTGTTACCATCAGGGTGATGGTGGATTCTCTTCATATTTTATCAGATTTATGGCTGTCGTGATGACTTACTTTGTCCAGCAGATGGAGCCAAAGCCTTTCTTTCTGGTGGCTGTCCTAGTTTTCATCCGAACAAAGTGAAACTTAAGGACAGGAGAGGTCGCTGTTGTTCAAAAAGTCAGAATCTGAAGCCGGTGCTGTGCCCCTTCGATAGCTCAGTTGGTAGAGCGGAGGACTGTAGGCGCTGATAAGCTGGAATCCTTAGGTCGCTGGTTCGAATCCGGCTCGAAGGAGGTTGTCTTTTTCGTTTTTTCGTTCCTTCCCATATGTTTTTTTGTTTGTTTGTTTTTTTCCAGCCAGGCTAGCCGGTGTTCAGTTATTATTTTTATTTGTTTATTTATTTTGGGCTGGTGTTCAGTGATGGCGCTGGGTGGGTATCACGGTTATGCTTTTAGCGCTGTCGCTGGACCGTCTCCACTTGCAGCTCTTTTCTTTTTCTTGTCTTGCAGACACAGCGTAACACGTCCGTGCGCACATCACAGTACTGTCAGTGGTGTTTGGAGCCTGTCTCCAGCACCAGAAGTGCAAGGCTGCAAAACGGGAAAATAAAAAGAGCAAGGGTGGCGCAGGAAAAGCCAGAATTAAAGCGTCGGAGACAGATGCAGCCAAATGTGCAAAAATCGGTCTGAAACGATGAATGAAGATGATGAAAAGGGTAAGACGACGATTCAGCACTACAATAATGAAACTGACTTGAATTTTTGACTTGAAAAGAAGAGAAGATTTGTGTTGAGATTTATATGATTTAGTGTCAGAGGCAAAGCCAGGAGCCAGTGGTGAGGAAGAAACAGGTGAGCTAGTGTGTGAACAAGCAAGCAGCAGTTTCAATAAAACCATTGAAAAACTAAAACTACTACAATAGAACCACTACTTTATACACAAAACTAAACTTCATTTATAAACTTAAAAAGTGTGTTCCCTGACCGGGAATCGAACCCGGGCCGCGGCGGTGAGAGCGCCGAATCCTAACCACTAGACCACCAGGGACATGGAGACAACGGAAGGATTGTCATTCTTAAGAAGAGTAACTTGTATGACGCGAGTGCGAAAGATGCTGTGATCAGGATCAGAATCAGAATCAGCTTTATTGGCCAAGTATGTTCACATACAAGGAATTTGACTCCGGTAACTTCACTCTCTAGTACAACTTAAATAGCGAAATAAAAATAGAATAAAAATAAAATAAAACACAATAAAATTAAATAAATCTCACTCTGTAATATAAAATATAGAATAATATATACACCGGGGTTATTGTACAGTGAATATATACAGGATAAGAAACTGTCCTTGTGACGGGTGGTATTGGCGTACAGTGCTCTGTAACGCCGGCCTGAGGGGAGGAGTCTAGGGAGGTAACACTACACACCTGTAAAAGAAAACTCAATTTTAATTAGAGACAGAGCAGGAGGAGGAGAACTGAAGACTGACGCAGTGTGAGTGTTAACTTTCTTTTTCTTGTGGACTGTAGAGAGAAGAAGATTCAGAACAGTTTAATTCAAATATTTACACAAACTTGAGTGATCACTTTCAGTTCTGGCGGCTTTCATAAAAATGTGAATGTGTGTCACTTCCTGTTCTGTTCTCAGAGTGACTCTGAACAGACTTTATTCTTAAAGACATTTTGTGAATGTGAGCTCTTTCATTTCAATAGAATGGTTTTAAAGGGCGTTAAAAGTCACCAGGTGAAATCAGGTTCTACGAACCCCTTCTAAAGAAGCTGGGAAAGGGGCAACAAAAGACGAGGGAAGTTGAGGAATGCTCAAAAACATCTGTTTGGATCAGTCCCCAGTTGAACAGTTTAATTATAAGCAGACGAGAGTCATAAGTGGATATAAAAGAAGTCTCTGCCAAAGGGCTCAGTGGTTTGCAAACAAGAATGGGGCGAGGTTGAGCAAATAGTCCAGTTTAAGAACAAGGTTTCTGAATGTACAATTAAACAGAATAAATGCTTTTCAAACCTTCCTCAACTTCTAATAAATTGAATACACTACAAAGACAAAATATTTAATGTTCAAACAGATAAACTTTATTGTTTGTTGCACATATTCACTCATTTTGAATTTAATGCCTGCAACATGTTCCAAAGAAGCTGGGACAGGGGCTTGTTTACCATTATATTCCATCATCCTTCCTTATATTAACAGAAAGGTTTAGGGACTGAGGAGACTAATTGTTGAAGCTTTGTAGGTGGAATTCTTTCCTATTCTTGCATGATATGTGTCTTCAGCTTTAGTCCTTCATCATAGTTTGCGCTTCATAATGAGACTCACATTTGCTATAGAGGACAGGTCTGGAATGAACAAAATAAATATAAGTCTATAATTAAAGCTGCTGTCTGCTGGACTGGAGAGTTCGACTGGATACTCTGAGGTCAGTTCACTGACTGTAACTGTTTTCTTCATTTATCCAGTTTAAATCACTGATGTGTGGAATGTTCTTTAGTTGATAAATGTCCAGTATTTCAAAGTGCGTGAGACAGAAGGACAAAGTCAGTCAGCTCATTTCAACATAACACGTCTAATTAGTTGAGAAGCAATGTAAGACAATAAAGACATTTTAATTAAGGAGTGCCCCGGCTACAGAGAATTATTTTTCTCTACATTGCTTCTCAGATGTTCTACCTTGGACCGAAGAGCACCCAAAACAAACTCGAAAGGAACTGAGCACGCCATTCATCTTGAATCTGAATAACGTCTAATTAGTTTTTATCTACATCATTTATTCTTTATTCAGAGTGAAGAGCTGCAGTATGTCTGAGATCAGATGTGATTCTCTGGTCTCAGCTTTGAAGTCCAACCCCTCCCATCTGAAACATCTGGACCTGAGTGACAAGAACTTGGATGATTCAGAAGTGATGCAGCTGTGGGATTTTCTGGAGAGTCCACACTGTAGACTGGAGACCCTGATGTCAGTTCACTGACTGTCGTTACTAAATCTGATATGTTTAATAACCAACTGAACCTCATGTATGTTCATCCAGAACTTTCAACCATAAAGCTATACATTTCTATGGCAATCATGCCGTAATCTGAAAATATGAAAAAGTCTTTTGCAGCTGTGGAGAAAGAAGACCCTAGCACAAAATAACATTTACAGACATTTGAATTCTATTAATACTTTTAAATCATTCTGAAAGCTTTCGAAAAAAGTTGAACACATCTGACGATTCCTATTCATGATTAATCTACATCTTTTATTCTTTATTCAGATTAAAGAGATGCTGTTTGTCAGAGACCAGCTGTTATTATCTGGCCTCAGGTCTGAAGTCCAACCCCTCCCATCTGAAACATCTGGACCTGAGTGACAACATCCTGCAGGACTCAGGAGTGATTCAGCTGTGGGATTTTCTGGAGAATCCACTCTGTAGACTGGAGACTCTGGAGTCAGTTCTTTGACTTTTACTATTTTAGATTTTACATCTTCTTTCCACAACTGTGCCTCATTCATTTTCATGTATAACTTCATTGTTTCTCGGACTGAAGACAAATACAAACACATTTAAATAACTGTATAATGTTGATAGCTGCATTCATGGCCAACTCACACAGATGAGATCATGTGTTCAGGTGCAGGTGTTTGAGGTGTGTTTAGTGTTTGAGCTTCCTGCTGTTTTATCATCATTCAGTCACATTTGATTTGGAGTGAAACCTGCTGTGATCCTTGTATCAGTATATTCTCTCTGAAACACAGCTACTGGAAGGAGCTCACACACCTCACACTGTCACATACACTATATTACCAAAAGTATTCGCTCACCTGCCTTTACTCATTCTATGAACTGAAGTGCCATCCCATTCCTAACTCATAGAATTCAATATGATGTCGGTCCACCTTTTGCAGCTATTACAGCTTCAACTCTTCTGGGAAGACTGTCCACAAGGTTGAGGAGAGTGTTTATAGGAATTTTTGACCATTCTTCCAAAAGCGCATTGGTGAGGTCACACACTGATGTTGGTCGAGAAGGCCTGGCTCTCAGTCTCCGCTCTAATTCATCCCAAAGGTGTTCTATCGGGTTCAGGTCAGGACTCTGTGCAGGCCAGTCAAGTTCATCCACACCAGACTCTGTCATCCACGTCTTTATGGACCTTGCTTTGTGCACTGGTGCACAGTCATGTTGGAAGAGGAAGGGGCCCGCTCCAAACTTCCCACAAGGTTGGGAGCATGGAATTGTCCAAAATGTTTTGGTATCCTGAAGCATTCAATGTTCCTTTCACTGGAACTAAGGGGCCAAGCCCAGCTCCTGAAAAACAACCCCATACCATAATTCCTCCTCCACCAAATTTCACAGTTGGCACAATGCAATCTGAAATGTACCGTTCTCCTGGCAACCTCCAAACCCAGACTCGTCCATCAGATTGCCAGATGGAAAAGCGTGATTCATCACTCCAGAGAACGCGTCTCCACTGCTCTAGAGGCCAGTGGCGGCGTGCTTTACACCATTGCATCCGACGCCTTGCATTGCACTTGGTGATGTGTGGCTTGGCTGCAGCTGCTCGGCCATGGAAACCCATTCCATGAAGCTCTCTGCGTACTGTACTTGGGCTAATCTGAAGGTCACATGAAGTTTGTAGCTCTGTAGCAATTGACTGTGCAGAAAGTCGGCGACCTCTTTGCACTATGCGCTTCAGCATCCGCTGACCCCTCTCCGTCACTTTACGTGGCCTACCACTTCGTGGCTGAGTTGCTGTTGTTCCCAAACGCTTCCATTTTGTTATAATAGAGCTGACAGTTGACTGTGGAATATTTAGGAGCGAGGAAATTTCACGACTGGATTTGTTGCACAAGTGGCATCCTATGACAGTTCCACGCTGGAATTCACTGAGCTCCTGAGAGCGGCCCATTCTTTCACAAATGTCTTGTTTCACAGTCTGCATGCCTGAGTGCTTGAATTTATACACCTGGGGCCAGGCCAAGTGATTAGAACACCTGATTCTGATCATTTGAATGGGTGAGCGAATACTTTTGGTAATATAGTGTATTACTGTGTGAAGAAGACATGATGATGATCCACAACAACAGAGGTACAAAATCGGTCAAACATGTCTGATTAGATTTTATCTGCATCTTATTCTTTATTCAGATTGAATGGCTGCAGTTTGTCAGAGACCAGCTGTTATTATCTGGCCTCAGGTCTGAAGTCCAACCCCTCCCATCTGAAACATCTGGACCTGAGTGACAACATCCTGCAGGATTCAGGAGTGATTCAGCTGTGGGATTTTCTGGAGAATCCACTCTGTGGACTGGAGACTCTGAGGTCAGTTCACTGAGTGTCTGTTACTAGTGTAGATCTGATATGTTTAATAATCAACTGAACCTCATGTATGTTCATCCAGAACTTTCATCCATAAAGCTGTACATTTCTATGACAATCATGCTGAAAATATGAAAAATGTTTCAAAAGTTTGAAACTCAGTGAAAGTCTGTAAAACACCCAGTGCCCTGTAAACATTGTTTTATTTCAGAGTTTCAAATTCATCACTGTTCTCCTGGTGTTTTAGTTTGTTTCCCGGTTTTAAACTGATCTGAAAACTGCTGTGAATGAGTATAAAAAGTTCTGAAATGTGGATACTTCTGTTTTAAAAGGTTGACATTTTATTTTGAAACTCTAAAGCAAGTACATTTGCAGCGTTTTTCAAAGCTGACTACAAAACACACTTTTCAGAGATTTGACCACAGAGTTAGGCACCGTGGATCATGTGATTTTTTGCAGCATTCTCTCTCAGATCCATTTTAGACTGAAACCTGAAAAAATAAAAAATAAATAAGAGACAACGACATGATCTCTATCATCCCCTCCCCAAAAAATAAAACGTCACTTATTAGAAGAGGAAGATTCCAGCTCTCTAAACTGTTAGCTTACTTTACATTTTCAGACCAGCATTTTCAAGGATTCAGGATTCAGACTTGGAAAACAAAATGATGTTTCAGGAGAACAGAGACACTCAGAAAACATGTTGAAGCAACTAGAAAAAGAAATGCAGCTGTGGAGAAAGAACACTCTACACAAAATAACATTTACAGACATTTGAATTCTATTAAGACTTTACATGATTCTGTAAGCTTTCAAAAGTTAGTTCACTTTTTTTAATTCAATTTGTTTTCAAAAAAAGTTGAACACATCTGAGTATTCATGATTTGATCTACATCTTTTATTCTTTATATAGATTAAAGAGCTGCAGTTTGTCAGAGATCAGCTGTGACTCTGAAAACATGTTGTAGAAACTAGAAAAAGACCTATGCAGCTGTGGAGAAAGAAAACTCCACAGACATCTGAATTCATTTCATACTTTTAAATCATTCTGATACGTTTCAAAACTTTATTTTATTTGTCTTTAAAAAACTTTGTGAGATTATGTCATGATGAACCTGAACACAAATGACTATAGGTGATTTATCTTTTATTCCTTATTCAGATTAAAGAGATGCAGTTTGTCAGAGATGAGCTGTTATTCTCTGGTCTCAGCTCTGCAGTCCAAACCCTCACATCTGAAACATCTGGACCTGAGTGGAAACATCCTGCAGGATTCAGTAGTGAAGCAGCTGCATGATCTTAAGAAGAGTCCACTCTGTAGACTGGAGACTCTGATTCTCTGAGGTCAGAAAAACTGGCGATGATATACAACTGTTTAACAAATAAATACAATGAAAAGGAATTTATTGAATGTGTAATTATTTTTGTCGATAAAATACAAGTGAATGCTACCTGCATGACTTAGTAAAGACGTCACATGAGCAGAAGGGGGCGCTGTGTGTTCCTTTCTCATTTGATTCCTTCCTCCTGTACTCTGCAGTCAACGGTTCGGGTTAAAAACAGGAAGAGGGGGATTTACAGTCCCAACTTCCCTGTGGACTGTGGACTGATATGAAAAACAGTGATGTTCATGTGTCATGAAACACAGGCCCAGAGACAGTTCTCATGCAAATATTTGCCTCACACAACCCTGCAACTAAAACAATCCCTGCATAGATGAAATATGTTTTTACTAGAAGTGTGATATTATGAGACTCAACCACATTTCAATGCAATTAATAGAGCGCATGCAACTGCACACTAGCATCTTTGAATAGCATCAGCCGCTGCCACTGTGTCTGCTTCACATATCTTAGTTTGCTCAAGCTAAAGACAAACATAATGTTGGCATAAGGCAGTCGTTCCCATGGCCTTCTTTGTAAAACCTGTCAGACTCCCTTGAATCAATAAAAAGTTGACAATGCAAACAGGCTTTGAGAGGAGAGAGCACAGATGCTGTGAAACCTATTAAAAACAAGAACACGAGAACCACATTCTGTACTCATGTTTATCATTTAACTGCTAAAGTTCTTTATTTGAACCTGTGCTGCTCTATGATACTGAAGTGTGTGGTATAACCGTCATCTAAATTGACTGGTAGTTTGTCCAGGACAGTTTGTTGCAGCAAAAGATCAGCCCAGGATTCAAGAATAAGACCAATGCAGGATGTGCAGGTGACTCAGCAGCAGTTGGTGACAAAGAGCTGCATCTACAATCAGAAAGAGATTCTGACAATTTGACCTGAAGAGAAGGAAGTCGGTCCTGTCCAAAAAGTCTACATGGAGACAAGGAGCAGGCCTGTTTGTTCAGAAGTAACAGTCGACATGTTTGGAGCTTTTCTGGAGAAGAACTTCAGAGCAGCTGTGAAGCATGGTGGTGGCAATGTTCTGGTCTGGTTGCTCCTCTCCTCAGAGACTGGGCGGCGTTCGCTTCCTGACTCAACTCTCAGTTCTGCATCATATCCACTGGTGGGTAGTAATGAGTTATATTTTCTGCTGGTATATTTGCTTCATATTTGCGTGGAGCTTTCAGCAGGACACATCGATGGATTCACCAAAGAAGAACTAACAATAGTCTTAACCCCTGAAATCTGTTGGAGGCAGAACATGCAGGAAAAACCTCAAACATCATGTTTCCAAAGGACTTTTGTACAAAGTGTGGTCAAAACGTTCATAAAACTGGTGTCAGAGGCTGAAGGAACACTTAATGAAAAACTTGTTGAAGAAGTAATTTCTTCTGATGGAGGCGACTCTAACTTCTGATAACATCCATCAATATTCTTGTTAAATACATGATTGGAAAAAAAAAAGCTTTATCTAATGTTTGAATCAAAGTTAAATCAAGGTTAAATGGCTGATGGCACGTATTCAGACTGGAATGTAATCAGATACTTCAGTACCATCATATTTATATAATAACACTGTGGTGGAGCGTGACTAATGCTGAGCTCAGCTTTGTGAAGGACGTCTGGTGTCTGGATGCACTGATGAGTCTGTGTGTTTAGACTGACACCTGTGAACGTGTTAAAGAAACTGTGAATTTGCCCCGAGTCCCAAATGAAGTTTGAGATGTTTAAATGTTTAAATCTGTATTTGCGGCAGGTGGAGGTCAACGTTAATGAGATCCATGGAGATATAAAAGTTCATGGGCCACCAGCTAACTCATCTGTCGCCTGAGGAGTCACAACAATCGGAGTCACAACAACTGGAGCTCTTGTAGCTCCAACATGAGCATCTTTAATCAACAAATTAAATAAAAACGAACAACTAGAGTTTTGCAGCAGCTTGCGCGATTGTCTGTGCATGTGTGGGGAGATCTCAGACTGTCCGCCCTTCAATCCGTCATTGAACTGTACGTCAGCAAAAATGCTATGTCATAGTGGTGATCGACATTTTAACACTGATCGGTGTACTGGGCACGCCTGGTCTATAGGAAGTATGGGTGGGTGTTGATAACGTGGCTCCGGTCTCAGACAGTACTGCTCAGACTCTGGCTCCACACTCACAAGATGGCGCCGCTCATATCTCAGCCATTCTAGCCTCAGTTTGACCTGTTGGTAGGAAGTGGATGACTTGCTGATGGAGGCTCTAGTGGACATTAGAGGAACTGCAGTTTTGGGATATTCCAGTTTTGGGAAGTCAACATTTTAAGCACTGACAGACATACTTACCTTAGATGCAGATACTTTAACAACATATACTGTATGTGTTATCTCCTTCAACTTACGATCTCCAGACTGAGCACACGAAGCAGGAAGAAAGACAGATGTCTTTATGTTTAACTCTAACCCAAACACTGAATAGAACATCCTTGTGAGAGCTGAACACAAAACCACTAAAGTTTCTATTTTTTGTCTGGTCTAATTCTCAGCCTCTTGCCGTCAACAATATTTTCATCTGGAGCCTCATTAGTCCACCTTCCCATTTAAACACACAGCGGTTTATGGAAACGTAAATATTTATTTTGTATGGGGATTTTCTTGTTGACAGTTTAACTGCTCTAATGGTTATATGTATGGTTGATACTGATAAGAGTTCAAACTGACTGAGATAAGAGAGGGGTTCTTCCTCGTCTGTATTTGGTTCCTGTTTTCTCCTGTCCTCTGTGTCCCCCTTTGTCCTTTCTGTGTTGCGTGTCTCTGGCCACACTGTGGGATAAATTAAAGGATTATCTTTATCTCACACCTGAAGACCATCTACCTGCACACCTATTCTTTCTTTCTTTCTTTCTTTCTTTCTTTCTTTCTTTCTTTCTTTCTTTCTTTCTTTCTTTCTTTCTTTCTTTCTTTCTTCCACCGTCTCCTGTGTTTGTACTATCCTCACACGTTGCACACTTGGACATTAGGTAGAAAGATGTGCGCTGTGTGTTGTTCTGTCTTGGTTGTAGTTTCATGAAGCACCATCTACCGTATATAGCTGTTCTGTTTTGAACACTAGTGTCTCTGTGATGGCCAGAATAAGACATATCTTTCATATCATGTGCAGCCTTTTTTTTTTCTTGATGCTGTTTTGGATACATGGCCGTGTGAACTTGACGCACGTATTTACACAACATGACCAAAGCTGATTAAATACGGATGTGGCTTCCTCTTCAGCAACAGATGCTGTAAAGCTGTTTGATACAGAGCTGCTGTTATGTTTAGGGCAGACAGAAAAAAAACAAATGCAAGACATAAAAGCTGTTAAGGACAGAGGTGCCCACACTTTTTTTTTGGCTTGTGAGAGTATATACCACTCCAACTTTAGAAAAAATAGCGCTGTCTCTTTAAGAAAGACTGCACTCTAGAGTTATTGTTGAAGTTGGGCGTGGCTGTGGGTATATACCGCTTAACTGACGAAAGGCCCCAGTCAGCCAGTGGATTAGAACCCAGAACCTTCTTGCTGTGAGGTATCAGTGCTAACCACCAAACCACTGTGCTGCCCAGCAAATGCTCACACAGATGGAAAATAAAGGAATGAAAACTAACAGCAAGGCACGTTCAAAGAATAACAGGAAGTCAAGCTCAGGGAAAAAACTAGTTTTAAGCAAACGTCAACTTCTAGTCAGAAGACCGTGCAGAAATGTGACCTGATTAGGAGATGCTTAGACCTGTAGTTCAGCGTTTCACTGAGAAATGAGGTTTTATTTAGTGTTTGTTTGGAAAATGACTTCAGGCTGTGAAATGAGTAATGGCTGCATCCATTTCTTATAAACCAATGAGGACGGTTCAACCACAACCACAGGAAATATGCAAATTTAGCCCAGTTTAGCAAGTGAATCGTGATCGCGCAGGGAAAAAACAAGCCACTTTTAGCTCACATTCATACCTGGGAGATGAGTGCATCAGTTTGTTTTTTTGGGGGTCGACCACAGATCTGTTGCAGCTCATTGAGAAACTGGAAGTCGAAATCACACCGACACCGCAAAAAAAGTCCACTTCCAACTTTTAACTTGTGTCGTCATGTGCTTTCATTTCCAGATGAGACTCACCTCAACGCTCAGACGTAACAAAACTGTCTTTGTCTTCATGTGTGTTTGTCTCCATTTGTCATGATGTTTGGATAATCCCAAGATCTGGACAGATGACTAAACCAAAGTCACATGTCTGACAGCAGAGGACAAGCACAGCTTTTCACATGTCTCTTTGGTTACTGTGGTCAAGAAGAAGGAAGTTTCTACGTGACTATTACTACGCTTCAAATTGTGTCAATCTAAAGCTAATTATTTTACTGACTCGCCTCAGGAGGTAGAGTGGGTTGGTTCAGAACATCTCCAGAACTGCAGCTCTTGTGGGGTGTTCCTGGTCTGAAATGGTCTAAGGAAGATGGAGAACCAGGGACATGGTCATGGACCATGGATCACTGAGTCTGACCCGTGTGGTTCTGATCTAATGGACTGATGAAGAAGTTGATGCTGCTGGTTCTGACAGAAAGGAGTCAGGACACAGCTTAGATTAGTATGGAGCTATGAGGAGAAGGAGGAGGAAGATAAACAAGAGGAACAAGAACAAGAACACACAAAGTCTTTCAAAATAAAAGAAAACTCAATAATAGTCTGGATATAGGCAAAAAAAAACAAGTCCCAAACAGGGATTATAATTACAGAATCCCATTGCCTTTGGTTTTCAGGTTCAAAGATTTTATTTTGAAAGGTTGCAAAGCCTTCAAAGTAACATCTCCTTGATGGCAACCAACCAGGATAAAGAAATTAAAAATAAGGCCCTAACGGGGACCAACGGGCGGCTCCATAATTATGTCAAATTTTCTTTTTAAAAACACCAAACTACTCCTTCAAAATAAAAGTATTAGGAGGAATTTGTAGTGATGCCGATGTAGAAGAAGAATCACCAGAGTCCTGTATGTCTTATGCCTGAAGGAGTTTATTTAGGTAAGTAGGTAAGTAATCGCACATTAACTACACAAACTATCCATAGGCAAGAGAAATTATACAAAAAGCCTGTAACACAATGAAGAGGCTGTATTGAAGCCTTTCAAACGAGGTCCAGCTCCTTGACGACGTCATCACGGAGACTTTAAAAATAAAAACTCCTGAATGTTAAAAGTAGCTCATGTGCAGTTGTGACAGTTGCACTCGAACTTACGATCACACAAATGTTTTATAGATGGAGCAGACAATGTAAACCGAAGACAATGAGAACACAGAAGGCTATTTAACACCTTTACCACATCACCAGCTGCTGCCTAAAGCCAAACAGGAGCTGAATAATGAAAGGCAGCTCACACGCAATTTAATCTATTGTGGAACGTATTTGCTTTCCACAGGTGGAGGAGTGGGCGCACAAAAAGTAAAGCGCAGGTACAGAGCGTCTCATGAGAAAGTGAGCTCTGTGGTCGGTTTCTATAGAAACGAAAGATAGTTTCAGGGTTTTTTTCTTGTGAGCTGATCGTGTCTCTTATAGATGCTGAGCTGTGGTAGACCAGACTGCTGGACAGAGACACTGCAGCTCTGCTTTTTCTTCACCCGCCCCTCTGGGGTTTAAATGGAACAGGAAGACCTATGTGGTTTTCCTCCTCTGTAACAGACGTACCAGACCAAAAGAACGCGCTGCTGCAGAGAGACTATGTTTCCTGGTTTACGTTTCTTCAGAGGCGGCAGTGAAGATGAATGCAGTATTTAGAACAAATATGTCTGTGTGGAACCTCTTGAAGGCCTCCAGCCAAACATCAAATCACTCTTTGTCTTTATCTGTCTGGAAATTGCTTCTTTTCATCACTGCTCACTTGAATTCATTTATTCTGAGGTCTTGGATTTTTGATCTGTTTCCTTTAAATATATTGAACCACTGAGAGTTTCAGCTTCACTATTTTCTGTTATTTTGTAGCAGAACATAAAAAGCAAAGACCTGCTGCAGCCTTCATAGCATGAACAGGAAGTGAGGAGGGCAGTCGACAGCATAATGACATTTTAATCCAATCACGGGTCAATTAACATCAGCTGATCATTTCTCAACAGTAAATGTGAACAAACATCGTGTCAGTGAGCCGATCCTTTCGTTTGGACTCTTTGATATTTATTATATTTTGTTGCTTTAGATCAGCTGAGGTGAGATGAGCTGTATGTGAAGTCATTGGGATGAGGGTCAGCACCTCCGAGTCCAAGGCCAAGGCGGATTGTTCGCTGTTGTTGGCTGGGGGTGGGGGGAGGATGACGAGGGAGTTCAAGTACGTCGGGGTGTTGTTCAAGAGTGACAGTACAAGCCGCAGTAGAGCCGACGAGTGTAGTGACCAAAACAAATGGTCTGCTGAGGTAGTTCGGACGTCTGGTTCGGATTCCTCCTGTGCACCTCCCTTTGGAGGTTTACCAGGCACAGCCAGCCAGGAGGAGAACTCAGGGCCACTATGACCTGACTTCCAATAAACAGAAGATAATGGATGCTTTAGGTGAGTCTGTGCCGTATTGATTCTACAGAGCATCCTGGGCTATTAAAGGAAACTAAATGTAGAGTGAGCTTGTTACTTTCCTTTGAAAGCATTCCTGCCTCAGCACCATTATTGATCCTCTGTAAGTGATATTAGCTTTGGAAGCATTGGAGACGACTGGCAGGAGGCCGTGAGGACTGGGGGTGGTGTGAATGGTTTGCAAAGAGTGTATGAAGGGAAGGTTCCTCATCTGAACCAGTCTCAGTTTGCTGTATCATGCTAGTAAACCCATGGTAAATCATGGTGATTCACATCTGTAGAGGATGAAAAGTGATTCCGCTGAAATGTATAATCACGTTAGTCTTAATAGAGAAGAAATGGCCTCTAATGTTACTGTTCTAACTTTATCAGAACTTGTGCACCTCCTACTTAGTTCTTGGGAATTAGGGGAGACGCCACCACAGTAACGACGACGTGTTCAGACAAGGTTGTTTCAGGTACTTTCTGGCTCCACGTTTACAGCTGCAGGCTGTCTCTCGCTCTTTTAATACTGAAAGCAAATATCATAAAACCAAATGATCAGGACCTGCCCGGGAATCACTGTGCACACAGTACACCACTCCATCACTGTAAAAAGTCAGTTTAAAAATGCAAAATCATTAAAATCATGGATATATTTCTTAAAATAAGTAAAATGATCTGCCAGTAGAACAAAACAGTAAAATCTGACCAAGTATATCTATCTATCCTCAAAGAACCCCCAGATGTCCCCAAACTAGTGCTTTTAGGCTAAAAACAAATAGATGTATATCGATTCAAGGCAGATATGAACAGAAAAGTTTAGTCAATTACAATAGTTGTGACTTTGCAGTAAGTATTGACAATAAAACAATGAATTGCATTTGGTCACTTTAATAGAGTCACATGCTCAAAAAGACAAAAACTGCCTCATGAGAAGAATTATCTTATGAATCAATGTAAACATGTTTTAAGATATTTCCTCTTAGATTCCAGTTTTTGCAGAGTTCAGTCCAGACTGTTTTCTCCTCCACTCTTCTTCAGTGTGTTTACTCCTCCACTCCTCATAGAACTACTGAAGCTTAGTGAACTGCCTTTTCCACTACAGCTGTTACACATATTTGTATGAGTCAATGTGACTGTCACGTCCAGCCCGCAGCAGATGCAGCACTGCACAGATGATCCCCTGTTTCTGCTATGAATTCCCCCTCTCTTATTTCATCAGCCAGACAAGAACAAGTTTATTTTTTATTTTTTTTGTTGGCTGTTTTCTGAATCCTGTTTCTTTTTCTGCTGCACAGTCACTATCCTCCAGAACCAGCTGCAGCCAGATGTTTTTCAGCTAACTCAGTTACACCCACTCCTTCCTGCCTGTGCCACTGCACTGAGTGATGAGACCAAAGTAGAATAATTGGGTTTAAATTAGAGGGGTCATGTTTGGAGATGAAACAACACTGCATCATTCCAGCACCAGAACCTCATCCCTCCATCAAACATGGGGGTGAAGCTAATGCCCTGGTTTGTGCCTGCTCTGCTGTATCTGGACCAGGACGTCTTGTCCTCATTGATGGACCAATGAATTCTGAATTATACCAGTGAACTCAGGGCAAAATGTCAGGACAAGACAACAAGTCCAAGAACACAAGTGGTTCTACAAAAGAACGGTTAAAGAAGAACCAGATGAATGTTTAGGAACGGCCAAGTCAAAGTCCTGACCTTAATCCAAGAGAAATGTTGTTGTTGGACCTGAAGCAGCAGTTGATGTGAGGAAACCCACCAACATCTCAGAACTGAAGAGGTTCTGTTCTGAGGAACCAAGCTGCTGGAGACGACTGTTCGTCAGTTACCAGAAACATTTAGTGACAAGGAGATCACAGCAGATACTGGAAACAAGGAGGCTCTTGTACAAGTCCTTATTAATTTTCTTAAATATTTCTGTTCCATGTGTTTGTTTGATTGGGTTCTCTTTGTCTACTTTTAGATGTTTTGGATATTTTTGCGAGGACATTCAGAACATTTTGAATGATGCAAATACTTGCCATATGTGCACAGCACTTATCAGCTGGTGGCTGTATAGAGTTAAAGCGTGTTTTATCAAGTCTCTGTTGAATCCGTTGTATCAGCGACATTTTGAAGAAGTGAAATAAGAAAATAACTCCTCTTCCTTTTCGTTCCCGAAAAATGCTCTAATATCCATGTACTGTTATAAAATACCTTTGACTGCGCAGGAAAAGACGAGGAAATGAAAGTCACAACACGAGGAGAGGAAACGGTCGGAATGAAAAGGTTTTGCCTGTATTTAATAATATATAATTTAAATAGCATCAGTTGTCAAGTCAGCTGTCCCTATTATCTGAAGAAATATTTTAAATATGTTTTTCGTGCAAGTTTCTCGTCTACAATCGTAAACCGCAGACCCCCGCCCACAATGATCTAATGGTTTAGTCCCGTTGTACAAACCTCAGAGTAGAGTCGTGCCCGCTTTGTCTCCACGTATCAGCTTCACTTCACCATGTCTGTCTCCATTTAATGATGCTTTATGTCTCCAATCATGGAGTTATGGAGGACCATCATCTTCATCTTCTTGGGTAAGTCTTCATGGAGGATCTGAGACTTTTCCCTGAGCTGATGGAAGGTGTTGGACCAAAAGAAAACAGAGTAGAAACATGAGGAGCTTCTCTAGCTTTAGAATAAAGATCATTACAGATCATTCTGCTGCTTCTCTTTAATGGGGATTTGTGATCATCAGCGCAGCTTCTCATCAGATGGTCATTGAATAAAATTTGAAGAAAATAATTTATCTCTTTGCTGTTTAGTCTGAACAACAAGCAACAAGACACTAGCCTGGTAATATAAAACTTTGCATGCTGCTGGCATGGTGCATTCATTACTCCACCCTTGCTCACAAGCTGCGGACAGACTGCGGTTGTTGTTTTGCAATAAAGAGTTTGAGAAATAGGGTGAAAATATTTGGGGTCAGACCTCAGACTGGTCAGACTTAACAAGGATCATGAGATCTTCCGCTGCAGCAAACATGATTGAAAACTATTTTCTGAGTTTTATTCTGCATTTGTTGGTTTTTGGCAGTTTAGATTCTACAGAGAGGTCTGGAGAAGTTGGACGCTGCTGTAAAACCTAAAAAGTTGATTTTATTTAATAAAATATGCAAACTAATTTCCTCACAAAACTAAGTAAAATAAACTTAACATGGTAAATTAGAGCTACCATGTCTATAGATTCTCAAGCTGGGGGACACCTAGCGGTCTGTGGTGTAATTGCAAGGGGTCCGTGAAAAAAAAACACACAACTGAAGCTCATATTTGCCTCAAAGCGTGAATTAATGCCATAATGCAATTTAAAATGCAGTTTCTGCTGTTTCTTTGAAATTGCACCGCCACAGCCCAGATCGGGTGGGGGTTCCTCAGGGTTGATCAAAATATGCAGGGAGTCCAGAACCCCCCAAAAATGTACTATTTATTTACTGCTACTTGAACATATAGTACAACTAACATTAGGTATGATTAGTGTCCACTACTCAAATTTAGTTATACTCACTAGATTATTCATGTTCACTTAATTAAATTGAATACATTTTTGTTTCTGCACAGTCCTCTAAAAACAATCTACTGTGGAGATGTGATGTTCATGTTTTCTCTTTAAAACAAATTGTGGGAACTGAGTCACATGTACTGTGTACTTTATATTTTATATCCAAATATCGCTTGTCATCATCTGACTTATAGACACTGTTTTGATGCGAGTGCCTCAGTACACAGTGATCTCAAGAAGGGGAGGACACGCTGGATTTGAAATGAGTAGCTGGTGAATCAAAGAAAATGCAGAATTATCTGGATGCACTTTTATGATGAAAAAATAAATAAAACATCCCACCAATATAATATATAATGTTGGATGATCCAAATCTTACCCTATCATTCCTCACAGTGATTATTTCTTGGAAAAATAACTTACACCCAGACTGGCATCTTAAAAATAAATAAATATCAACATTAGCCAAAATTTGGCTCTTAAAAGGGGCCTTCAAAGGGCTGTTGCAACCCCCCACCCCATCTCTAATAGACAGATACTGATATTTCAGCATTCATTTTGCATAAAAATATTTTTCATCAATGAATCTTTCACAGATCAGGGCTTAAACACTTCAGGTGTTTGTGGGCAGGACGGTTGTCTAACACAATATGTTGTATTGTTGTTGTAGATTTCATCTAAAAGAAAACTGTTGAACCGGTATTTACTTCCTTGTATAATTTAACGTGTATGTGATTTCCCAGTCACTCAGTTCTCTTAATACATTCATCATTATTTTCCCAAAGCTTAAATGAAACGAAGTGAAAAGGCGACGAGCAGAAGCGGGAAGATCTGCAAATGTCAAAATGTTGAAAAAAAGCTCTTTTAAAACCTTATCCAGAAATAATGAGATGGTCCAATTTATCGACAAACTTATTTTTAGTAAGTACAGACAACAATTTGATAAAATATAATCATTAATTCATTTGATTAAACACAATGCATTTACAGTGCAATAAGCCAGAGCACAGATCTGAGGCTGTAGAGAGAGAAATCAAACGGTTTACAGCTTTATATGTTTTATAGGAACATGTGTCGTCCATGATGTTTCGCTCAGTTACTCGTAACCTGAGTCTAATTGGACGTGTTGACATTGAATGGGGCCCAAGTGTTGAACCTTGAGGAACTCCATGTGAACACAAACTAGTCCCTATTTTTCCAAAAAGGAATCAGACTTTAGTTCAGTGTCAGATCCAACACAGTTTTCTAGTCTAGTTGGTTATTTGGACATTTGCCAGCAGCTTGCAGCTTGTTCCTGTTTGCAGCATTTCAAGTGTGACTATTTACTCTTTTTCTCCTTTTATTATATCTGTTCAGAAAATTCCCATTTAGATAAAACAGCAACATTTATTTGTAAATTTCAGATTTAAGATTTTTCTAAAAGATTATTGACAGAGGGACGAGAGACGGCCTGTGTAGTGCAGAAAGCTTCTGATCTCAGTGATTTTATTTAGTGTTTCATTTTAGGGTCAAGTAGAGATGATTAATTGATGATGATTGGCTGTTGGTTGTATGTGGCCTGGAGATATTTAGTAATATAGAGGAAAGTGTATTTCTGGTGCAGTCTCATCACAGAAGTAAATGATGCTTCATAGAAAGTGAGACTATGTCAAATTAAAACCAAAACTACAATTTAAATAAAAACAAAACTGTACAAAGTCCCAAAATGGTCATGTCTCGTCAGAGGCGTATCTTCATCAGTAAATAGGAAATGATCTGTTTTTCTAATCATTTTTTCCCCAGAAGAATTCCCTCGTATGTTTTTCTTCCAGCTAAATAACGACCGTCGTCTGTAAACTCTAACCTGCAGTGAACTGATAAACCAGTGACTAAATATTTATGGTGTTTTTACTGAAAATAGAAGTGCTTACAGTACACAGTGTGTTTGTTGTGAGGGTGATGGTGGAGATGTCGTCTAACCTGAAGGTCATGATTTCAAATACACCTCTGTAAATATAAGAAAAGGAACATAGAGATGGTTGTTGAGTAATATTCAGATGCGAGTCATAATATTCGATCCTACAGTGACCTTTTTAAACTTCCTCCACATGGAAAGTAAAGCTTTCAGAAGCATTACGCCTCTAATGTCTGTGTGGTTTGTCTGCTCCTGTGATTCAACCATCATGTTAACTCTTATAGGTTTTCTTCTAGACTAATTCTCTTCTGTCTCTTCTGTTACTGACGTTAATCTCAGTGTCCAGGATGTGGATCAGACGACAGCAGATGTCAGTTTATTGAGGGCTGGCCTGTTGTAGGCACAATCAGTCTCCAGGAGCACGGACAGGAATCAGTTTATTTTATTTACGGTAAAAACACCTGTGTTTATATGCAAGCTTATATCATCATACCTCAGATACAGCAGCGTTACATGAACATATTAACCCTTACTGGAGACTTTAAACCTACAAGAACAAGTGTGCGTATCATTCCAGAACTGTTTGTTTGTTAATAATTTGAATATTTTAGTTGCAAAAAAAGACGCCTGTAAATATGAGAGACAGTCAAAATTCAACAGTTTACACAATGCACTTTACTCCTCTGCCATGTTGTGTGTCATTTGAAACTAGAGAAGCTCTTTCCATGCAAAGTATTACACAGCTGGAGCTAATCAGCTAGCATCAGCTAACAGAGAAAACACGCATCCCAACTTGAATATCATAGTCAATATGTCAGAATTTCTTATGTCTCAGTATTTCATCAAATCCAAAAACAACTGATAACAAATGCAACTGATATTGTT
The DNA here is from genome assembly GCA_005024645.1 of Planiliza haematocheilus. Taxonomy (NCBI): domain Eukaryota; kingdom Metazoa; phylum Chordata; class Actinopteri; order Mugiliformes; family Mugilidae; genus Planiliza; species Planiliza haematocheilus. Next base: position 143,595 of record SRSE01000734.1, read on the forward strand.
TTTATTACCTTTTGTGACTATTCTGATTCTATCGACACGATTTTCCACACGGTGACTTAAGTCCTGTTCTTCAATGTCATACACAGTCCTTTGTACTACTCTTTATGTTGGAAATATCAATATTTTTATGGATTCTGTAACGTATAATGTGTGAAGCACAGGCCAAATAAAATGGCCAAAGGTTGTATAGTGTGTACATTGCCTCCTGTAGTGGGAATCCAAACATAGTGTTGGTCTGGTTCTGTTTTCACTAAAACTTTTCTAGAATGTGCTTTTTGCGATTTCTATAAACTCTTGATCCAATTCAAATCAAGTTGTTGTTGAATGAGTTAAATGGCATCTCTGTGCATGGTATCAGGGTGACACAATGTTACTGACACTGGGAATCCATTTTCTGAAGTCTGTGCATATGGACTTTATAGTTTTAGACCTATGCCTGATTTATGTTGTCTTAGGTGAGACTCACCTCCCAGCACCGTAGAGCTGAAGAGGTTAATGTTCAGGACAGATGATGGAATATAAAAAAACTTAAGTTTATAATCTTATCACATCCACCTGCTGACAATGTCATCACTGTTCACGCTTCATGTTGGATTATTTTAGAACGGAAATAATCCAACACGATCAAAATCAGTGTCAGAATGAATCTTACGTGTGGTTCAGTTCCTGGTTTAGTTTAAATAAATCAGGGATTTGTCTCAGTCTGATCTTCACAACACATGTTTGTGAATGTGTATAATGGCAACGGACAAAGGAGCTCAGATAAAGAGTTGTTGCTGCTCATCAGGCTTGAGGTTAGGAAACCATCTCTAAAGAATTTTGAACCCACAAATAATCCACAGTCAGACAGATTGAAGACGACTGTTCCCGTCCACAGGAGTGGTCCACCAACAAAGATCACTCCATAATAGTCTGAGAGGAACAAGAGGAACCTGACAACGCTGCAGCAGACTTCCTGTTCATGTTGATCAGAGGTTGTGACTTGATGTTTACTGTCGTGTCTCTTTATGTTTTACAGTGATTAGATTGTCTGATACTGAGGAGGTGAAGAAGAACCTGACAGGAACTGTGGGAGGAAACATCACTCTACCTGACCCTGTGATGGAGAGAGGATTTCTGTTATATAGAGGAAAGACTATTGCTGTGGTGAATAAGATGGAGCTTAATATACTAGAGGACATTTATGTGAACAGAGTTCACTGGAACAAAACCACTGGACTCTTTACACTCTCAGGTCTGAAGAAGAACGACTCAGGAGATTATTATGTTGACTCTAAAAAAGGAAGAGTTTTCACCACATCTTATAAAGTGTCAGTGTTTGGTAAGTTCCATTTCTTCTTCCAGTTTGTGTCTTGATGCTGTCATTGTTCTAATAACATCCATATCCAGTTCATATGTTGCTGCTTGATCTGGGAATCCTCCACTTAAAGTGAACACTTCAGTCCTGGTTGCTTTGGTGACACCTGTAGTTACTGTAACAGTCTTTTAGTTTGACGTTACAGTGGTAGATTTGTATTAACGTCATTATCTGAAAACACTGAACATTTTATCTGAAGAGAATTTATTATTTTACTAGAGGTCCAATGAAATGCCACTGAGTTTTTTAATGTGCAGTCAAGCATCCGGAAGCATAAATTAAGTGGTTTTGTGGTTTTGAGGAGCCTTTGTCTATCTTTTATTTTCTCTGGCCTGATGTTCAGACTTTATCCTGTTTTCAGAGAAACAGCCTGTTAATCCTGTATAACTGATCTTTGCATGATGCTTTCACTTTGAAGCTTTTCCTTATTTGACATTAGACTTGTAGCTGAGCAGATAATGTTTGATTGTGCATCTGTCTGTGTGGAACAAATGTTGGTCTCTGGTTGTGTGAGTAAATCTCTGTTGACCTGGAAGCATCAGACGTGTTGTAGTGGAGGAAGAGTTATCGTATAAATGTGATTACCTCTGCAGGGACTGGTCACACAGCTTCAGTTAAAGACGTGTGTGGACATGTTGGATGAATTTTACCTGCAGCGTAGCGGGAAAGACACACCTACTCTAACGAACAAGTTTGAACTTGAGTCCTGGAAAAACCAGAGCTTCCACTGGTTGTTGCTTGGTTCCTTTTAGAACTTATCCTGTGATCATTCACCCTCTCACTCTCCTCCCTCATGTTGTTGTCTGTCATTCCCATTAATCCCTCCTGACCTCTCCACCCTCCAGCTGCTCATTCCCGCCACACCAGAATGTTTTTCATTCTCTTTCATTAATGCATCATCTTTGTGCTTGTGGCTAATCGTAGCTTTAACTTCCTGCTCCTTGTCTGTCTTGTCGTCCTTCTCTGACTGCCTGTTACAAACTTAAATTCATGAAGGAAGCAAAACAAACTATTAACATTTTAACAAAGAAGTAAAGCCTCTTTAACCTCAGCATCTCTTAGCTCTGCTGCTGAGTTTCCTCCATAACTAAAGGACCTACATACCCAAGAAACATATTCATCATTTCACTCTCTGCAGTAATCTTAATCCTTTCAAAAGTGCAGTACTTACTTCATGTCTCAGGTAGTTTTCTTCTTTCTCATCGTGTTATTTCTGTGCAGTATTTGTTTTCCTAAGAGCATCACTCCTTCTAGAGTTGTTCATTATTCTCTATATTCATGATGCCTCAACTTAACTCTGGTTGTTTTCTCATCAACAAACTGTAACTGTGATATATTTTATATCCTGTAGTTTCTTCTCTTTTTATCTAACTTGTATTTTTTTGCTCTCTCTTGCCCTGCTGCTGTACCATCTACATTGTTCCATGTGACTCAGTGAGAGGAGTTGGTTTCCTGAGGTGTTGAAGGTGTTCATCTCTTCATCTAACAGCTCACTGCTGCTGCTCCTTCTTCTATTAGTCCCTGAAATATTCAAGTCTTTTAAAGTGAAGTATTCACATCCAGATATGTGTTACAAATATACCAATATTACAATGTGTTCACCTTTGCTTTACCTGACATTAATAGACTTTTATTCAAATGATAATCTTTGAGACTTTAATGTCTACTGATCACCTTCAGACCAACAACAAGCATCAATATTGATAAAGAGACGAAAACAAGCGATTGGACTTGTAGAGTTTCTAGATGTAGCTACGGTGGTCTAAAATAAAGCAGAGCTCTGTCTTCCTCTTATTGTTCCTCTACTGCAGCACAGTTAGACAATGATGTAAATTCATGTTGGATTATTGGTCAGTCTTCTGCTCACTCTGTTCCCAAAGCTGCTCTAAAGTGTCCTTTAGAGAAAGAAGACCAGATCAAAACAGTCTCCTCCAACTTCAGGTGACTATCTGAGCATATGACACTAGTCCTATGAGTTTCTGATGAGTAACACCTTCAGATGTTTATATGTAAACTCAAACTCATCATCAGTCTTTTAGAACTGAAGACTTGGATAAAACATTTTCTAGAAACTCTCCAAGTCCAGTTTCTCTTGTTTCCTTCTTGTTTTGGATAAACCATGACCTGGATGACTGAGAACCTTCAGACAACAAGCATCAACCTGAAAATGTTTCCCTCTTGACTTTCCCTGATGAACATGAGGAAGGAAGTCAGTGAAGTGTAGTTTCTAAAGTCAGTGGTCTTCATGTGTGTTTCCTCTGCAGACTCTGTCCCATCTCCTGCAGTGAAAACACTGAGTGTGAGCTCTGAGAGCTGCTCCCTGCTGTGTTCTGTGGACCAAGCTGAAGAGACCACACTGTTGTGGTACAAAGACGAGGAGATCCTGAACCAGAGCAGCTCTGCTGTCTCTCTGCTTCTCTCTCTAAACCAGCAGGACTTCAACTCTTCATTCAGATGTGTGGCTGCCAACCCTGCAGAGAATAAGACTCTTCAAGTCAATGTGACCACGAACTGCAGAGAAAAGAAGAGAGAAGATCCAGACCCCAAAGACCAAAGACATCGTAAGATTCATTCTGACACTGATTTAAAAAATGTAACTCTCATCTTTTAATGGTTGTTGTTGATGTGACGTATTTTATTTCTTTGTTCTACAGGATGGACTCTCATTATAATCTCTGTTGCTGTTGCTGCTGTTGTTCTTGTTGCACTGGCTGCCTGCTTCATCAAATGGATGTATATTAACCCAAAGAAGACAATCAGTCCAACACAAGGCAGGTTTTAACTCTGTTTCTATTTATTTCCTCTGATTAGATTACATTTTAAATGAATACGTTTGTCTCTCAGATTTTTTGTAGCACTGATTCTAAATAGTTTGTCAGTGTTTCTCTGGATTAGATTCCTGTTTGTGTAACTTTCTTTAAAGGACAGTTGTGTTGATAAAGACTTTGTTCAGGACACTAAATGTTATTTCTCTGAGAAACATGAGAGATTTTACAGCAGAATGTTCTCAGGTCTCTATCATGGTGAGTCAGACAGGATCTCATTGTGTTACATGAGCTCACTGTACTTTCCTCATTTTACTGAGGCTGACAATGCAAATAGAGCCAGGGGACAGATTGAGGTCACATGATACTGGTGTGTTGTCAAAAAGATGAACTTGAACTCCGTCTGTTTCCTAAGCTGTACAACAAGTCCAACCACTTGAGATGGAAAAATAATACATTTTTTACCTATTTTTTATTCTTTATTTAAACAAAACATTGGCAACAAAATGCTAATTAGTTGTAAGCTGTCTTTCGACGTCCTCATAATGATCCACAGTCACATTAAATGTTGACTGGAAATAAACTGGCGTGTTTTTATAAATATTCATAAAATAAATCAGCTTTTTGGAAAGTTGTACAGACGTCATATTATACGTGTCTGAACAGATAAGGGGAATGCAGGTGTACCATTGGACCATCAGCCATTGGATATATTTGGGCCTTTATCCTCGACCTTTGAGATTTTCAAATATACACAGGACTAGAAATCTCTCCAGCCAATAGGGCTGAAACGATTCGTCGAGTTACTCGATTAACTCGATTACAAAAAATGCTTGAGGCAAAAACTCTGCCTCGCAGCCTCGTTAAATTCCTATGACGCGCACTATACGCGCAGGGATCTGATTTTTCCACACGGACCGTTGTTTTGGAAGGACGGAAGCACCTATGCGAAGCACACCACTAGCGTGAGATATATTTTGAATTTATTTGGCGCGATGGCGGAGAGTAAAGATGCCCATAAAATACATTTCACGCAGCTGAATCACGGAAAGCGCAAATGAAGGTGGCCATGTGCCATTGTTTACAAAACCTGACCGCAGCGCACGTTTGCAGGCAGACGAAACACAAAAGGGACCGGTTTTAATAAAAAGGGACAGAAACGAGCTCAAAAACCAGACGTAGAAATGCACATTTGCAAAGGTGACGTAGTATGTTGTCGTAAAAGTGGCTCGCCTTTTGAGTTTGCACTGCCAATGTGGCTCTTGTGAAATATGCACCCTCATCTCTCTCACTCTTCCTCACGCACAGCACGCGTTCACAAACACACAGGTTGCTAGGTTACTATAGGGCTCACCCCAGAAATGATGTATTATTTGTTAGTAGCCTAATGGTAAATGCTGCAGGTGTAGAAATCTACATAAAACATGTTATACATGTTTTACAGTAAGTTCGCTTAACTGTATTGTTATTTAATTGTTGTCACTGGCACTTTTAATGGGTAAATTGCAATAAATGGGCTTAGATTTGGAGCCAAATGTTGGAGCTGGAGTTCTCTGTTTTTTTTGAGAAATAAAAAGCAAATGCTTGATCATTTTACAGCCACATAATTTTCGTTATGCATTATTTGTTTTGGTTCTTTAAAAATGTAAAAAAAAATTATCCGATTAATCGATTAATCAATCGATAAAGTGCTAGATTAATCGATCACGAAAAGAATCGATAGCTGCAGCCCTACCAGCCAACTATGCACTCACTACAAAACCACAGGCCAGAAAAATTGTTTATTCAGATTTTGAAAGACTGTTGTCGTGACAGTAAAAAAAGAAAGGTGCGGAGGCTGGAGTCTGACACTTTATCCTGTATCCTGACATTTGTACAAAATCTAAAAGTTCGGATGAGGACAACCTCAGAATTGACACTATGACGTTAACAGCGGAAGGGAGTGAGGCTGGGCTGATTCCTGGCTTCCCATAATCGTTCAGGAAGCAGGAAATTAACACTGTGAAACGTTTTTCTCCAATTGAACCTGTCTGACGGTCCATGAGTTGTCGTGAGTCTTTCTGTCATTCTGGTGCAGGTTGAGTTTGCCCAAAGAGTAATGTTAAATGTTTTATTTGTTAAAATCTCCTTGGCCTTTCTCTTCTTGAGGCTTCTGAACAGTTGCACCTCACAGTGAGCTCTCATGAAGCCTTCTGTTTATGGTAGACTTAGATAATGACGTCCCTACCCTCTGTAGTGTTGTCTCCAGATCCTGAGATGATCCATCCAGGTCTTTTTAAGCCTGCAGAGCAAAACATTTGTGTTTTCAGATCATATCAAACTGGTTTCTTTGACCACTCCTCCTGTTTTGATGTTACAGACAGAGCGTGTCCTGTTTCCACACAGCAGTGTCCACATGTCAATCCCAAATTTTGAAACAACTCCAGACCTTTTACCTCACTAACTTATTAAGAAATAATGATCCCACATTACTCCATGAACCAGCTTTATGTTTGGTCCTTGGACAAAACAAAAAATCTTTAATTCTTAAACTGTTAATCCAATTTGAAATTACAGAGTTTTAGTTTCTGGTTTTAAAAGTAAACTTGAAATATCAAAAAGATGCACAGACTTTTGTCCTTTGAACTTGAATGTGTTTTTATTTAGTTTCATTGTGTCATTGTACATGAAGAGATGGATGACAGGCTGTAACACAGAGGAACAAACTTATTTCAAATTAACCCAATTCAGGACTTCATACGTCTGTATAGGTTTTAGTTAAGAGGTTGTCCTGTAGTAACCCCTGCCTTGCTGAAGCAGATTCATATATGGGATGCGATCGAGCGTGGGATGCAGATAGTTACCATAACGACAGATGTGGGACAACTTAATAGGTGCTAAGGTACATGTTGGAGACACAAGAGACACTGATCAGGCATAACATTATGACCTAATGTGACCTAATATGACCTATACTAATAGTAGGTGTCGCTTGTGGTGACTCATCAGAGAATGGTCAGGGTCTGTCTGAGAGTGTCCTGTCATGTCTGGCAACATGATGTTGATAGTAGGGGGTGTATTTGAGAGGAGGGGCCTCTGTGGATTATCCTGGTCTGGTCTAGGTGACTGCTACATGTCTAACATCCACACCAATGAATGCCAGGTTTTCAGAAGCATTATGTTGAAAACGACACGCTTTTCTTTCCTAGAAGAACTTCTGAACTTCTCACATCTAGACACATCTGACTTCTTGGTATTCTAATTGCTGGACTTAATTCAGCTTTGTTACACTAGGTTCCTGACAGTTTTAGGATTAGTATGTCTGTGTGGCCTCTTATGTCATCTATCAGGGCCTTTTAATGATTCATTATTGTCTCATATATTCTTACTCTATATGAATAATGTTTTGCTTGTTGAAATTTAACTTCACTTCTGTATCTTTGCAGTGATGGACCAAGAGTTAGACTGATGTGAACATAAAATGCAATCAGGTCAGTACTACTAACAAATAAATGACTCAAAACTCCAGTGGATTTTGACAGAAGTCCTGTAAAATGGACCAACCTATCTACTGTAGCATATAGGGATGTAACAAATTACCGATATGAATCAGAAATCGGTTTTGATTTAAAAGATGTGAGTGCATCGATACACAAGCCCCTGGACCGATCTAAACGTACCACGAATCGGTCGATGGCCCGATTACAAAGTTATGAATCGGTTTATTATATCAGCAATACAGCTGGAAGCCCCGCTTGCTTATTCCTTCTCTCTCTTTCCCACAAAAATCTCGCGAGAGTAACGTAGACTAGCGTTCCGTTTATGAGCGAAGGACAAAATGTGCGATGCAGACACGATTTATGAACATACCTAGCAAATATCCCATTTTGGCCGGGAAAGTCCCGTATTTTATACTTCTTACCTGCCGTCCTCCCGTATTCGTCATCGATAGCGATCGACCTGTAGATTGCGAAGGTAGTGCGGGTAAATCGCGTGCCATTGACTTTTTTTTTTAAGATGTTAGTCTAAAACATTTATCCATTGCAACTCCAAAACAAACAGCAAGACAAACGTTTATCTTTATTTATTTTTCCTTTACATTATACCCTCAGTTCAGCGGCACACATCCACAGCTTCAACAACTCAAGACGACCGTCTTTCTTAAAGAGACAGCGCTATTTTTGTCAAAAATAAATGGTTGACATGGTTCTGTATTCACAAAAACAACAAAAATACTTGTTTCCTAGTCTTTTATTAAACTTATCACTATGAAGGTAACCAATGTCACATTTTTAGGATTGGTCTAGGATCATTCATAATGTAAAATCTCTACTTTAAACAAGGAACTATATCGGCAATTGAATCTGGCCAACTGGACTTGGTTTTTGTCTGTGTCTGTGGTCAGATTTGCCTGCTAGTCTCTCGAAACCAATAAAGTCACTTGGATAAGGAGCGAAACGTCTTCACAGACTAAAACCAAGTCCAGTTTACCTGATTCAATTGCCTAGAGATGCCTTTGACCTGTACTGAATCGTACCGAATCGGATGTAATCGGATCAAATCAAATCCTACCGAATCGAATCGAATCGTTTGTTTTTAAAATGTAGCGTTACTGAATCGTTTCGTACCCCATGTATCTAGATACGTATCAAATCGTCTTATATTGGAGAGATGCACACCCCTAGTAGCATATCCAATATTATCCATCCCAATGTTCATTATAAATAAATGTCCCGAAATCTGCTCAGAAAAAAAGAGATGCACCATACATCCACCAATACTTTTAATAACGGGAACTACTAAAGTCTACAGTAATTCTGCAGTCGTGTAGGAATTTGTGTTAGGAACTGTGTTGATGTTCTTTGAATAGAGAGGAAGATTAGATCAGTTTACCCTGTAGATCTCTCTCCTTCTTCATCACTTACTTCCTGTGTTTTGTGTTTCTTCCTCTGCAGACAGAGATTTCTCAGATTCTTCAGGGAACGGTCAACACTCTAATCTGTCAAGATAAACTAGAGGCTCATCGTCTGTTGCCTGATGCTGCTGAGACCGCTTGACACAATATTGGAGAGATTTCCATTTTTAATGAACTACTAACCCATTTATGATTCGCATGCTGCTGGAGTTGCTGTTTCAGGTCTTTAAGGAATAGCATCTATCAGATAGAAATGTAGAACTTGTGACAGACAACGTGATCGTTGCAGCTCAAGATTGAAATTACCTCATGTAAAATACTTCACACTGAATCTTGCATCCTAGTGATTTGGTGTGTGACGTGATCAATAATGATGCTATTTAAAATGTTTACTTTTATTTTCTTGGCTTTTATAAAAAATGTCTGCCTCAGGGAACCTTGCACAAGGAAACAACAACCTGCTGTCTGTGCCACTTTTTTCCAGATGTTATTCTAATAGATGATTTAATGTTTACACTTTATTATTTACCGCTGTAAATGCTCCTGTTGTCTGCTTTACTCAGACTCTGAGTAAAGCAGATCATATCTGACTGTTTGGATTCATTAATGAAAACATAGTCATGTGTAACAAAATGGAAAACTGAGGATGTAACGCATTATGATATCGAATTGGATCAAATCGTGAACAACATAATCATGATCCAGATTCACACCTCTACTAAACACAGTTGGTGCTGGAGACTCTGCAAACTTTGAAATATGTTTTTGTACAGAGCAAGTTACTCTCAGTGGAAACTAGTTTGATCTCTGACTGAGGAATATGAACAACAGGAATATTTATAACTAGAACAAAACTTTTAAGTATTCAATGAATGTGTATGTTTTGCCATAGAAGAGATTTTTTACCCTAATGGTAATGGTGTCAGTCTGTGTATTTTTGAATATGACCTTTACACTGTAAAATTTTTTACTTTGCACTTTAAAACATCACAGCAGTATACTTTATAATGAAAATCTATTGTAAGTGATTATATGATGTAAACTACAATCAGGGCACCTGCACAGTCATAGTATTGCTTGACACTTTGCCTTGTGATCAATAAATCAGTAAAATGTAAATCAATAAAATACAAAATAAATAAATAGATGTGTTTTGCTCAATTACAATAACAGTATTTTTGTTTCTGGTTTTAAAAGCAAACTTGAAATAACGAAAAGATGCACAGACCTTTGTCCTTTGAACTTGAATGTGTTTTCATTTAGTTTCATTGTGTCATTGTACATGAAGAGATGGACGACAGGCTGTAACACAGAGGAACAAACTTATTTCTGTTTGACACAATATTCAGATGAGTGCTGCATGTCTAAGTAACATCCACACCAACCAATGCCAGGTCCAGAAGTTTCCCAGCAGATTGGTGTATGTGCTAGCAAGAAAGTAAGTATCATAACTGTGACTACTTCATTGATCTATCTACTCTTCATATAACATATTATAACTAAAGGAACATATAAACAGAGGATGTGCAGGTGGAACTGTGGAAGATTTAACTAAAAACAATGAATGAATGAATGAATACTGTTGTTGATGTGTACAATTACACAGAATAGATGTAAGTACAAGAACTACCTACATAAAGAATGATTACTGTGTACGACTGTACAGTGTAGGACCTATGAGAAATTTCTGTAAAAACTGCAGTCTCAATGTTGCTAATCTGCTCTGGATATGTACCAGGCCATGTTTTACCTCACATTTTGATAAAAACAAAACCCTCTGAGCCACCCAGTGTAAATTATCCCAGAAACAAAATCAACAAGAACAGCTTGTAGCTTTGCTGTTCGACCGAACAAGAAACAACTCTAGACCTTTTACCTCTAAGATTTTCCAGAGGTAAGTTCAAGATAAAAGCACCAAACTGCTTTGACTGGAAGGTGGCTAGACTTTAAAAATAAAATCTCACGAATGTAAAGAAGCTCATGTTTATTTGTGACAGTTGCACTTGAACATACGATCAAACTCAAAAAATGTTTATAGATGAAGAGAAAAGTTTTGCTTCTTTTTCCCAGAACAGCAGATGGTTGTAAACCGAAGACAATGACAACATAGAAGGCTCCTTAACACCTTTACCACATCACCAGCTGCTGCCTAAAGCCAAACAGGAGCTGAATAATGACAGACAGCTCACATACAGTTTAATCTATTGCAGAACATGTTTGTTTTTGCCATCTTTCCACGGGTGGAGGAGTGGGCGCTCAAAGGGTAAAACACAGGTACAGAACTTCTCATGAGAAAGTGAGCTCTGTGGTCGGTTTCTATAGAAATGAAAGATGGTTTCTGGGTTTTTGTTGTGAGCTGATCGTGTCTCTTATAGATGCTGACCGCAGTGAAGATGAATGCAGTATTTATAAGATCCAGATCTCTGTCTCTAGAACAAATATGTCCGTGTGGAACGGACCTGAAGTTGTGGAAGACCTTGAAGGTCTTCAGTTGAACATCATATTCACTCTTTGTCTTTATCCACTTGGAAATGACTACTTTTCATCAGTGCACACTGCATACTAATGACTTTGGGTTTGTTAAAGTGGACTAATATGTGGTGAACATTGAGTTGACATTGACCAATCTCTGATGATGTCAAACACAATTTAATAGCATTTAATGGTCCTCCACAGCGTGTTGTGGACCATTAAAGCCTTCTCCATGTCCTACAGCTAAAGGTCTAAAAGTCTAACTTTATCAAATAGTTGATGTGCAGCCTCTTTCTCTCTGTTACCACAGAACGTTTGATGAAGTTGTTAATTGGCTGCTGTCCAGAGGATCTGGACCGTTCCTCTGCTAGAGGCAGTATGGGCTTCTTTTGTGATTAAATGACAGATCTCTGTAGATTTATTGTTCTTTTTTTGAGGTCTCAGATTTTACGAGCTTACTTGCAGCTGAGTAGTTTGACCCACATTTGATCTGTTTCCTTTAAATATACTTAACAACATTTCTGTTCCAGGGAACAGGGCAGTTAACACAAGTGGTTCTACAAAAAAACGGTTAAAGAAGAACATGATGAATGTTTAGGAACGGCCAAGTCAAAGTCCTGACCTTAATCCAATAGAAATGTTGTGGAAGGACCTGAAGCAGCAGTTGATGTGAGGAAACCCACCAACATCTCAGAACTGAAGTGGTTCTGTTCTGATTAATGGGCTAAAATTCCTCCAAGCTGCTGTAGATGTAGCAGATGTAGCAGATACTGGAAACAATGGTTCACTTAGTTTTACAGCTCACAGATATGAACAAATTACTTAAGTATAACATTTCTGATTCATGCTTTTGGGTTCTCTTTGTTTTCTTTTGGGACTTGTGTAAAAGTCTTTTTTTTTTATAAATAATAGTTTTAAGCAGCACGTTTGATGGGTGTATGTAGTCAAGTCTTTGTCAAGTCTCTGTGGTATCTGTGACATGGTGAAGAAGAAAAATAAGAAAATAACTCCACTTCCTGCAGCAGATTCGCCCCCCTGACTATGGCCTAATGGTTCAGTCCTCTTAACAACCCTGAGAACAGAGTCGTGTCCACTATTGTCTCCACGTATCAGCTTCACTTCACCATGTCTGTCTCCATTTAATGATGCTTTATGTCTCCAATCATCTTCATCTTCTTAGGTAAGTCTTCATAGAGGATCTGAGACTTTTCCCTGAGCTGATGGAAGGTGTTGGACCAAAAGAAAACAGAGTAGAAACATGAGGAGCTTCTCCAGCTTTAGAATAAAGATCATTACAGATCATTCTGCTTCTCTTCATCAACTTTTCACTTCTTCACATGTATCCCTCTACATGTGAATGAAACATGAAGCCACTGACTGTTAAAACTCATCAGTGCAGCTTCTCATTGAATGAAATTAAAGAATTTCTCTCTTTGCTGTTTAGTCTCAACGCCACCGTACGGTGTGTGTGTGTGTGTGTGTGTGTGTGTGTGTGTGTGTGTGTGTGTGTGTGTGTGTGTGTGTGTGTGTGTGTGTGTGTGTGTGTGTGTGTGTGTGTGTGTCTGCAAAGCAGGAGACGAAAACCGTGTGTGGAAGTCAACCAGGTACAGTTTATTACAACTTGGAAAAATTCCAAGCAAAAACAAAAAAATACATAAAGGCAAACAAAAGGTGCTGCAAACTCCAGGAGTGTAAACTAAAGAAAACCGAAAACGGCTGCCTGGGCAGGACTCTGGCTCTCAAATCCAACAAGATTTGTTGTTGTTATCTCAGCGATAGCAAATGAAATACACCATAATGGCTGACAATAACAAAAAGACAATTTAGAGTTTTGGATGGTTTACACAGTTTTTTGTCTGACAAGGGTGCCATCACTCCAAAGAGCTTGCCCTCCACATACAATGGCAAAGTGAAGCTGTCTGCCTCGAGCTATGGTAGCCTACTGAGTAAGCCCATTTAGATTTTGTGTATTCTTCATCAGTTTTCCCATGAAACTTAACATTTAATATTTACAAAAAGCAATATGCAATGGAGCAATAAAACTTTACACTCTGCTGCTCCAGAATCAGCAGTGGCCGCTTCATCTGAGTTTGACCCAGCAGCAGACCCTCACCCTCAGCAATCCAATGATGCATTTGATGGTGAGTGAGTGATGTAGACACTGGCTGGCTGTCTGTTGGCAATTACTAAGACATTAATCAAGCCTTTGCTGCAGGCACGTAACTAAAGACAGAACCTGACAACCTGCAGCAGTAGTGGCGGTTCTACATTGAATTATGCACCGGGCAAGACCCCCTCCAAGCAAACTGCCTCCAGTTTGTGGATTAATTATGACTGGTAAAACTACGTTTGACACAAAATAGAATTGTAGCAAATGGCAAATGTTCATCTTTGAAACTACCTACAGATATGAATTAATTACAGGACCCAACGTGATGGACATAAATAATAACTGAACTTGTAACAGTTTTGCTGCAAAGCACCGTTTCACACAGTTCATAAATACAAAAACGTGCAGGAATTATAGGCCTGAATTTATAATATTATGAATGAAATGGTCTGTTCAATTTGGGAGAGACCTGGAGGTGAACTGTCCCCCCTACCCTTTCCCTTTCAGCTTCTGTGCATGGCACCGTCTCAGCTGCAGGGGTGCCTGCAGCTGCGGGGGGCGACAATATCCTCAAGCAGATATGACAGAAAATAGAAAACCATGTAGCGGTGCACAGCGGTGTGCAACCCCTTGTGTCATAAAAAAATGTTTCTTTTGTGCTTAAAACCGCTACTGTGCAGCAGACTTCCTGTTCATGTTACCCTGCACCGACAAAGACCACTCCATAATAGTCTGAGAGGTCCCAAAACAATCTGACAACGCTGCAGCAGACTTCCTGTTCATGTTGATCAGAGGTTGTGACTTGATGTTTACTGTCGTGTCTCTTTATGTTTTACAGTGATTAGATTGTCTGATACTGAGGAGGTGAAGAAGAACCTGACAGGAACTGTGGGAGGAAACATCACTCTACCTGATCCTGTGATGGAGAGAGGATATCTGTTGTATGGAGGAAAGACTATTGCTTCAGTGATACAAAGGGAATATGAGATAGAAGATGACATTTACATGAACAGAATTCACTGGAACAAAACCACTGGACTCTTTACACTCTCAGGTCTGAAGAAGAACGACTCAGGAGTTTATTCTGTTAACTATAAAAAAGGAAGAGTTTTCACCAGCACATCTTATAAAGTGTCAGTGTTTGGTAAGTTCCATTTCTTCTTCCAGTTTGTGTGTCTTGATGCTGTCTGTAGTGGCTAAAATTTCCTTCTTGTGATCAGTAAGTATTTCACAGAATATGAATTCCTTTAACCACTCTCAAGACGGAAAGAATGAGTATTGAATACTGACCACAAAACAAAACACAGCCTTTTCACTCTACTTCTGACAGTGAACTGACAATGTAATGGCTCAGCACGCACTCCTATGCCTCTCTGGTCAGTCTAGGTACTGCAATGAATGTACACTAAATGTGCACTGAACTTGAATGCAAAATATAAAATATGATAATGCAATCTTAGCACAATAAAAATCGAGCCAAAATAAACAATCAGTAAATATGAATCAAAACTAGAAAATTCGTGGGCTGTTGCCATTAGCTGCTAATGTTAGCAATTAGCATGATGCGCTAGCCACTTGTTTTCACATTGGTTTAGTGTTAGCATGTCTTTTAAGCTGCTAAAAATTAAGTAGATGCTAATTGCTAACATGCTAATGCTAACATGCTAATTGCTAATATGCTATTCGCTAACATGCTAATGCTGCCACTAATGCTACCACCCATTTCTAGCTACTAAAAATTAGCATTAGCTGCTAATGTTGGCAATTAGCATGACGCGCTAGCCAATGACAGACAGACACCTGTCATTGTTCAACTTGGGTGCCAAAAGCCAAAATGGCCGCCCCACAGACCAGTTAAGATAAGATAAGATGTGTTTATTAATCCCACATATGAGAAATTTCCTTGTCACAGTAGCGTTGAGTTTGGCAAAAAATATATGTACAGAAAGACAGTGACAGCTTAGACAGGGAAATAGTTACCTAAAAAACACAATATACAGAATTTTTTGAAAAATATATGCCAAAAAAGAAATATACAGATATACAATACTCTGAAAAAATATATAAGGAAGGCACTAGAAATATAAAGACATTCTGTATATACAGCATGGTGGTGGAGTGACTTTACAAATAAATAGTTGCTTAAAAAAACTTTGAAGAAAAAAACTGAGCTGGAGACGTAGTGGTTTGTGCAAAAAAATCAGTGCAAAAAGCAGATATATTTGTGCATAGGTACAGTTATTATTGACTCAGGCTGGTGTTGTATAGCCTGATGGCAGCTGGAATGAAGGACCTGCGGTAACGTTCCTTCCTGCAGCGTGGATGCAGGAGTCTGTCACTGAAGGAGCTGCTGAGGTCTGAGACAGTCTGATGCAGTGGGTGAGAGGGGTTGTCCATGATTGATGTCAGCTTGGCTAACATCCTCCTCTCACCCACCTCCTCGATGGAGTCCAGAGGGCAGTCCAGGACAGAGCCGGCCCGTCTGACCAGCTTGTTCAGTCTCTTCCTGTCCCTCTCTGAGCTTCCACTGCTCCAGCAGACCACTGCATACAGGATGGCAGAAGCCACCACAGAGTCATAAAAAGTCCTTAGCAGTGTCCTGCACACTCCAAAGGACCTCAGTCGTCTGAGCAGGTGGAGACGACTTTGGCCCTTCTTGTACAGGGCGTTCGTGTTGTGTGTCCAGTCCAGTTTATTGTTAAGGTGAACACCCAGGTACTTGTAATACTCCACGACCTCGATGTCCAAGCCCTGGATGTTCACCGGTGCAGTCAGATGTGGTTTTCTACTGAAGTCGATCACCACCTCCTTTGTCTTGCTGGCGTTGATGTGCAGGTGGTTCAGAGCACACCAGTCCACAAAGTCGGTGATGACCTCCAGGTACTCCAGATCGTTTCCCTGAGATACACGCCCGACAATGGCTGTATCATCAGAGAACTTCTGGAGGTGGCAGCTGTCCGTGTTGTGTCGAAAGTCCGATGTATACAGGGTGAAGAGGAAAGGAGAGAGCACAGTACCCTGTGGCGCCCCCGTGCTGCAGACTACCACATCAGACACACAGTCGCGAAGCCTCACATACTGCGGCCTGTTGGAGAGGTAGTCGATGGTCCATGCAGCCAGGCTACTGTTGACTCCAGCTCCCTCCAGCTTCCCCCTGAGCAGTGATGGTTGGATGGTGTTGAAAGCACTGGAGAAGTCGAAGAACATGACCCTCACAGTGCTACCGGTGTTCTCTAGGTGGGAAAAGCATCTGTGCAGCAGGTAGATGACAGCGTCTTCCACACCTATTCCTGGACGATAGGCGAACTGCAGCGGGTCCATGTTGTCGTTCACCAGATGACGGAGGTGGCCCAGGATGATCCTCTCCATGGTCTTCATCAGGTGAGAAGTCAGGACTACTGGCCTGAAGTGGTTCGGCTCACTGGGACGTGCAGTCTTGGGAACTGGAACTACAGTTAGAAGTTTCCTGAGTGGGCTGTTCCCATTAACATTGCCCCAAAATGGCCGCCCCAGAGACCAGTTGCTTATGTCGGTTGGAAATTTCCCGCCTCTTTCTGTGGAGCCCCTCCTCTTCTGCTGTGTGTGTGAACGTGTGTAACGCGGTAGTCATGGTCACTGTGGCACCAACTGCCAGCGTCAGTTGGAAGACGGTCAGAGGCAGAAAAAATGCTGAAACTTCGCCTCGAACAGGAAGGCCTTGTGGCCAAACCGTACTTCCAATTGTTAAACCGACTTCACTTTGGGCATCTTGAGGCTTTCCTGAACGTTTAGATATGCAGTTTGTGGATAAAATGAAGAAATGTGACCTGTTTAAAGCGATTCAAAGATAGGATTGCTTCTGCTTTGCTCCAGAAATTTAACATGACAGTCTATGGAGCTGTGGATGGGTGGTGCTGGCGCATCTTTGCGTCTGACGCCAAAACTATAAGACTTACAGCTTTAGCAGACGAATTTGAGCGAGAAGACAAATTTTCCTACGTTTCTATGTATAAATTGTGTCTGTGGTGTGAAATTTGTGGCCACGGGAGCAGTTTCTATTTTATTTTTTGCCTAATTTTGTTCTCTCCTCTCCACTCTAGCGTGAACATTCCGCGCAATACACACCCATTATAAACCCCCGAAATTTGAGTAAAAACCTACACCGCTTTGAGGCTTCATGGTTTAAAAACGGCAAAAGGTGTCGATAAGTGAAGGGAATCTCTGAAGAGAAGACAAGAGTGTCTACGTTTTAAAGTTTAAATGAAGTCTCTGGGTGAAAGTATGCCAGAGCAGTTGATTGTTGAAAATGCCTGTTGATTTTTTTCTTTTTTTCGGGGTCTCCCATTCATTTGAATGGGAAATTTTTATTTTTATTTTTATTTTCGCGTTTTTTCGCGAATAAATTCGCAAAAAAACTCACCGATCGCTTATAAAAGTAATAACACGCAATTCGGCGTCAAAACACACGTTTTGATATGTCATGTGTTGGGGTCCTCTGGCCGGTTCGGGCCGCATTAATCAGCGAAAAAGGGTGGAAAATGAAAAGTTTTTATTTTTCATTTTCTATAGCTTTGCTATATGGGTCAGTAGTGGGCTCTGCGATGCACAGCACCACTAAAAATGTCAGTAACACTGTCATTGCCAGCTTATATGTTGCTGCTTGATCTGGGAATCCTCCATTTAAAGTGAACACTTCAGTCCTGGTTGCTTTGGTGACACCTGTAGTCACTGGCTGGAACAGTGAATGTGTTTTATTAAACACATTTACTGTTCCAATCATACTAACTGAGAGTACTTTTATTCTTTAACTGACTTGTCTGTCAGTACCAGTCCAACTCTTCCCTCATGACCAATTTTACAATACGTTCATCTTTGCTTTACCTCATGTTAACAGACTATAATTCAAATGAAAATCTTTGAGACTTTAATGTCTACTGATCACCTTCAGACTAACAATAAGGATCGATATATCGAAAAAGAGATGAAAACAAGAGCAACTGGACTTGTAGAGTTTCTAGAAGATGTTTCAAATCTTGGACCACAAACAAAATGACTTTCCTCTAAAACGTGTCCTAAACCAATGAACCACTGTAAAGAGAAGAGAGGAGACACTCTGGGACAACTGAGACAGAGATGTTGAAGAGTCTCTTCAGTTTGACTCCCTGTTCTATCTGTGAGACATCTGGTAGATCTGGTGTTCTAAAATAAAGCAGAGCTCTGTCTTCCTCGTATTGTTCCTCTACTGCAGCACAGTTAGACAATGACGTAAATTCATGTTGGATTATTGGTCAGTCTTCTGCTCACTCTGTTCCCAAAGCTGCTCTAAAGAGACCTTTGGAGAAAGAAGACCAGATCAAAACAGTCTCCTCCAACTTCAGGTGACTATCTGAGCATATGACACTAGTCCTATGAGTTTCTGATGAGTAACACCTTCAGATGTTCATATGTAAACCCAAACTCATCATCAGTCTTTTAGAACTGAAGACTTGGATAAAACATTTTCTAGAAACTCTCCAAGTCCAGTTTCTCTTGTTATCTTCTTGTTTTGGATAAACCATGACCTGGATGACTGAGAACCTTCAGACAACAAGCATCAACATGAAAATGTTTCCCTCTTGACTTTCCCTGATGAACATGAGGAAGGAAGTCAGTGAAGTGTAGTTTCTAAAGTCAGTGGTCTTCATGTGTCTTTCCTCTGCAGACTCTGTCCCATCTCCTGCAGTGAAAACACTGAGTGTGAGCTCTGAGAGCTGCTCCCTGCTGTGTTCTGTGGACCAAGCTGAAGAGACCACACTGTTGTGGTACAAAGACGAGGAGATCCTGAACCAGAGCAGCTCTGCTGTCTCTCTGCTTCTCTCTGTACACAAGCAGGACTTCAGCTCTTCATTCAGATGTGTGGCTGCCAACCCTGCAGAGAATAAGACTCTTCAAGTCAATGTGACTACGACCTGCAGAGAAATGAAGAGAGAAGATCCAGACCCCAACGACCAAAGACATCGTAAGATTCATTCTGACACTGATTTAAAAAATGTAACTCTCATCTTTTAATGGTTGTTGTTGATGTGACGTATTTTATTTCTTTGTTCTACAGGATGGACTCTCATTATAATCTTCGTTGCTGTCGGTGGTGTTGTTCTTGTTCCACTGGCTGCCTGCTTCATCAGATTCAAGTATCTTCACTCAAAGAAGGCAATCAGTCAAACACAAGGGAGGTTTTAACTGTGTTTCTATTTAATTCCACTGATTAGATTACATTTTAAATGAATATGTTTGTCTTTAGGATTTGTTTTTAATATTTTTAAAGACTTTCCAGAAGTGACCAAATTTAAGCCCACCATACATGTTTTATTACGATGTTTTTGCCTCATAGAGTCTCATTCTTTTAAATGTTTTATTGTCTTTATTGTAACTGTCAAACACTGAATAATCCTGATTTTGAACCTACAGAAACTGCTTGTGCTTCCCCTTTGTTCCCCTTGGTTTTTTAGATAGTGGATAGTGAGATGAAGCCTCATGAGGCATTGAGTAAGGGTCCATCTCTCGATGCTTAATGTGCACGCGAAACCACCTATTGGCCAGGTGTATAATCACAGGTAGTGATAGGCAATCGAGGCTTTGTTGAAGCCTCGACACGTAAAAACGTGAAAACGGTTCATTACTCGAAGCTTCAATGACACAGTGCTCTATTAGGACATCTAGTGAACAATAAAATGTAGTGCAATGGAGATGTGTCATACTGGTTCATGCTTGTATGGGACTTGATTTGCCATGCACATTACGGTTCGACTACATTACATTTTTTTTAGAAATGTGTGTACAACAATAAAATAAATAATAAAGAACAAAGGGGAATCCCTTGTTTCGCTAACGTAAGGCCAGTGATTACACAGGGTAGCACGAACCTCAGTGATGCACCGTTGTCGATGGACCATTTTGATTACGTCACTACTACACTCTATTAGCCTTTGCTAATTTGCCCTAATGTTTATGTTAGCGCTTACATCAACTGTTTTCTTTTGCTCTTGGTATCATAGTTTAGTAGTGTTAGAGAATATGTGTACTGAATGTAACAGTGTCAAACCAAATCTCTCTTGACTCAGTCATTATTTGCTTCGAAGACTCATCTCATCTCTCCCGAAGAGGTGAGACAACCAAACCAGTGACAGGGTTTCTGAATGAAGCAGTGAAATGGTTCATACGTCACAAACCATGTGATTTGTCCTAACCAAAACTATACACGCACTTCTGACTATATGTCTATATCTTATCTGTATCTCTCTATCTTATCTATAATGCTAATTAGAACTATGTAACTATGTCTACTATCTATCAGTATAGTGTTATCTAACTATGTATCTAATTCTATTTCTCTCTGAATCTTACGATCTATCTCAACAAAATACGCAACTAACTCCAACAAACCAACCTAGTATGCAAAGAAACATTCAGATGAGCACCACTAAATAGGGATAGGGTATCCGGGATATCCCTGAACACACTCGATCCCACCAGGTGATTCACATGACAAATCGAACCACTGGGGTGATTCGTTTGCCGCTGAAGCCTTCGAAGCGCTTGAACTGCTTCGAACGTCATTCAAGTGCTTCAAACGTCATCAGTCACGTGACCGAACCACGCCTCGGCACAGTGGTTCGATACAATTGCTTCATGAGCTACGGCGCATGTGTCGGAGCCTCGGGTGTCAGAGGCCCATCACTACCGGTGAATATCGCTAATGCTAACTCATGCTGCTTGATATTCAGCTAATAAGCTAACTCTCACCGTGTTGGTATTATGTGCTTCACGTCAAGTAATTATTCACTTCATTCGATTCGATTTATTGCAGAATACAGTCCTATTTGGAAAGTTATATGACTATGTGTGTATTATGTATGATGTGTTCCATACTGATTATTATTTTATATCTTTATTATAGAACCACAGTCAAATAAATCCACCACTGAACGGACATCTGCCTCCTTGTCTTTTAATGGGGACACACTCCCTATACCTTGCAGCTCTAACTGAACCAGCTAATTCCTGGAGAACACCGTATTCTCCTTTTTACTATCCAAACTTGCAACAAGCCTCGGCACGTCTTGTAACATCACTAGGTTTTGAGTCTGTGTGTCTCTAGTAGTTTGCTCTTCTGTGTTTTTGCCACCCCATGTGTCCCTAGTGCTCCCTGTTTTTTGTCTCGAGTCTTATGCTAAATTTTTTTGTCTTTTGAAAGTTTTTGCTGTGCCTTTGGAGTTCCTGCTGTTCCAGCAGTGCCTTTGTTTCATTTTGATTTATTAAACTTATTTTTTTGCTCACGCCTGCCTCCTCACTCACTCTCTGCGCTTGTCCTGCACTTGGGTCCTACCTTCCCTGGACAAACCGTAATACTGATTTAAAAATAAAGTTCTACTTGTTTGACTTTAACTTTGTATCTTCACAGATTGGGTGGACATAAAGACAAACATAGAGTATACTGACGTCAACGTATGCAGACGCAGTCCGGTCAGTGCTTCCTCTGGATAATCAGTCCAATCTGAACATAATGACATGATTCACATGTGTTTACACTCGGTGCCATTTAGAAGAAAATGCTAATTTTAAATCAGAACGTACCTGAGAATCATCACAGTTTGACCTTTTGTTCAGTGTCACAATAACCTGGTGATAGTTGACCACACATCCACTGATGCTTTAACAACAGGAACTACTAATGTAGGAGCCATTTGGCCTCTTGCTTGTTAAGTTTTATATGCCCACTAGGTGGCAGAATGATGTAATTAGGGGTCATGCCAACTGCCGTTCAGGTAGCAGGTGTTGCCTGACAACGATGAGAACACACAGTTTTTGGAGCGCATACGCTTGCTGTTATGCTTACGGTTATGCTGCTTTTCTGCACTTTCACTGTATACTGTGGATTTATTCAACTGAATGCATGTGAACACTGGATTATTGGAGTATCGTGGTGAGCAGCAGTAAATACACTGATGTAAGACGTTAAGTCTGTTTATTTCCACATGTACTCAGTGGCTAAAGTTATAAGCGCGCCAAATAGGTGCTCGTCTAGCACCCCCTCAGGGGCTTCAAGTACAGGGCTTAGCCTCTACAACTAAAATCTAATTCTGTCATTCTGTAGGAGTTTGAGGAGTGTTGGGAATTGATTTAGTGAAATGATGAACATCCCTCTCTGACTTCATTCCATCTCTTACTTCCTGTGTTTTGTGTTTCTTCCTCTGCAGGGAGAGAATTTCTCACATTCATCTTGGATCAGTTGCTGTTATCTGACAACAGTCTATTATAAACCCAAGGCTCATTGAATAGTGACAGACCCTGCTGAGGATGCTTAAGAGATGTTTGTGTCATTTCCACCTTTAATGAGAAACTGAGTGACTCCAGAAATATGAGCTGTGCTGATTCACAACTAGAATCAGTTGTTAAACGGATCCCAGACCTGCAGAGCCAACAGCCAGACTTCAACACCTCCCTCAACAACTGTCAACAACTTTAGAAACCTTCAACAAAAAACTAGATGTCAACATGGATTAAAAAAAAAAAAAAAGTTGTTCAATTCAATTCAGTTTTATTTATATATCGTCAATTACAATACAAATCGTCTCAAGACACTTACAAAACCCAGCCTGAAACCCCCAGAGCAAGCCTGAAGGCGACGGTGGCAAGGAAAAACTCTCTGTTAACAGGAAGAAACCTTGAGCAGAACCCAGCTCATATGGAGGGACCCATCAGCCTAAGGCCAGCCAGGTACAGACAGAGAAAGAGAACAGCAAGATAAACACACATATCTGACTAAAGCATACAAGTGGGATGCTATGATACAAACTGATGATGTTACATGACAGTCTGAAAATATAAGAGGAATCATAGGCAAGTTGTCTAGGGTTACCTTTTATAAAGAGTTACAAGTTTATTTAGAGATTTCTTTATTGATCAGTTGTATGCAGTCAAACCAACTGTTGATTGATTGTGCAGATTCTCTTGGTTGTTCTTTATTTGATGCGTTTGTTTCACTTTCTGATGCACTGTAAAGTTATTATTTAGCTCCTTCATTGTTTCACAGTCACAGTTTACACACACAGCAATTGAATCTGATGCCTGACTGTTGAGTGTTATGTGAAAAGATGTTCACTCATGCTCTTCTTCTTTACTCTGTAATGTACTGTGAAGTCATTCCTTATTACGGGTTACTAAGTCGCCATTAAGACCAAACAATGACAATGTTTGAAATAAAAGTGTGACAACATTCCTAGAAGTGTAACAGTTCATGTAGACTTTAGGATCAAAGGAAACAAGATCCCCTCATGCACTTCACCAGATGCATTTTGGTTTTATGTGGTGAACAAAATAAAGAACAACAGGTTAAGTTTGTTGCTCATCTATTCAGGATTGTCATCATCCAACAGGGTTAACCACACCTCCTCACTAAGATCAGAGTTTCTGTCCATTCCTTGATCAGAGTTCTCAGGGAATCTTCTGGAATAACTCCTAAGACTCCTCGCTAGGAATATTCAGGCTAAGTTAGGAGCTCTCTAGTAATATGAGTCCTGCTTGAGTCTGTTTAAAGTCAGTTTGTCTGTCTGTAAACAAGCAGTGCCATTATATGGTCAGTAGAATATTGTACCGGCTGCTGTCTCTAATGGATCTCAACCTACTGCTGTTTCAGAACCATGACCAGCTGTTTGTTGACTTAGAGACATGATCCAGATTTTGGAACAAGCTGTAAAATCTCTTACACATTAAGTTGACTGACACTAACAGTGAGCAGATTATAAGGACTAAGGAACGTGACTGTCCTCGTGTCTCAGATTTACACAGACAACAACACATCTGTTTCCAACCTAGGAGCCGCTCTTGATGAAGTCAGGAGAACAGATCTATGTTTAAAAAGGAGATAAGGTGTTCTCCAGGAATTAGCTGGTTATTTAGAGCGGCAAGGTGTATGAGGTGTGCCCCCGTTAACAGACACAGGATTGGCTCGCCATGCGTGGCACTGTATGCAGCGACTGCAGGGACGTTGGTCCTTCTTCTGTAGCTTGGGTGCTTCATAGTTACAAAGTGATCATCTGTAGCCAGGAACTCAGATCAGATAGGGTGTAAGTTAGGTCAGTACCTGTCCCAAGAATTCCTCAGCTCAGACAATGTTCCACAAACCCATCACGATAGCTTGGCAGCAACTAACCCTAACCCTTGCTCAATAGTCGGTTGACATGAGATCCACATCGCAGTTCATAACCGTTCTGTCCCTCCAGGGTCCTAAGCATGCCTACCAGTGATTGGATGGATAGAGTGAATGCATCAAAGGCTTTGGAGTCACCAAACATGAGGGCTGGAGCATTTAGGATGGCACCCAATTCACTTTGGACAAGCTGACGAGGTTGACCATACTTGTCCTGTAGAGCTTGCATAGCTGCTGTATACAGCCTCGGATCATGCATGTAGGCTTTGGCCAGTTGGAGCGCACTCTGAAGCTTCAAATGTCCAAGGAGCACTTGATATTTGTACTGCTAATTCAGGTGCATATGGCCATTCAGAAGGTTGTCAAGCGTCATCTTCAATAAGGCAAAGTCACTTTCTTTGCTACTCTCAAAGCAAGGAATCATAGGTTTGGGGATAAGATGGGGCGAAGAACGGTGACACATCAGCTGCCTGTGGCTGTTGTGTGGATTGAATTGGGGCAAGACTGAAGCGGAGTACCAGAGATGGGGTCACGTGTAGCACCAGAGGTAGATCCACAGGCTTACTTGTCTTGTGCTTATCTGATGGACGTGGTGAGAATCTTTGTGAACACACATTGGGATGCTGGCTCAATCTGGGCGTCTGTAGGATCCATACCTTGGTTGTTATTCCAATTCGGCTCGAAGGACCATAAAAATATTTAGAGCGGCAAGGTGTATGGGGTGTATCCCCGTTAAAAGACACCGAGGCAGATGTTCAGTTTAGTGGTAGATTGATTCGACTGTGGTTCTATAATAAAGATATAAAATAACAATCAGGGGCGCCACAGTGGCGAGGTGTTTAGCACTGACGCATCACAGCAAGAAGGTCACCAGTTCGAATCCATGGGCCGGCTGGCCTTTCTGTGTGGAGTTTGCATGTTCTCCCTGCGTGGGTTCACTCCGGGTACTCCGGCTTCCTCCCACCAGCCAAAGACATGCTCATTAGGTTGATTGGTGATTCTAAATTGCCCGTAGGTGTGCATGTGAGTGTGAACGGTTGTCTGTCTCTGTGTTGGCCCTGGGATGGACTGGTGACCTGTCCAGGGTGTACCCCTGCCTCTCGCCCGATGACAGCTGGGATAGGCTCCAGCACCCTAACAGGACTAAACGGTATAGAAGACGAACAAATAACAATCAGTACAGAACACATAATACATAATACACACATAGTAATATAACTCTGGAAATAAGGACTGTATTCAGCAATAAATCAAATCAAATATTGTAAATAATTACTTCACATGAGGCATATAGCACCACCAACACAGTGAGAATTAACTTATTAGCTGAACATCAAGCAGCATGAGATAGCATTAGCCATATTCACAGGTAAACAATAAACATTAGCACAATATAGCATCCAATTTGGACAGAAAACGCCATTTGACTCACCTTCTATAATTTACACACAATAAACCCAGGACATATAGGTGAATGTTGGGGAGACAGGCAAAGGGAAAATATTTTAAACTGTATTACATTTTTATGGCACAGATTCCCTGGTATTTGTAGCAAGGCTGACTTCTCCTTTCCTAAGTCTTCTCATTCTGAATTTCTTTGTCTGGTTAGCTGCTGAGCGGGCCATACAAGCCAGCAGCATTTGGTTAGCGTATATTTCACAAGGTTTGAATTAATCTTCTGCTGCTCTGTGTGTCTACAAGCCAGCAACATTTACTTACATCATCATATCTCATGACTGTAGGTTTGATAGGGTTTCTTAATTGAACGGGGCCTGTAAATGTGTTTTGCCTGGGATCTTGATACAAGGGATTGTAACATCTAATCTTGTGTATTACTGAATACTTCAGTACTTCAGTACTTAAAAAAAAGATTTGCAAATCATTGTATTCGGTTTTTAATTATGTTTCACACAACCTCCAAACTTCAATGGATTGGGGTATGTATTATGGTAACCAGGTTTCTGGTTAATGAAATAAGCTGACAGTAACTGAAGTTCATGCAAAATCTCTGTCTGATGGAAGTCAAGAAAATGGAGGAAGAGGAGGACAGAGTCAGCTCCACAAATCAAAAATGTGTTGGCAGAGATAAGAAGAGGAGCCATGTTTTTGTGGAGGAGCAGCTGTCCTGCTGTGCTTTCTGCCAAGGCGTCCCGAAGGATCCAGTCTCTAGCATCTGTGGACACTGGTTCTGCAGACAGTGCATCACCTCATACTGGGACCAGTCGTCTTCATCTTCAGGGGCGACTGTGGCTCAGTGGGTTGTCCACGAACCAGAGGGTTAGCGGTTCGATCCCCGGAATGTGCCACATGTCGAAGTGTCCTTGAGCAAGACACTGAACCCCCAGTTGCTCCCAGTGCGTGGCACTGGTGTGTGATTGTGTGCGTGCTTGTGTGAGTGAATGGGTAGATGTGTCTCTGACTGTAAAAGCGCTTTGAGTACCAATAGGTAGAAAAGCGCTATATAAAAGCAAGGCCATTTACCATTTACCATTCATCAGGAGACTCCTCTCCTCTAAAAATAAAAGACTTTTTCCAAGTTTTGAATATTATGAGGAGAATCAACTCTTTACAAAATGCTTAAAAGTCATATTTCTGTTCTCTGTGACTTCTAAGAGGGGTGAATGATTTTTCTTTGTCATGTGTTTTTTTTTTTTTTCCCAGCTGATGTAAATCTGCTGAAGGTTTTAGATGAACATAAGTGAAAAAACTGTAAACTAGATGTATCCTTATGTTGCTGATTCACTGAACATCAGATGTTGGGTGCACATTTAAACACAGGATCTGGACAAAGTTCCAAGTTCCAATTGTTTATTTTTATGAAGTGTAACAGTTGTGATGAAGGGTAACAGTGAATGGTAGGTGGGTGATAAAGGTGGATGATTTTGTCTATACAAAAAATAAAGGGGATATTATAAATCTAGAGAAAATCAAATATATTATAGGAAATTAGGTTGTCTTTACACTTACATTAGTCATGCATCCACAATCACCTTTTCCTACCGGTAAAGGATTCAACTTAGGAATCTATTATAATGAAACACAAACAATGAATACATCAAAGAATATGCAACATCAACCAAATGAATATTAGAAAGGTGAAAGCCCAGACTTACTCACGTCCAGTATCCCTTTGTTCTCATGGGATGGTTTGGCGGGAAAGGAGAGGGGTCAAAGGGCTGAAGGGCCGGATTATATGAAGTAGGGGGGTGTGGTCCAGGTAGGTGTGGTCAGTGATGAGGTAGTTGAGGAGGAGACAGTTGAGGTGGGGACTTGGGATTTAACAATAAGATCAATCAGAGGAGGAGATGTGAACAAGGAACTGATGTACCAGGAAGTGGAACCCTCCTCAACAGGATCTACACTGAGCTCTACATCACAGAGGGACAAAGTGAAGAGGTTAATACCCAACATGAGTTGAAGCAGCTTGAGGCAGCTTGCAAGATGAAGGCCCTCCATGACACTCCAATCAAGTGCCACCACATCTTTAAAGCCTTACCTGACCAACCTGACCAACAGAGACACATCAGAGTGGTTCTGACCAACGGTGTCGCTGGTGTTGGAAAAACCTTCTCAGTGCAGAAGTTCACTCTGGACTGGGCAGAGGGTTTGGAAAACCAAGATGTCAGTGTGGTGATTGTGCTTTCGTTCAGGGAGCTGAACTTGATCAAAGATGAGCAGTACAGTCTTCTCAGGCTGCTCCATGTTTTCCATCCAACATTACAGAAGGTCACAGCAGAGGAGCTGGCTGTCTGTAAACTTTTGTTCATCTTTGACGGCCTGGATGAAAGCAGACTTGCATTGGACTTCAACAACAGTGAGGTTGTATCTGATGTCACACAGAAGGCATCAGTCAATGTGCTGCTGACAAACCTCATCAAGGGGAAACTGCTTCCCTCGGCTCCAGGAGCCTCCACATCCTGTGTGGAGTCCCAATCTCCTGCTGGATCACTGCTACAGTGTGAGCACATGTAGTCAACATGGAGCACATGTTGACTACAGAACAGAGAGAAGAGCTGCCCAAGACTCTGACTGACATGTACTCACACTTTGTGATGGTTCAGACAAAGAGGAAGAAGAACAAGTACCATGAGGGACATGAGACGAGTCCACAGGAGCTGATGGAAACTGACAGGGAAGTTCTTCTGAAGCTGGGGAGACTGGCGTTTGAACATCTGGAGAAAGGAAACATCATGTTCTACCAAGAAGACCTGGAGCTCTGTGGTCTGGATGTTACAGAGGCCTCAGTGTACTCAGGAGTTTGTACAGAGATCTTCAAAAGAGAGAGTGTGATCTTCCAGAAATCAGTCTACTGCTTTGTTCATCTGAGCGTTCAGGAGTTTCTGGCTGCAGTCTACACGATCTCCTGTTATACCAACAGAAAGACAAAGGTGCTCGACGACTTCCTTTGGAAAGGATGGGATGAGTATTTCTATGGTGATGTTGAAAATGATGACATGGGTAACCTATTTGTCAATAACCTTCTGCATAGAGCCATGAAGAAATCCCTGCTCAGTAAAAATGGTCACCTGGACTTGTTCGTTCGCTTCCTTCATGGTCTCTCTCTGGAGTCCAACCAGAGACTCTTAGGAGGCCTGCTGGGTCAGACAGAGAACAGTCCAGAAATCATCCAGAGAGCCATCGACAAGCTGAAGGAGATGAACACTGATAAAATCTCTCCTGACAGAAGCATCAACATCTTCCACTGTCTGATGGAGATGAACGACCTCTCAGTTCATCAGGAGATCCAAGAGTTCCTGAAATCAGAGAACAGATCAGAGAAGAAACTCTCTGAGATCCACTGCTCAGCTCTGGCTGACATGCTGCAGATGTCAGATGAGGTTCTGGATGAGTTGGACCTGAATCAGTACAACACATCATTGGAGGGACGACGGCGACTTGCTCAAGGACGCTTCAGCATGGGGTTAATGTTCCAGGGATCAAGCCACTAATCCTCTGGTTCATAGAAAACCAACTCCACTTCTACATTCCTCCTGAATTTTACAATAAGAGGTTTCAAATTAAAATAAGAAATTAGAATCCTAAACTGTTTACGTCGTCTTCTCCATTAATTCTCCATGTTAGCATCTAAGGGCAGACCTGCAGCTGTTAATGGTCATAATAATGGTCATCATTAATGAAAAAGTGATTGTAAAGAAACAAAGCAGTTCTCAGGAAGTGCATTTGCAGAAAAACTGCAGTTGACGATGATGTACAACTGTTTAATAAATAAACAATAAAAAAGAAGATAATGATAATGATAAAAAAACAACAACAAGTGAATTCTACCTGCATGACTTTGACTCAGTAAAGACGTCACATGAACAGAAGGGGGAGCTGTGTGTTCTTTTCTCATTTGATTCCTCCCTCCTGTACTCTGCAGTCAGCAGTTAAAAACAGGAAGAGGGGGATTTACAGTCCCAACTTCCCTGTGGAATGATATGAAAAACAGTGATGTTCATGTGTCATAAAACACAGGCCCAGAGACAGTTCTCATGCAAATATTTGCCTCACACAACCCTGCAACTAAAACAATCCCTGCATAGACGAAATATGTTTTTACTAGCAGCGTGATATTATGAGACTCAACCACATTTCATTGCAATTAATAGAGCGCATGCAACTGCACACTAGCATCTTTGAATAGCATCAACCGCTGCCACTGTGTCTGCTTCACGTATCTTAGTTTGCTCAAGCTAGAGACAAACATAATGTTGGCATAAGGCAGTCGTTCCCATGGCCTTCTTTGTAAAACCTGTCAGACTCCCTTGAATCAATAAAAAGTTGACAATGCAAACAGGCTTTGAGAGGAGAGAGCACAGATGCTGTGAAAACCTATTAAAAACAAGAACACGAGAACCACATTTTGTACTCGTGTTTATCATTTAACTGCTAAAGTTCTTTATTTGAACCTGTGCTGCTCTATGATACTGAAGTGTGGTATAACCATCATCTAAATTGACTGGTAGTTTGTGCAGGACAGTTTGTTGCAGCAGAAGATCAGCCCAGGATTCAAGAATAAGACCAATGCAGGATGTGCAGGTGACTCAGCAGCAGTTGGTGACAAAGAGCTGCATCTACAATCAGAAAGAGATTCTGACAATTTGACCTGAAGAGAAGGAAGTCGGTCCTGTCCAAAAAGTCTACATGGAGACAAGGAGCAGGCCTGTTTGTTCAGAAGTAACAGTCGACATGTTTGGAGCTTTTCTGGAGAAGAACTTCAGAGCAGATGTGAAGCATGGTGGTGGCAATGTTCTGGTCTGGTTGCTCCTCTCCTCAGAGACTGGGCGGCGTTCACTTCCTGACTCAACTCTCAGTTCTGCATCATATCCACTGGTGGGTAGTAATGAGTTATATTTTCTGCTGGTATATTTGCTTCATATTTGCGTGGAGCTTTCAGCAGGACACATCGATGGATTCACCAAAGAAGAACTAACAATAGTCTTAACCCCTGAAATCTGTTGGAGGCAGAACATGCAGGAAAAACCTCAAACATCATGTTTCCAAAGGACTTTTGTACAAAGTGTGGTCAAAACGTTCATAAAACTGGTGTCAGAGGCTGAAGGAACACTTAATGAAAAACTTGTTGAAGAAGTAATTTCTTCTGATGGAGGCGACTCTAACTTCTGATAACATCCATCAATATTCTTGTTAAATACATGATTGGAAAAAAAAAGCTTTATCTAATGTTTGAATCAAAGTTAAATCAAGGTTAAATGGCTGATGGCACGTATTCAGACTGGAATGTAATCAGATACTTCAGTACCATCATATTTATATAATAACACTGTGGTGTGCAGAGCGTGACTAATGCTGAGCTCAGCTTTGTGAAGGACGTCTGGTGTCTGGATGCACTGATGAGTCTGTGTGTTTAGACTGACACCTGTGAACGTGTTAAAGAAACTGTGAATTTGCCCCGAGTCCCAAATGAAGTTTGAGATGTTTAAATGTTTAAATCTGTATTTGCGGCAGGTGGAGGTCAACGTTAATGAGATCCATGGAGATATAAAAGTTCATGGGCCACCAGCTAACTCATCTGTCGCCTGAGGAGTCACAACAATCGGAGCTCTTGTAGCTCCAACATGAGCATCTTTAATCAACAAATTAAATAAAAACGAACAACTAGAGTTTTGCAGCAGCTTGCGCGATTGGCTGTGCATGTGTGGGGAGATCTCAGACTGTCCGCCCTTCAATCCGTCATTGAACTGTACGTCAGCAAAAATGCTATGTCATAGTGGTGATAGACATTTTAACAGTGATCTGTGTACTGGGCACGCCTGGTCTATAGGAAGTATGGGTGGGTGTTGATAACGTGGCTCCGGTCTCAGACAGTACTGCTCAGACTCTGGCTCCACACTCACAAGATGGCGCCACTCATATCTCAGCCTTTCTAGCCTCAGTTTGACCTGTTGGTAGGAAGTGGAGATGCATCATGACTGACTTGCTGATGGAGGCTGTAGTGGACATTAGAGGAACTGCAGTTTTGGGATATTCCAGTTTTCGGAAGTCAACATTTTACTTACCTTAGATGCAGATACTTTAACAACATATACTGTATGTGTTATCTCCTTCAACTTACGATCTCCAGACTGAGCACACGAAGCAGGAAGAAAGACAGACTGAATAGAACATCCTTATGAGAGCTGAACACAAAACCACTAAAGTTTCTATTTTTTGTCTGGTCTACTTCTCAGCCTCTTGCCGTCAACAATATTTTCATCTGGAGCCTCATTAGTCCACCTTCCTCTTAAAACACACAGCGGTTTATGAAAACTTAAATATTTATTTTGTGAGGGGATTTTCTTGTTGACAGTTTAACTGTATGTATGTTTAATACTGATAAGAGTAATTTCAACAGATAAGGCTGTCTGTGCTTCTGCCTCGTCTGTATTAGGTTCCTGTTTTCTCCTGTCCTCTGCGTGTCCCTTGCCACACTGTGGGATAAATTAAAGGATTATCTTCATCTCACACCTGAAGACCATCTACCTGCACCCCTGTTCCTCTTTCTTTCACCATCTCCTGTGTTTGTACCATCCTCATACGTTGCACACTTGGACATTAGGTAGAAAGACGTGCGCTGTGTGTTGTTCTGTCTTGGTTGTTGTTTCATGAAGCACCATCTACCGTATATAGCTGTTCTGTTTTGAACACTAGTGTCTCTGTGATGGCCAGAATAAGACATATCTTTCATATCATGTGCAGCCTTTTTTTTTCTTGATGCTGTTTTGGATACATGGCCGTGTGAACTTGACGCACGTATTTACACAACATGACCAAAGCTGATTAAATACGGATGTGGCTTCCTCTTCAGCAACAGATGCTGTAAAGCTGTTTGATAAAGAGCTGCTGTTATGTTTAGGGCAGACAGAAAAAAACAAATGCAAGACATAAAAGCTGTTTAGGACAGAGGTGCCCACACTTTGTTTTGGCTTGTGAGAGTATTAGATACCACTCCACCTTTAGAAAAAATAGCGCTGTCTCTTTAAGAAAGACCACACTCCAGAGTTGTTGTTGAAGTTGAGTGTGGCTGTGGGTATATACCGCTTAACTCAGGGCATGTCGCAACTGTAAAGTAAAAATACATAAAGATGAATGTTTGTCTTGCTGTTTGTTGCAATGGATAAATGTTTTAGATTAACATTTAAAAAAAAAAAAAAACTTTCAATGGCACACGATCTACCAGTTGATTGCGATCAACGTAATGAGCGTCCCTGGTTTAGGAGAATTAAAGGTGCAATTTTAATTGAAGCCAAAACCAAGAACCGAAGAGCGGCTACATATCCACTGGAGCCCATCCCAGCTGTCATTGGGCAAGAGAAAGGGCACACCCTGGACATGTCTCCAGTCTGTCTCCAGGGCTAGGGAGACAGACGACTATTCACACAGTTTAGAATCACCAATTAACCAAACGTGGAACATGCAAACTCCACACAGAAAGGCCCCAGTCGGCCAGTGGATTAGAACCCAGAACCTTCTTGCTGTGAGGTATCAGTGCTAACCACCAAACCACTGTGCTGCCCAGCAAATGCTCACACAGATGGAAAATAAAGGAATGAAAACTAACAGCAAGGCACGTTCAAAGAATAACAGGAAGTCAAGCTCAGGGAAAAACTAGTTTTTAGCCAACGTCAACTTCTAATAAGAAGACCGTGCAGAAATGTGACCCGATTAGGAGATGCTTAGACCTGTAGTTCAGCGTTTCACTGAGAAATGAGGTTTTATTTAGTGTTTGTTTGGAAAATTACTTCAGGCTGTGAAATGAGTAATGGCTGCCTCCATTTCTTATAAACCAATGGGGACAGTTACACCACAACCACAGGAAATATGCAAATTTAGCCCAGTTTAGCAACCGAATCGTGATCGCGCAGGGAAAAAACAAGCCACTTTTAGCTCACATTCATACCTTGGAGATGAGTGCATCAGTTTTTTTTTTTTTGGGGGGGGGGGTTGATCACAGATCTGTTGCAGCTCATTGAGAAACTGGAAGTCGAAATTGCACACCGACACCGCAAAAAAGTCCACTTCCAACTTTTAACTTGTGTCGTCATGTGCTTTCATTTCCAGATGAGACTCACCTCAACGCTCAGACGTAACAAAACTGTTTTTGTCTTCATTTGTGTTTGTCACCATTTGTCATGATGTTTGGATAATCCCAAGATCTGGACAGATGACTAAACCAAAGTCACATGTCTGACAGCAGAGGACAAGCACAGCTTTTCACATGTCTCTTTGGTTACTGTGGTCAAGAAGAAGGAAGTTTCTACGTGACTATTACTACATTTCAAATTGTGTCAATCTAAAGCTAATTATTTTACTGACTCGCCTCAGGAGGTAGAGTGGGTTGGTTCAGAACATCTCCAGAACTGCAGCTCTTGTGGGGTGTTCCTGGTCTGAAATGGTCTAAGGAAGATGGAGAACCAGGGACATGGTCATGGACCATGGATCACTGAGTCTGACCCGTGTGGTTCTGATCTAATGGACTGATGAAGAAGTTGATGCTGCTGGTTCTGACAGAAAGGAGTCAGGACACAGCTTAGATTAGTATGGAGCTATGAGGAGAAGGAGGAGGAAGATAAACAAGAGGAACAAGAACAAGAACACACAAAGTCTTTCAAAATAAAAGAAAACTCAATAATAGTCTGGATATAGGCAAAAAAAAACAAGTCCCAAACAGGGATTATAATTACAGAATCCCATTGCCTTTGGTTTTCAGGTTCAAAGATTTTATTTTGAAAGGTTGCAAAGCCTTCAAAGTAACATCTCCTTGATGGCAACCAACCAGGATAAAGAAATTAAAAATAAGGCCCTAACGGGGACCAACGGGCGGCTCCATAATTATGTCAAATTTTCTTTTTAAAAACACCAAACTACTCCTTCAAAATAAAAGTATTAGGAGGAATTTGTAGTGATGCCGATGTAGAAGAAGAATCACCAGAGTCCTGTATGTCTTATGCCTGAAGGAGTTTATTTAGGTAAGTAGGTAAGTAATCACACATTAACTACACAAACTATCCATAGGCAAGAGAAATTATACAAAAAGCCTGTAACCCAATGAAGAGGCTGTATTGAAGCCTTTCAAACGAGGTCCAGCTCCTTGACGACGTCATCACGGAGACTTTTACATAAAAACTCCTGAATGTTAAAAGTAGCTCATGTGCAGTTGTGACAGTTGCACTCGAACTTACGATCACACAAATGTTTTATAGATGGAGCAGACAATGTAAACCGAAGACAATGAGAACACAGAAGGCTATTTAACACCTTTACCACATCACCAGCTGCTGCCTAAAGCCAAACAGGAGCTGAATAATGAAAGGCAGCTCACACGCAATTTAATCTATTGTGGAACGTATTTGCTTTCCACAGGTGGAGGAGTGGGCGCACAAAAAGTAAAGCGCAGGTACAGAGCGTCTCATGAGAAAGTGAGCTCTGTGGTCGGTTTCTATAGAAACGAAAGATAGTTTCAGGTTTTTTTTGTCGTAAGCTGATCGTGTCTCTTATAGATGCTGAGCTGTGGTAGACCAGACTGCTGGACAGAGACACTGCAGCTCTGCTTTTTCTTCACCCGCCCCTCTGGGGTTTAAATGGAACAGGAAGACCTATGTGGTTTTCCTCCTCTGTAACAGACGTACCAGACCAAAAGAACGCGCTGCTGCAGAGAGACTATGTTTCCTGGTTTACGTTTCTTCAGAGGCGGCAGTGAAGATGAATGCAGTATTTAGAACAAATATGTCTGTGTGGAACCTCTTGAAGGCCTCCAGCCAAACATCAAATCACTCTTTGTCTTTATCTGTCTGGAAATTGCTTCTTTTCATCACTGCTCACTTGAATTCATTTATTCTGAGGTCTTGGATTTTTGATCTGTTTCCTTTAAATATATTGAACCACTGAGAGTTTCAGCTTCACTATTTTGTAGCAGAACATAAAAAGCAAAGACCTGCTGCAGCCTTCATAGCATGAACAGGAAGTGAGGAGGGCAGTCGACAGCATAATGACATTTTAATCCAATCACGGGTCAATTAACATCAGCTGATCATTTCTCAACAGTAAATGTGAACAAACATCGTGTCAGTGAGCCGATCCTTTCGTTTGGACTCTTTGATATTTATTATATTTTGTTGCTTTAGATCAGCTGAGGTGAGATGAGCTGTATGTGAAGTCATTGGGATGAGGGTCAGCACCTCCGAGTCCAAGGCCAAGGCGGATTGTTCGCTGTTGTTGGCTGGGGGTGGGGGGAGGATGACGAGGGAGTTCAAGTACGTCGGGGTGTTGTTCAAGAGTGACAGTACAAGCCGCAGTAGAGCCGACGAGTGTAGTGACCAAAACAAATGGTCTGCTGAGGTAGTTTGGACGTCTGGTTCGGCCGGCCAGGAGGAGACCTCAGGGCCACTATGACCTGACTTCCAATAAACAGAAGATAATGGATGCTTTAGGTGAGTCTGAGCCGTATTGATTCTACAGAGCATCCTGGGCTATTAAAGGAAACTAAATGTAGAGTGAGCTTGTTACTTTCCTTTGAAAGCATTCCTGCCTCAGCACCATTATTGATCCTCTGTAAGTGATATTAGCTTTGGAAGCATTGGAGACGATGCAGGAGGCCGTGAGGACTGGGGGTGGTGTGAATGGTTTGCAAAGAGTGCATGAAGGGAAGGTTCCTCATCTGAACCAGTCTCAGTGTGCTGTATCATCCTAGTAAACCCATGGTAAATCATGGTGATTCACATCTGTAGAGGATGAAAAGTGATTCCGCTGAAATGTATAATAACGTTAGTCTTAATAGAGAAGAAATGGCCTCTAATGTTACTGTTCTAACTTTATCAGAACTTGTGCACCTCCTACTTAGTTCTTGGGAATTAAGGGAGACGCCACCACAGTAACGACGACGTGTTCAGACAAGGCTGTTTCAGGTACTTTCTGGCTCCACGTTTACAGCTGCAGGCTGTCACTCGCTCTTTTAATACTGAAAGCAAATATCATAAAACCAAATGCGGGATCAGGACCTGCCCGGGAATCACTGTGCACACAGTACACCACTCCATCACTGTAAAAAGTCAGTTTAAAAATGCAAAATCATTAAAATCATGGATATATTCCTTAAAATAAGTAAAATGATCTGCCAGTAGAACAAAACAGTAAAATCTGACCAAGTATATCTATCTATCCTCAAAGAACCCCCAGATATCCCCAAACTAGTGTTTTTAGGCTAAAAACAAATAGATGTATATCGATTCAAGGCAGATATGAACAGAAAAGTTTAGTCAATTACAATAGTTGTGACTTTGCAGTAAGTATTTACAATAAAACAATGAATTGTATTTGGTCACTTTAATAGAGTCACATGCTCAAAAAGACAAAAACTGCCTCATGAGAAGAATTATCTTATGAATCA
Organism: Planiliza haematocheilus; assembly: GCA_005024645.1. Taxonomy (NCBI): domain Eukaryota; kingdom Metazoa; phylum Chordata; class Actinopteri; order Mugiliformes; family Mugilidae; genus Planiliza; species Planiliza haematocheilus. The sequence continues at coordinate 181,246 of SRSE01000734.1, forward strand.
ATATAAACATATTTTAAGATATTTCCTCTTAGATTTCAGTTTTTGCAGAGTTCACTCCAGACTGTTTTCTCCTCCACTCTTCTTCAGTGTGTTTACTCAGTCACTCCTCATAGAACTACTGAAGCCTAGTGAACTGCCTTTTCCACTACAGCTGTTACACATATGTATCACGTCCAGCCCCGAGCAGATGCAGCACTGCACAGAAGATTCCCTGTTTCTGCTATGAATTCCCCCTCTCTTATGTCATCAGCCAAGTTTTTTATTTTTTTTGTTGGCTGTTTTCTGTATCCTGTTTCTCTCTCTGCTGTACAGTCACTATCCTCCAGAACCAGCTGCAGCCAGATGTTATTCAGCTAACTCAGTTACACCCCCTCCTTCCTGCCTGTGCCACTGCCTTCCACGATGAGACCAAAGTAGAATAATTGGGTTTAAATTAGAGGGGTCATGTTTGGAGATGAAACAACATTGCATCATTCCAGCACCAGAACCTCATCCCTCCATCAAACATGGAGCAAGATGAATGTTTAGTGTTGTGAAGAGAAAGCCCTGGAGGAGGAGGGATCTGAAGCTAACAGGAAGTAAGTCCGGCTTGATTAGAGGCTGTATATATATATGAGAGCCTGAGCAGGTGTGCATTGTTTGTCTGAGTAACATGTGAGTCCTTTTGCCAGTACCTTTGTCTGTCATCCTCATTAAAAAGATCTTACAGTGTCTCGTTGTGCCTGACTGCACGACTGTAGTGTTGACAACTCTCCTGGGGCCTCATGTACGAACGTTGAGTGCCTACAAAAATGATGATGCATCAAGAGTGAAATGTCCATGAACTTTGTCCGTGCCAACGGCAACGACGTGTCTGGCGTACGTAGGATTCTACAGATGTGGATCCTTTGGCTTTGACTCTTAGAGGTGATGCTGGGAAACTGTCATCAATGTGAAAACTATTACTCCGACCGATCGGGACTGAGCCAGTCGACCCTGAGCAGAGCCATGCAAGCCGTGTGGGACGGAGTTCTCCTCATGTCAGCCAGGTAGATCAGATTCCCACAATGCATCTGAACAGGTCAACATTAAAGAGCAATCTGCAGCCAGAGACGGTTTCTGAATGGAATCAGAGCTATGGACTGCACACACATTGATAGAAAAGCACCATGGCATGAATTAGTAAATGTCAACAGGAAACATTTTCATTCATCAGTGTACAGATCATACGTGATGAACTAATGCAAGTAAACATTGTGGCAGCGTGACAAAGAGACATTTATGAGCATCTCCACTCCAGTGAGCAGCGTCTCCAATTCACTTTCTGTGAAGTTCTTTTTTCCCGTTACTCATTGTTGTGTTTTCGTTTTCTGATCATGCAGAGGGGAATCTCAGGTGCAGGATCAATTTAAATGTAACTTGCATATTTAAAAGGGGCGTGGACAGTGAGGAGTCGGGTACAAAGGAATGTGCTTCGAAATGCGTCTAAATCTGAGCCTACGTCACGATTTAGAAGGAACTCTTCGTACATGAGGCCCCAGGATCAAGTCAGAGGGAGATCAAGAGAGAAAGAAGGCCAGCAAAACCTAGCAGCTCCAAGTCAGGCCTGGACAGAAGCCGAAGCCATGAGAGAGGCAGGGAGGACCGAGAGGAGATTCCTACCATTCCCTGATGTTATTCACAGGAGTCAAATCATATTTGAGGGGCGGCTGTTGTAAAGTGGAGGGATCTGAAGCTAACAGGAAGTAGGCGGAGTCTGGCTTGATTGGAGACTGTATATATGAGAGCCTGTCCAGATGTGTGATCCTTTGAAACCCTGCAGCGGAAATCTGGGCTCTCTCCTAGCAGCTATTGTTGGAGTTCTTTTGCCACTACCTTTCTGTTGTTTAAAGTTGAATTTGTATAACGCTTTATGTTTATAGTTAAGAGAATGATGTATTTGTTTCCTTATAGTTACTATTTTTTTCTTTAGATAAAACCAGCATGCCATCCTCACCAGAATAAACCAGTTAATAAGTTACAGTGCCTCATTGCGCCTGACCGCACAACTGTAGTGTTGACAACTCTCCTGGTACCCAGCTCAAACACTTAATACAGTCCAACATGAGCTATTTTACTTAGGAACGGCCAAGTTAAAGTCCTGACCTTAATCCAATAGAAATGTTGTTGTTGGACCTGAAGCAGCAGTTGATGTGAGGAAACCCACCAACATCTCAGAACTGAAGTGGTTCTGTTCTGAGGAACCAAGCTGCTGGAGAACACTGATCAGCTGTTACCAGGAGGAGGACACAGCAGAGACTGGACACAAGGAGGCTCGAGTCCTTATTAATTTCTTGAATATTTCTGTTCCATCTGTTCGTTTGATTGAGTTCTCTTTGTCTTCATTCGGATGTTTTGAATATTTTTATGAGGACATTTTGAATGATGCAAATACTTATGCAGCACACGTGCACAGCACATATTTTGGTGGATGTATAGAGTTAAAACGTGTTTTATCAAGTCTCTGTTGAATCCGTTGTATCAGTGTCATTTTGAAGAAGTGAAATAAAATAACTCCTCTTCCTTTTCGTCCTCGAAAAATGCTCTTTCATGTAATGTTATAAAATACCATTGACTGCGCAGGAAAAGACGAGGAAGTGAAAATCACCAGAACACGAGGAGGGGAAACAGTCGGAATTAAAACAAATTTTTTACCTGTAGTTAATAATATATAATATAAATAGCAACAGTTGATAAGTCAGCAGTCACAATTTTTTATAAGCTTTTTTTTTTTCGTCAACAATCGTAAACAGCAGATGTAACAGACCCCCTCTCCCCGCCCACAATGATCGTTCGTCCTCTCTTCAACCCTGAGAACAGAGTCGTGTCCGCTATTGTCTCCACGTATCAGCTTCACTTCACCATGTCTGTCTCCATTTAATGATGCTTTATGTCTCCAATCATGGACTTATGGAGGACCATCATCTTCATCTTCTTGGGTAAGTCTTCATGGAGGATCTGAGACTTTTCCCTGAGCTGATGGAAGGTGTTGGACCAAAAGAAAACAGAGTAGAAACATGAGGAGCTTCTCTAGCTTTAGAATAAAGATCATTACAGATCATTCTGCTGCTTCTCTTTAATGGGGATTTGTGATCATCAGCGCAGCTTCTCATCAGATGGTCATTGAATAAAATTTGAAGAAAATAATTTATCTCTTTGCTGTTTAGTCTGAACAACAAGCAACAAGACACTAGCCTGGTAATATAAAACTTTGCATGCTGCTGGCATGGTGCATTCATTACTCCACCCTTGCTCACAAGCTGCGGACAGACTGCGGTTGTTGTTTTGCAATAAAGAGTTTGAGAAATAGGCTGAAAATATTTGGGTTCAGACCTCAGACTGGTCAGACTTAACGAGGATCATGAAATCTTCCGCTGCAGCAAACATGACTGAAAACTATTTTCTGAGTTTTATTCTGCATTTGTTGGTTTTTGGCAGTTTAGATTCTACAGAGAGGTCTGGAGAAGTTGGACGCTGCTGTAAAACCTAAAAAGTTGATTTTATTTAATAAAATATGCAAACTAATTTCCTCACAAAACTAAGTAAAATAAACGTAACATGGTAAATTAGAGCTACGTTGTTTATAGATTCGCAAGCTGGGGGACACCTAGCGGTCTGTGGTGTAATTGCAAGGGGTCCGTGAAAATAAAAAAAACACAACTGAAGCTCATATTTGCCTCAAAGCGTGAATTAATGCCATAATGCAATTTAAAATGCAGTTTCTGCTGTTTCTTTGAAATTGCACCGCCACAGCCCAGATCGGGTGGGGGTTCCTCAGGGTTGATCAAAATATCCAGGGAGTCCAGAACCCCCAAAAATGTACTATTTATTTACTGCTACTTGAACATATAGTACAACTAACATTAGGTATGATTAGTGTCCACTACTCAAATTTAGTTATACTCACTAGATTATTCATGTTCACTTAATTAAATTGAATACATTTTTGTTTCTGCACAGTCCTCTAAAAACAATCTACTGTGGAGATGTGATGTTCATGTTTTCTCTTTAAAACAAATTGTGGGAACTGAGTCACATGTACTGTGTACTTTATATTTTATATCCAAATATCGCTTGTCATCATCTGACTTATAGACACTGTTTTGATGCGAGTGCCTCAGTACACAGTGATCTCAAGAAGGGGAGGACACGCTGGATTTGAAATGAGTAGCTGGTGAATCAAAGAAAATGCAGAATTATCTGGATGCACTTTTATGATGAAAAAATAAATAAAACATCCCACCAATATAATATATAATGTTGGATGATCCAAATCTTACCCTATCATTCCTCACAGTGATTATTTCTTGTAAAAATAACTTACACCCAGACTGGCATCTTAAAAATAAATAAATATCAACATTAGCCAAAATTAGGCTCTTAAAAGGGGCCTTCAAAGGGCTGTTGCAACCCCCCACCCCATCTCTAATAGACAGATACTGATATTTCAGCATTCATTTTGCATAAAAATATTTTTCATCAATGAATCTTTCACAGATCAGGGCTTAAACACTTCAGGTGTTTGTGGGCGGGACGGCTGTCTAACACAATATGTTGTATTGTTGTTGTAGATTTCATCTAAAAGAAAACTGTTGAACCGGTATTTACTTCCTTGTATAATTTAACGTGTATGTGATTTCCCAGTCACTCAGTTCTCTTAATACATTCATCATTATTTTCCCAAAGCTTAAATTAAACGAAGTGAAAAGGCGACGAGCAGAAGCGGGAAGATCTGCAAATGTCAAAATGTTGAAAAAAAGCTCTTTTAAAACCTTATCCAGAAATAATGAGATGGTCCAATTTATCGACAAACTTATTTTCAGTAAGTACAGACAACAATTTGACAAGATATAATCATTAATTCATTTGAATAAATACCATGTTAGATTTTACAGTGCAGTAAACCAGGGCACAGATCTGAGGCTGTAGAGAGAGAAATCAAACGGTTTACAGCTTTCTTTTTTTTATAGGAACGTGTGTCGTCCATGATGTTTCGCTCAGTTACTCGTAACCTGAGTCTATTTGGACGTGTTGACATTGAGTGAGGCCCAAGTGTTGAACCTTGAGGAACTCCATGTGAACACTTTAGTTCAGTATCAGATCCAACACAGTTTTCTAGTCTAGTTGGTTATTTGGACATTTGCCAGCAGCTTGCAGCTTGTTCCTGTTTGCAGCTTTTCAAGTGTGACTATTTATTCTTTTTCTCTTTTTATTTTATCTGTTCAGAAAATTTTCATTTAGATAAAACAGCAACATTTATTTGTAATTTTCAGATTTAAGATTTTTCTAAAAGATTATTGACAGAGGGACGAGAGACGGCCTGTGTGGTGCAGAAAGCTTTTGATCTCAGTGATTTTATTTTGTGTTTCATTTTAGGGTCAATTAGAGATGATTAATTGATGATGATTGGCTGTTGGTTGTATGTGACCTGGAGATATTTAGTAATATAGAGAAAAGTGTATTTCTGGTGCAGTCTCATCACAGAAGTAAATGATGCTTCATAGAAAGTGAGACTATGTCAAATTAAAACCAAAACTACAATTTAAATAAAAACAAAACTGTAGAAAGTCCCAAAATGGCCATGTCTCGTCAGAGGCTTATCTTCATCAGTAAATAGGAAATTATCTGTTTTTCTAATCATTTTTTCCCAGAAGAATTCCCTCGTTTGTTTTTCTTCCGACTAAATAACGACCGTCGTCTGTAAACTCTAACCTGCAGTGAACTGATAAACCAGCGACTAAATATTTATGGTGTTTTTACTGAAAATAGAAGTGCTTACAGTACACAGTGTGTTTGTTGTGAGGCAGTGATGGTGGAGATGTCGTCTAACCTGAAGGTCATGATTTCAAATACACCTCTGTAAATATAAGAAAAGGAACATAGAGATGGTTGTTGAGTAATATTCAGATGCGAGTCATAATATACGATCCTACAGTGACCTTTTTAAACTTCCTCCACGTGGAAAGTAAAGCTTTCAGAAGCATTACGCCTCTAATGTCTGTTTGGTTTGTCTGCTCCTGTGATTCAACCATCGTGTTAACTCTTATAGGTTTTCTTCTCTAGACTAATTCTCTTCTGTCTCTTCTGTTACTGACGTTAATCTCAGTGTCCAGGATGTGGATCAGACGACAGCAGATGTCAGTTTATTGAGGGCTGGCCTGTTGTAGGCGATAGGCAAATACAACATGACATGGATGCAAATTATTGCCTAACGTGCACTCAGTCTCCAAGGAACAGGAACAGGAATCAGTTTATTTTATTTTATTAATAACCAAGCCAGACACCTGCATTTACCTGTCTGTTTTTATCATCATACTACAGATTCAACAGCGGTACATGAGTCAGATAAACATATTAACCCGTACTGGAGACTTTAAGCCAATAAGAACAAGTGTGTATTTTATTCCAGAACTGTTTGTTTGTTAATAATTTGAATATTTTAGTTACAAAAAAGACGCCTGTAAATATGAGATACAGTCAAAATGGGAAAGTTCACACAATCCACTCTGCTCCACTCTGTCATGTTGGGTGCCATTTGATACTAGAGAAGCAATTTCCATTCATGCAAAGTGTTATATAGCTGGAGCTAATCAGTTAGCATCAGCTAACAGAGAAAACACGCAGCCCAACTTGAATATCATAGTCAACATGTCAGAATTTCTTATGTCTCAGTATTTCATCAAATCCAAAAACAACTGATAACAAATGCAACTGATATTGTTTTGTTCTGATTCTACCCACACAATTCTCCACATGGTGATTTAAGTCCTGTCCTTCAATGTCATACATGGTCCTTTGTCTTTAGTCTAGTAGTCTAATTGTGGTACTACAGATAACAAAGACAATACAGGCATCTTGTGAAAATTAGCTTAGCGCTACTATCTAACATGCCTCAGTGACTGGTTTCGCTGTGAAGTTACATGTGTGAACAAGAGCCATATGTTGGAAATATCAATATTTTTATGGATTCTATAACGTGTAATATGTGAAGTACAGGCCAAATAAAATGGCCAAAGGTTGTATTGTGTGTACATTCCCTCCTGTAGTGGGAATCTGTAGTATTTTGTAGCCTAACATGGGTTTTTACCTTTCATGAGGTAAAAACCCAGTGTGGTTATCCAGATGTCCAAATATAGAGTTGGTCTAGTACTATTTTCACTTAATCATTTCTAGAATGTGCTTTTTGCGATTTCTATAAACTCTTGGTCCAATTCGAATCAAGTTGTTGTTGAATGAGTTAAATGGCATCTCTGTGCATGGTATCATTGCTATCAGTGCTTTCTACTATCTAATATTGAACACATTTTAGTGTATCACTAATTAGTCAGACACATGTTACTGACACTGGGATCCATTTTCTGAAGTCCACACATATGGACATGGTAGTTTTAGACCTATGCCTGATTTATGTTGTCTTAGACTCGCCTCCCAGCACCGTAGAGCTGAAGAGGTTAATGTTCAGGACAGATGGTGGTATATAAAAAGCTTTTAAGTTTATAATCTTGTCACATTCACCTGCTGACAACGTCATCACTGTTCACGCTTCATGTTGGATTATTTTAGAACGGAAACCAACGTTTAAGATGAACTTCAAATTTATCTTCATAGACCAGAATGGAACCAGTGCTGATGTTATTTCCTTCCTGTGTGCACTTAGTTAAAAAACATTTCTAATCAATAATCAGATTAAAACTGAGGAAGAATGACTAAGTGATGCCCTTCTATGTTTGAAAGCGTATTAATGGCTGCCGAGCACTGGCCTTGTGATCCTTCTAAACTGAGACCACACATAAAATTTCAAAGAAATACTTCACAAAAGACCTGAACTTAGACAAAGAGAACCCAATCGAACACATGAAACTGAATATTATACTTGACTGTTACGACTGTTCCCGTCCACAGGAGTGGTCCACTAACAAAGATCACTTCATAATAGTCTGAGAGGAACCAAAGGAACCTGACAACGCTGCAGCAGACTTCCTGTTCATGTTGATCAGAGGTTGTGACTTGATGTTTACTGTCGTGTCTCTTTATGTTTTACAGTGATTAGATTGTCTGATACTGAGGAGGTGAAGAAGAACCTGACAGGAACTGTGGGAGGAAACATCACTCTACCTGATCCTGTGATGGAGACAGGATATCTGTTATATGGAGTAAAGAATATTGCTATGGTGACTAAGATGGAGCTTAATATAGTACGGGACTTTTACATGAACAGAATTCACTGGAACAAAACCACTGGACTCTTTACACTCTCAGGTCTGAAGAAGAACGACTCAGGAGTTTATTCCGTTGACTCTACAACAGGAAAAGTTTTCACCACCACATCTTATAAAGTGTCAGTGTTTGGTAAGTTCCATTTCTTCTTCCAGTTTGTGTCTTGATGCTGTCATTGTTCTAATAACATCCATATCCAGTTCATATGTTGCTGCTTGATCTGGGAATCCTCCACTTAAAGTGAACACTTCAGTCCTGGTTGCTTTGGTGACACCTGTAGTTACTGTAACAGTCTTTTAGTTTGACGTTGCAGTCGTTGATTTGAATTAACGTCATTATCTGAAAACACTTAACATTTTATCTGAAGAGACTTTATTATTTTACTAGAGGTCCAATGAAATGCCACTGAGTTTTTTAATGTGCAGTGCAGTGTTCGGAAGCATAAATGAAAAGTGGTTTTGTGGTTTTGAGGAGCCTTTGTCTGTCTTTTATTTTCTTTGGCCTGATGTTCAGACTTTATCCTGTTTTCAGAGAATCAGCCTGTTCATCCTGTATAACAGATCTTTGCATGATGCTTTCACTTTGAAGCTTTTCTTTATTTGATGTTAGACTCTGAGCAGATAATGTTTCATTGTGCATCTTTCTGTGTGGAACAAATGTTGGTCTCTGGTTGTGTGAGTAAATCTCTGTTGACCTGGAAGCATCAGACGTGTTGTAGTGCAGGAAGAGTTATCATATAAATGTGATTACCTGCAGGGACTGGTCACACAGCTTCAGTTAAAGACGTGTGTGGACATGTTGGATAAAAATGTACCTGCCGCGTAGCGGGAAAGAGAAACCTACCCTAACGAACAAGTCTGAACTCGAGTCCTGGAAAAACCAGAGCTTCCACTGGTTGTTGTTTAGTTCAGTTTAGAACTTGTCCTGTGATCATTAACCCTCTAACTTTCCTCCCTCATGTTGTTTTCTGTCACTCCCACTAATCCCTCCTGACCTCTCCACCCTCCAGCTGCTCATTCCCGCCACAACAGAATGTTTTTCATTCTCTTTTGTTAAAGCATCATCTTTGTGCTTGTGGCTAATCGTAGCTTTAACTTCCTGCTCCTTGTCTGTCTTGTCGTCCTTCTCTGACTGCCTGTTACAAACTTAAATTCATGAACGAAGCAAAACAAACTATTAACATTTTAACAAAGAAGTAAAGCCTCTTTAACTTCAGCATCTCTTAGCTCTGCTGCTGAGTTTCCTCCATAACTAAAGGACCTACATACCATATCTCTGTATCCCAGGAAACATATTCATCATTTCACTCTCTGCAGTAATCTTAATCCTTTCTCAAGTGCAGTACTTACTGTACGTCTCAGGTAGTTTTCTTCTTTCTCATCGTGTTATTTCTGTGCAGTATTTGTTTTCTTACGAGCATCACTCCTTCTAGAGTTGTTCATTATTCTCTATATTCATGATGCCTCAACTTAACTCTGGTTGTTTTCTCATCAACAAACTGTAACTGTGATATATTTTCTATCCTGTACTTTCTTATCTTTTTATCTAACTTGTATTTTTTTGCTCTCTCTTGCCCTGCTGCTGTACCATCTCCATTGTTCCATGTGACTCAGTGAGAGGAGATGGTTTCCTGAGGTGTTGGAGGTGTTCATCTCTTCATCTAAGAGCTCACTGCTGCTGCTCCTTCTTCTTCTATTAGTCCCTGAAATATTCAAGTCTTTTAATGTGAAGTATTCACATCCAGATATGTGTTACAAATATACCAATATTACAATGTGTTCACCTTTGCTTTACCTGACATTAATAGACTTTTATTCAAATGATAATCTTTGAGACTTTAATGTCTACTGATCACCTTCAGACCAACAACAAGCATCAATATCAATAAAGAGACGAAAACAAGAGCAACTGGACTTGTAGAGTTTCTAGAAGATGTTTCACATCTTAGACCACAGATAAAAAAGACTTTCCTCTAAAACGTGTCCTAAACCAATGAACCACTGTAAAGAGAAGAGAGGAGACACTCTGGGACAACTGAGACAGAGATGTTGAAGAGTCTCTTCAGTTTGACTTCCTGTTTTATTATCTATGGTACATCAGATAGCTCTAGTGTTCTAAAATAAAGTAGAGCTCTGTCTTCCTCTTATTGTTCCTCTACTGGAGCACAGTTAGACAATGATGTAAATTCATGTTGGATTATTGGTCAGTCTTCTGCTCACTCTGTCCCCAAAGCTGCTCTAAAGTGTCCTTTAGAGAAAGAAGACCAGATCAAAACAGTCTCTTCCAATTACAGGTGACTATCTGAGCATGTGACACTAGTCCTATGAGTTTGTGATGAGTAACACCTTCAGATGTTCATATGTAAACTCAAACTCATCATCAGTCTTTTAGAACTGAAGACTTGGATAAAACATTTCTAGAAACTCTCCAAGTCCGGTTTCTCTTGTTTCCTTTTTGTTTTGGATAAACCATGACCTGGATGACTGAGAACCTTCAGACAACAAGCATCAACCTGAAAATGTTTCCCTCTTGACTTTCCCTGATGAACATGAGGAAGGAAGTCAGTGAAGTGTAGTTTCTAAAGTCAGTGGTCTTCATGTGTGTTTCCTCTGCAGACTCTGTCCCATCTCCTGCAGTGAAAACACTGAGTGTGAGCTCTGAGAGCTGCTCCCTGCTGTGTTCTGTGGACCAAGCTGAAGAGACCACACTGTCGTGGTACAAAGACGAGGAGATCCTGAACCAGAGCAGCTCTGCTGTCTCTCTGCTTCTCTCTGTACACAAGCAGGACTTCAACTCTTCATTCAGATGTGTGGCTGCCAACCCTGCAGAGAATAAGACTCTTCAAGTCAATGTGACCACGACCTGCAGAGAAATGAAGAGAGAAGAGTTAAACCAATCAAAACAAAGACATAGTAAGATTCATTCTGACACTGATGTAAAAAAATGTAACTCTCATCTTTTAATGGTTGTTGTTGTTGTGACGTATTTTATTTCTTTGTTCAACAGATTGGATACCCATTATAATCTCTGTTACTGTCACTGTTGTTGTCATTATACTGGCTGCCTGTTTGATTAATTGCAAGTATCTTCACCAAAAGAAGACAATCAGTCAAACACAAGGCAGGTATTAACTGTTTTTCTCTTTAATTCCTCTGATTAGATTACATTTTAAATGAATACGTTTGTCTCTCAGATTTTTTGTAGCACTGATTTAAATAGTTTGTCAGTGTTTCTCTGGATTAGATTCCTGTATGTGAATGTATCTGAATGTTATTTCTCTAAGAAACATGAGAGATTTTACAGCACAATGTTCTCAGGCCAATATAATGGTGCGTCAGACAGGATCTCATTGTGTTATATGAGCTCACGGTACTTTCCTCATTTTACTGAGGCTGACAATGCAAATAGAGCCAGGAGGACAGATTGAGGTCACATGATATTGCTGCGTTGACAAAAGGATGGACTTGATCTCCGTCTGTTTCCTAAGCTGCACAACAAGTCCAACCAGTTGAGATGGAAAAATAATACATTTTTTACCTAATATTTATTCTTTATTTAAACAAAACATTGGTAACAAAATGCTAATTAGTCTTTCGATCGCCCTCATAATGATCCACAATCACATTAAATGTTGACTGGAAATAAACTGGTGTGTTTTAATAAATATTCACTGGAGGCTGTTAGAAAAATTACTAATTTAAAAATCGAACCAAATCAGCTTTTTGGAAAGTTGCACGGACGTCATATTATACGTGTCTGAATTTTTTACAACAGATATGGGAAATGCAGGTACCATGACCAATGGAGAATAAAGGAAAATAAACCTAATTTTCCATTTTATCAGCCATTGGATATATTTGGGCCTTTATGCTCAACTTTTGAGATTTTCAAATATACACAAGACTAGAAATCTCTTCAGCCAACTATGCACTCACTACAAAACCACCGGTCACAGGCCAGAAAAATAGTTTATTCAGATTCTGAAAGAATGTTGTCCTGGCAGTAAAGAAAGAAAAGTGCAGAGGCTGGAGTCTGACACTTTATCCTGCACAGACATTTGTACAAAATCTAGTTCGGATGAGGACAATCTCAGAATTGTTAGGGCAGTTAGCTAACAGCGGAAGGGAGTGAGGCTGGGCTGCTTCCTGGCTTCCCATAATCATTCAGGAAGCAGGAAATTAACCCTGGAACGTTTTATTCCAACTGAACCTGCCCAACGGTCCGTGAGTTGTATTTTCCATACGTCTCTCTTTCTGTCATTCTGGTGCAGGTTGAGTTTGCCCAAAGAATAATGTTAAATGTTTTATTTGACAAACTCTCCTCTGGTCTTTCTCTCCTTGAGGCTTATGAACAGTTGTACCTCACAGCGAACTCTCATGAAGCCTTCTCTTTATGGTAGACTTGGATAATGACGCCTCTACCCTCTGTAGTGTTGTCTCCAGATCCTGAGATGATCCATCCAGGTCTTTTTAATCCTGCAGAGCTCACATTTATGATTTCAGATCAGATCAAACTGGTTTCTTTGACCACTCCTCCTGTTTTGATGTTGCAGACAGAGCGTGTCCTGTTTCTCCACAGCAGTGTCCACATGTCAATCCCACATTTCAAAACAACTCCAGACCTTTTACCTCCTTAACTTATTAAGAAATAATGATCCCACATTACTTCATGAACCAGCTTTATCTAAGAGAGGGACGACAGGCTGTAACACACAGCAGCAAATTTCTCTTTTGACACGTTTTAGGTAAGAGGTCGTCTTGTTCCAGTAATCCCTGCTGTGCTGAAGCAGGGTGAAATATGTCAAGTGTTTCTCAAGAATGTGGGATCGGTTGAAAAATGCAACCTGAGGGGAATTCTAACTCAAAGTGGAAAACACAGACCTTCTTGTATCAGTTATTTGATAAAACTCCCTAATTTCACCGTGTACTATCTGGTCACTGTGGGAGTATCTGTAGGAGTTGCAGCTTTGGGTGTGTTCTCTGAAAACCTCATGCACCAAGCATGTGTTCTCTGGTCAAGCGCGGTCAGCTAACATGAGGTTTGTGTATCTTTCCTTCTTAGGTTGTCATGTGTAATCGACCATAGATGTTTTATGTACGCTAGCGTTCCCTGATGCAGTCGAGCACATGATGCAGAGAGTGAGTTACCATAGTGATAGTTATTGAGCGTGAACATTTCATATCAACAGAAGATAGAAGTCTAGGTGTCTTTTAGAGATGTGGGGCATTGTAGTAGGTGCTAAGGCACATGTTGGAGAAAACAGATCCTAATATTGAGCAGGTCTCCCTTGTTGTAACTCAAAAGAAAATGCACATTGGCCTTCTGCCATCAAGGAGTGTCATTGCTATGGGGTGGGGGTGCCTGGTCTGGTCTAGGTGGGTGCTACATGTCTAAGTAACATCCAGAAGTTTCCCAGCAGAACACTGAACTGTCACAAGATGGTCATTGCTGTTTATTTCTCCTGGTTTATAATAATATGTTAGATCATCTGAGGAAGTAGGTTAAGCGTCTGAAATTATTAAATCATCAGTTCATCTACTTGTTATGTCTCTTGCTTTACCTGAGGAGTTCCTCAAGGCTCAGTCCTGGGGTACATCTTATTTACTGCACATTCTCCTTTTAAGACACAGCGTTTTAGCATTATTACTGTCTCTTGTGAAAATAACACACATGTAAACTAGTTCTTTAATTTTTCTTTTCTTTAATTAAAATCATGGGTTCTCCCTGGCGTCTGACTTAAAGGTGGTATTTAGATATTATTACATTGAAAACAGGAAGCGGCCTTTCCTTTCCCAGCAGCTCAAACAATCTCCCATTGTTGGAGCTTTTTATATCTAGCCCATCTGACTTCTTGGTATACTAATTGCTGGACTCAGTTCAGCTTCGTCACACTGGATTTCTGACAGATTTAGGATTGGATTAGAAATCTTTTTCATACTTTCATGTCTGTGTGGCCTCTCATGTCATCTATCAGGGCCTTTTAATGATGCTTCCTGGTCTGATATTCTTACTTTATATAAATAAAATTTTGCTTGTTGAAATTTAACTTGACCTCTGTATCTTTGCAGTGATGGACCAAGACTCAGAAGTGCAGTATACTGAAGTAAACATAAAACGCAGTCAGGTCAGTTTGTTGCTCACGACAGACAGTTTACACAGAGATCCCCTATGTTTTGATTACTGGTGAAGATTATCTTGTTTCTCAGAAACACTATCATTAGCAGCAATGTTTCCTTCCGGAAATTGTCATATCTCTCTCCTTCTTCATCACCTACTTCCTGTGTTTTGTGTTTCTTCCTCTGCAGGCAGAGAATTTCTCAGATTCTTCAGAGAACGGCCAACACAAGAAACTGTCAACAGTCTATGATAAACTGGAAGCTCACCGCATGTTGCCTGATGCTGCTGAGAACACCTGAGACAATACTGAAGAGATTTCCATCTTTACTGAGTTACCGGTCGTGTGTACATTTCATTGTTACATATTTATTGTATTGCTTTATTTGTTTAAACCTACGCCTCATTACTGAATACATTCCATATATCTTGCATTTTATCCATTTCGGGTCATGTACTTGTTTCACATTTCACTCCTTTTGTTTTAATAAAAGATGTTCAGTGGTTGCGTGTAAATGCTTTTTTTCCCTATAGACATTTCAGCATTAGAATCCAGACGATCATTTGATTCGAGGTTGAAGAGTCGTTGTAATGTTGTCTACAGGACAAACTGAGGTTAGTGTTAGTTCAGGCAGTTCACAAAGTCAATCTCAGCCACATTCAGCCTTCTTTATCCTGTCTACCTTTGCTGTTTTTCTCTGCAACTTGCTTCAAAACCCACCTCGGGCCCCAGGTCCTCCTTCTATCATATTTCCACCTGAAACGGTTTCATGTCGGTGTCATTAATTCTGCTCTCTTCTGTACTCTGGGGGTCTTTGCTGCTGCTCCTTCTGCCTCAGCCTTTCTATTAATAAGCATTTGTTTTCTTTGACTGAAGTGCTTCAGACTAAACTATATATGGAATGAGGGTGAAACTGAACGTTATTTTCAAGCAGAGTTATGGAAAGTTCAGACATATTTAGCACTGGTGTCCAGTAACTGAAACAAATGGAGAACAGAAAGCAAATTAACAGATTTATATTTATCTTAACATGTTTGCTCCTCATAGATTTTGCAGTGTTACTCAGGGGTCACGTGTGCACATGCAGACTTTGTATTTGTTTTAATGAACAGCTTCAGAGACACTAAGAGAGAAACAAGAGGTGTTTAATTGACTCAAAGAGGCCTGAGTAGGTTTTCAGTTGCTTCATTGTATATGTGAGGAGCCTGGGTAGAGACAGTTAAGTCAACTTAACCAAAGACCACTAAACTATAAACAAATCTTAACTTCACATGCACTCAGCTACACTGACATCCATCTATATCAATTTGAAAAAGGCCTCTGTCCTTATAGTCCCCTCAATCTGCAGGAGAGGGCGGCATGGTGGTGGGGTGGTTAGCACTGATGCCTCACAGCAAGAAGGTTCTGGGTTTGAGTGGAGTTTCAATTTTCTCCCTGTGTCTGCGTGGGTTCTCTCCAGGTTCTCCAGCTTCCTCCCACTGTCCAAAGACATGCTGGTTAGGTGATTCTAAATTGGACGTAGATGTGAGGGTAAATGGTTGTCTGTCTCCATGTGTTAGTCCTGAGATAGACTGGAGACCTGTCAAGGGTGTACCCCGCCTTTCGTCCAATGACATCTGGGATAGTCTCCAGCAGACCCCGTGACCTCCAGAGGACGAGCGGTTACAGAAGACGTGTGAATTAATGAATTAATCTGCAGGAAACCAATCTAGGCTGAACCATAAACAAGACGCAGCAACTTTGCTGAAAGAGGTAAGAGACCAATTAATTAAATTCTACCTTCTAGTTGAACAAATCTCTGTTTATTATAGAACATTTTTCCGGCGTTTATAAAATGAACACTTTTATCCTGCACCACACTGGGTACACTTGTGTAAAACTGTACTGCCTGTCAACATGTGGATTTGTTTGTCTGACACTCAGCTTTCTGTGCTCACCATCTGCTCTCCAGGTGAGTTGATAGCCTGCAGGTGTTCCTGTAATAAAAGCTCTTTCATCTACATGAACCAGGGCGATAAGGCAGCGAGTTGTTATCTCACAGGGTTTTATTTCTAACTGGTTCCTCCTGTCCTTACAGTAACCTTTCATTAAACAGTAAAGTCTGGAGTTGGTGACATTTGACCAGTTCTCTATGCCTGTTCTCATCGTTTCTCTGTTCATGTCATTTTCCCATTATCCAAAGCAGATGAACTTTAGCAGCTAAAGTAGTTCATTTTTTTTTTTTCACTCCAGCTTCCTCCCACGACATGCTAGTTAGGTTGGTGATTCTAAATTGGCCATAAGTGCGAATGTGAGTGTGAATGGCACGTACCAAAACGATCTTCTCCTCCTCCGTTTTCCCTGGCATTGTTTGAAGAATATCTGCGTCCACGCGGATCCGTCTCAACACGACTCAAAACGCTACTTCATATCCCAGGCCTATAGGTGGCGCTGTTTCAGTTTCAGAAATTCACCAAAAACAGAGGAAGGTGGAGCATGCGCATAAAGCTTGAGCGCTGTTTACAAATCGGCTTTAGAAGAAACCAAACTCAATGATATTTAGCCCTAGTAACCATAATAGGCTCAATATCTTCTCCAGCAGGAACACGAGCATGTAGTCCACCATTGTTGTTGATGTTGTTATGAGACGTCTCACGGGATATAAGAGGTGGAAGGCTGCTCGAGGGGTGTTGCCATGGTGGCGATGACATCATCGTTTGCCAAAATCTCCGGTTTCTCCTGTCCACTCGGATCCACAAGAGGTGCGTTTCCGAA
This sequence comes from Planiliza haematocheilus, assembly GCA_005024645.1. Classification (NCBI taxonomy): domain Eukaryota; kingdom Metazoa; phylum Chordata; class Actinopteri; order Mugiliformes; family Mugilidae; genus Planiliza; species Planiliza haematocheilus. The sequence goes on from SRSE01000734.1 coordinate 198,350, forward strand.
TTTTTCCACCCTGGGACCCGGTTTCAAAAAAGTGCGTTTTAGGGCTATGCATTTACAGGATTCGTGTGGACGATCGCCGGACAAAACGATGTAAAACATCTGCGTTTAAGCTAAAATGCGTTTCAATCTGGATGGCCCCTCACTGTGTTGGCCCTACGATGGACTGGAGACCTGTTCTTTGCAGGACTGGTGTAAAAATCTACTGATGTTTAAAATCATTTGTTATGCAAATATGTAGAAAATTCTAATACTTTCAAGCAGAACGGTTCATAGATGCTGACTGCAAACAGGCCAGTGAATCTCAGAGTTTTCCATCCGGCCCCCAGAATATTACCGGATTCAAGAATATTCTCTGTTTATTAGACTTGTAGTCTCAAGACCAAGACCGGTCTCAAGACCACTTTTTCATGGTCTTGGACTTGTCACGGCCTCGACAGTCTTTGGTCTCGGTCTCGGTCTCGGGTCTCTTGGTCTCGCAATGTCTCGGACTGGCCGAGCGGTCTCGAATGGAAAGGCAGGCAGAGTTTGTTTTGTTTTGTTTTTGATATCATTAAAAAATCACATCATTTTGTGACACAGAAGGCGTTGCCGCTCGTCCTGTCACGCAAAATGTTGGTGAATTCGTCAGTCGTCAGGTTTGGTTTTACAGACCATAAAGAGTTTGTTTGCCACACAACTAACAATAAGAAGCATTCTGCAATATGCAAATTTTAACAGTATGGTACGGTGTCACTGCACACAGTCTGTCAATCCGTGACCGTGAGAATACACACAGGCTTAATCTCTCTTGTGCCTACATGATCATCATTCAATGCAGCCTTATTTTATTATTATATATTTTATTTTATTAAATGTTGGATGTGGTATGTATAATGGTTGTCCTCTTCTGTGTGGCCCTATGAGCCTATCATGCCACTACAGCTGCAAAATAGTTTAGGCTACAGATTCTGAACAACATCGGACCTTATAGAGTAGAAGTGTAGAAGTTTTTTTTTGGTCTTGGCCTCGGTCTCGGTCTTAGTCTTGGTCTTGACTTGGTCTGTCTTGGTCTTGGTCTTGGTCTTGTCTTGGTCTTGATACTCTCTGGTCTTGGTAGTGTCTTGGTCTCGGTTTAGGCGGTCTTGACTACAAGTCTACTGTTTATCCACATTCTCATTTTATCTGTAGTCGTATTTTGCAAATCTTCTCGCTGAGGCTTTTATTCCACACACAATAATTAAAGAGTTACATTTTGAGAAAGCAGCTTTACAGGCGTACATTTATCTGACCATGATGGGTACATGGCCAGTGTCTTCAGTGTGTCTTAATCTTGTGGTCAAGTTAAAACATGAAACGCTGCACGTGATTGACCCGACTAACAGCCTCACAAATATGAAGCGTAAAATCTCGCCATCACCCCCTAGTGGTAGCACAGGGAATAGGAGTCCAAAGGCTAAAAACATACATTTGGAAGGAAATTTTATTTGAACAAATGATGAATTTTCTTGAATAAACAAATAAAATAGCATAGTATTGTTTGGGTTCCCTTTGTCTATGTTTTGAGTCTTTTTTTTAAAAAAAACATTTTTTTTATTTGCAGTAATGTCGACAATTCTGAGGGGTGCAAATACCTCTGCAGTAGATCACAAAGAGGAGATGTGTGGTTGATGACCGCTGTTTGCAGAAGACTGGCTGAGCAGAAATACAGACGCAGGAAACCAACAGTAAACCACAGTTTGACAAGATGTCTTTAAAAGAGCTGAAGAGAGGCTAAATGAGGCATGGACATAATGGCCTATATGGCTGCTACAGCTAATGGAGCACTTACTGTATATCCACTGATGATCCAACCTCTGAATTCTAGCGTCCATGTATCTGATGCAAAACCAATCAGTCTATATCCAGCCTGAAGAGGAAACTGAAGGGACCAAACCTCCAGGTTGTGTCACCATGAGAGGCTGCTTCTGCTGAATTTCTCAAGAAAGCTTGAAAAATATTGCCGTGAGAACTAAAGTGACAGTTTAACTAACAGCAGGCTAAGTCTGAATGCCTTGTTTTTGATGTTCAGCTCAGGTAGCAGTATGTTACTGCTAATGTTTTTAGACGTAGCTTTGTGTTGATTCCAGGAAAATATGAACAGATTAGTCGACAATAGTTGTGACTTTACAACCACTATGGACAAAACAATGAATTGAATTTGGTCATTATCTATTTTTAAGAAATTTAACTTTGACAAGGTAGTTTTTCACGAAACCTGTCTTCATCTATAACAGAATTGCGCTAGTTTTTATTTTAAACATTAACTTAGTACAATAACAAGTTGTAAAAGCTTGTTGAAAGACAATTTGGAACAAAAAGTGAGTCAAATGCTCAAAAACAAACAAACAAGAAGAATTATTTTGGTGCACAAAAACATTGTAAGATATTTTATTTAGATTTCAGTTTCTGCAGTAAAGTTCTGCAGAGTGTGTATTTGTGCAGGTTTGTTTTAAATGTTGCTTTAACAGCTGCTGCAGCTGAAGCCATGAAACCACACCTAGCAACAAGACACAGGAAGAGACGCCATCTTATCTGATCAGGAAGTTACTTTCCACTGGACAGTAGTTGTTGACGTCAAACAAGACACAGGAAGAGACGCCATCTGATCTGATCAGGAAGTTACTTTCCACTGGACAGTAGTTGTTGACGTCAAACCTCCACCAGCTCTTTAGGTTTCAGTGTCTTCTGCCCCCCAGTGTTCCATCATGATGGCTGCACATGTTCCCATTCAGTATTAATGATTCACGTTTAGGTACAATGTATTTATATGTATTCACTATACAACAGGTTAAATTATATTATTATTATTATTATCACTATTATCATTATTATTATTTGAAAGCAGATTGAATATGATAAAAAACACATTTATATTAGTTTTTTGCATGTGCATGTAGAAATGGATTTATAAAGTTCTTACTAATGTCTGTTAATGTAGGAGTAATGCTTTATATATGATGAATTAAGTATTTATTAATGTGTAGCCAATGCTCTGTGTGCAGTTATTATAAAGCCTTACAGATGTTGATTTACTCTCTTTAATTTTAATTCTACATTTCCAGCCTGACATGATTGTCGGTTCTTTGATTTCTCATTTAACAGCAATATTACAGATTTATTCACTTATTAGTGAAGTGTAATGTAGAGCAAATAATTCACAGTGTTAATAAACAAAAATAAAATAAATGATATAATGTTAGTCGTGGACCTTTACAGAGTTTTTCAGTGTTTTAGATAGTGGTTAGAATTCGATTATCTTTTAAAATAGTGTTTTTAATTTGCTGCTGTTATTGGCTGATTGAGATTTTTAATGTGATCACATTTTTTGAAGTCATGTATTAAATGCAAACATTTCCGTGGTTGAGTTGAACAAATATGGTGAAATGGGGTGTCTGTGGGAGATGCCAACATCTTGGAATGGTACCATTAGGTAATACAAAGCAACTACTGATATTTCTATATAGTCCTTCAAGTATGAAGAAGAACATCTACTATCCTGTAAAAACAAAACAAACTCACATTACAAGATAATCTTTGCTGAATCTTTGGTTTATTTTAGGATTTTCGGTAGAAGTAAATCTTAACTGTGTCAGCACTGAAGGTTCAACACTGACCATATGTCCATTTCATTGTCATCTGATTATTGATCACAAAACACAAATCACTCGAATAAAAAAATAAAAATAAATTCCAGTGACACACACCACATTTACGACTGGGCGACTGTGGCTCAGTAGGTAGAGCGGGTTGTCCACGAACCGGAGGGTTAGTGGTTCGATCCCCACTGGATGAGCAAGACACTGAACCCCCAGTTGCTCCCAGTGCTTGGCACTGGTGTGTGAATGGGTAGATGTGTCTCTGACTGTAAAGCTTTGAGTACCAATATGTACAAAAGTGCTATATAAAAGCAAGGCAATTTACCATTCAAACATTGATTTTACCAAAATGTATATAGTAGATGTTTGGAAGAAACATTAATATAAAAATCACAAAAATTAAAACTCAGAAAAAACACAGAAACAAGTTTATAACTGAAATAACCTGAATTGATCATTTGCAGGAGCAGTGAGTTTCCATGGAAACTTGGAATGAACAATGAACTTCCCTTGCTACTATTTCTGTAGGGTATTGTAGTGTTAAAAATTAGATGAACTAACTGACTGACACTGAAGTCTGCTGAGTTTCATCACAATCATCATTAGCTTTCAGAATCTCATCGTCCACTGATCTGACCACTCACAGCACTAACATCTAGAGATGGGATTTACGGCTCTTTGAAGGGAATCCTTTAGATTTCTGCTTCAGTTTAAGCCAAGCTCTGTGTAAAGGCACGGATCAATGTCAAACAAGCTGTTGATCATTTTTGAACTTGCTCCTGGTCCTTTCTTTCGCACCATGTCGATCAGGCATCGTGCTTTGTTATCTCTGGGTTTGTCTCTAACAGCCTCATACTCACCATCATTTATGACTCTGTGGTGCAGCAGTTTATCCAGCAGCTTGTTCAGATTAGGGTCAGATATTCGGTTGATGAATTCTGACCGAGCGTTCGTCAACTTTTCTACTGACGATGACCTGTTCCTCACTGGCAGCTGATTTGTTTCTGAAGAAGACTGTGAGGATGAAGGCTGTCTTTGATGCTCAGCTTCAAGTCCTCTGGTTTCTACTGAGGCAGAAGGATAGACTGGTTGGTTATCAAACTCTTCCTTGGAGCTCCTCTTACCTGTAGCTGATAAAAGCTGCAACACATGCATTATAAATCTGTCCTCTGGTTTCAGAACATGATTAATTCACTGTCTTGATCCTAAACTCTCGTCAGTCTGATTCTGACCGCCAACAAAATGAGATGCAGTCATACTTTATGTTTTAAGTCTAATCCATCATCTTTAATAATTTGCTCTAACTTTATAAAAGACGATCACAGCAACAAGTTTTTATTTCCTACAAACATTGTGTAGACATTTGAGTGTTTTCCAGACCGAAATTCTTAGAGTATCATTACAAAGTTTTATTATAATAAATTAAAATGTAAAAAATGGTATGTGCAAAAGTTTGGACCAAGAAACTAAGATACCTCTTAAAGAGAATCTGGCCACAAAATATTACTGATAATATTAATATTACCTCCATATGTCTGTTGTTCACGTATGTCACTCCCCATAGAAACGAGACACTAACATCAGTGTTAAGTTAATTTTCACCACAAGATGGCTACATTGAGTCTGTTATGTGTAGTATTTGTATGCGATGCAGATGTCAGTTTCCCTGCGGGAACCTCCCAAAGGGATCAATAAAGTTGTCTGTCTATCTACAGTGGTATGAAAAAGTTTGGGTACCCCTCTAAGATTTCATAATAATTTGCTCTAACTTTATAAAAGACGATCACAGCAACAAGATTTTATTTCCTACAGAGATGTAGACATTTGAGTGTTTTCCAGACCAAAATTCTTAGAGTATCATTACAAAGTTTTATTATAATAAATTAAAATGTAAAAAATGGTATGTGCAAAAGTTTGGGCACCCTTTTAATGACATTGATTTCAAGACCTGTAGGGATTTGTAGCTGACATGTTGCAGCCCAAAACTGCTTTGATTAGCTTGTGAGACCTTCAATTACAAAGACAGATAAAACCAATCATGAAAAAGGCTATTTAACAGAGGCAATTGCTGGCTGTGCTTGTCCTAGGCTCCTGGCAACATGGGGGCATCGAAACAACTCTCCACTGACCAAGAAACTAAGATAATTCATTATCATGAATTAGGAGAAGGGTACAAGAAATTATCAAGAAGGTTTGGGATGTCTATTCCCACAGTCAGAAATGTGGTGAAGAAATGGAAGGCCAGAAGAACAGTCATTGTGAAGGAAAGATGTGGTAGGCCAAAAAAAATACTGGAAAGACACAGACGAAGGATGGTTAGAATGGTCACAGACAAGCCACAGACCACCTCCAGAGAACTACAAGAACATCTGGCTACTGATGGTGGAGTTGTTCATCGTTCCACAATCCAGCGCACTTTGCACCAGGAAAAGCTCTTTGGAAGGCTGATGCACAAAAAGCCTTTCCTGAGTGTTCGTCACAAGAAGAGTCGCATGAGGTATGCAAAAGCACAGAAGCATTTAGGAAAAAAATACTGTGGTCAGATGAGACTAAGATGGAGTTATTTGGTCAGAATAAGAGGAGGTATGCATGGAGAAAAAAACACACTGATTCCATGAGAAGAACTTATTGCCTACTGTGAAATATGGTGGAGGGTCCATCATGTTATGGGGCTGTGTGGCTAGCACAGGGACTGGAAACCTTGTTAAAGTTGAGGGCCACATGAATTCCTCTCAGTATCAGCAGATTCTTGACAAGAATGTTCAAGAATCTGTCACGAAGTTGAAGCTACGCCGGGGTTGGATTTTTCAGCAGGACAATGATCCCAAGCACTGTTCAAAATCCACCAAGGAATTCATGCAGAAGCACAAGTACAATCTTCTGGAATGGCCATCCCAGTCCCCAGACCTTAACATCATTGAAAATGTGTGGATTGATTTGAAGCAGGCTGTTTACGCACGGAAGCCAAGAAACCTGACTGAACTGGAGGCGTTCTGTTTGGAGGAATGGGCCAAAGTACCACCTGCCAGACTTCAGGGACTTGTCAGTGGCTATAGGAGGCGTCTACAGGCTGTTCTTGCAGCAAAAGGAGGGTCTGTTAAATATTAATGGAATTATTTCTTTGGGGTACCCAAATTTATGCACATGCCTATTTTTGTTTAAATATACATAAAAATGTTTCTATTGGACCAATGAAAATGATTTCACTACTGAGATGTTTCTGTTTCCATAAGGTATAACATTTGTTAAAATAAAGTTGCTGCTTCAAAAGCTCAGCAAGTGACAAACTGATGCAATGATTTTCCTAAGGGGTGCCCAAACTTTTTCATACCACTGTATGTATGTATGTATGTATGTATGTATGTATGTATGTATGTATGTATGTATGTATGTATGTATCTATCTATCTATCTATCTATCTATCTATCTATCTATCTATCTATCTATCTATCTATCTAACTATCTATCTATCTATCTATCATTATTAGCCCACCAAGGACTGATCTGAATAACAGTGTGTGCCCAAAGCTCATATATCTTATTCTTCTGTGCACTGGTTGACACATACTAATAATTATTTACTAAGAATAACCTCCAAAGACAGTCATTATTAAAGAGTTGCTGCTGAGCACCATAGTCATAATGGGTCACAGCTTCTGTTGTTTCAGAGCTTGTTGAGCTCCAACAAATGGTGACTTTGGACTCTTCTGTTACAGTTTTTCTCAGTCGCTTTGGTGCTTTTCTCAGATCAGAATGAAAGTTCTCACAACTATTAGTTCAACCTCCACAACATTGAGTCATTTGTGCACATCATCCTAGCAGTTTCTCATTCCTTTGAACAAATTGCAAATGCTTTTGGACATGTATCCAGTGGCAGCTGCTGGTCTTTCAAATAGGGGAAGCCCAGTTTTGTAAAATTGGCCAATTATTACATCATTAAATTTATGTCTGTGAAGGTTCTCAGTCATCCAGGTCATGGTAATACAAAACGTTTCAAAAAAGGCAACTGGATTTGTAGATTTTTCGAGAAGACGTTTCGCCACTCATCCGAGCTTGTCACGTGCCGATCTGGGTTGATTTGGACGGGGTCTGAGCCGGTCGGCCACGATGATAGGAGACGCTATCGGTTGCCAGGGGCAACGCCCTCAGAATTTAACGAGGAGCGTCGAAACTTTAATTTTTGCGCGTTTATTATTTCGGCGGGACAGACACAAGAAAAGTAAGAAAGTAAAGCAATGGAGAAAGTTAAGGGGAAAGAAAATGGACCTTACAGGGACAAGCTTACATAAAACAGCAAAACAGCGGTATTTGGAGAAGCTGTAGCATGACGACAACTCCTCACTCTCTATAGTCTTAAAGCGCTGTCAATCACGACGAGTTCCAGCCACGTTAACAGTTCATCCAATCATCATAGAGAAGTTCGGCGTCCAGGTACATCCCACTGCCCATTGACTCCCAGAGACGCCCGGCTTCCCTGGAAGTGACGATTTTGGAGCGTTTATCCAATAAACGTCCAGCTTTTTTGCCCTGAGATCGGCCCATTCTGAAGCCCCATTGAAAGTCCATTGAAGCCGAGCCTCTGTGGGTTTTTACAGTTTTTCTCAGTCGCTTTGGTGCTTTTCTCAGATCAGAATGAAAGTTCTCACAACTATTAGTTCAACCTCCACAACACTGAGTCATTTGTGCACATCATCATAGCAGTTTCTCATTCCTTTGAACAAATTGCAAATGCTTTTAGACATGTATCAGTTACTTTCATACAATTCTCTGCTGTTTTATAACGTTATCATTTGCTTATGTCATGTCAGTCAAAATGAAACATACTTATTGATGCTGAATAGTCATTCCCTATAAAACTAATAGTCCTCATTTCATTGGTTGAGTCATTACATACAAAATTGTTGAACTAGTTGTCAAAATCTGTCCAGCTAATTTCATACATTCCTTTATCCTTTTTTTTCCCTGAAAATGTCTCCTAAATTCAACAATTGCTCTCAGATGAACTTCAGCTTTCACTCATGAGGAGGTGTGTAAAGCATTAGTTGTAACCAGTGACAAGACACTTGTCCACAGTCACTCAGAGCTGAATCCCATGAACCCTCACTTGGCAAGCATATATGAGCCAAGCAGGTAGTGTGTACCATTTCTACAATTCTGTGACACAAAAATGGAACGTCAGCGTCGTGGAGGAGGGGTGAGAATCCGCGGAGGAAGGGGAAGGGGAAGGGGAAGGGGAAGGGGAAGGGGAAGGGGACAAAACAGGGGCACAGGAAGAAGATGTGAAGTACATAGGCAAATTCCTGATGAAATTAGAGCTACACTTGTGGACCATGTTGTGAATCACGGCCTCACTACGGCTGAGGCTGGTCGAAGAGTGCAACCAAATGTAGGGAGAACCACTGTGAATTCCATCATTCAATTTCTACAAACCATGTTGCAGTCCTTACAACACGCAGCATGGTTTGTAGCACATGGCAGGATGGTGGTTGAATATCTCCCCCCCTTATTCCCCATTCCTTAATCCAATAGAGGAGTTTTTTTCTGCCTGGAGGTGGAAGGTTTATGACCGGCGTCCACATGCCCAAATGTCCCTGCTAGCAGCCATGGATGCTGCATGTGATGACATCACAGTGGAGTCCTGCAGAGGGTGGATTCACCACTCAAGGAGAAACTTTACTCGTTGCCTTGCAAAGGAAAACATCTGCTGTGATGTAGATGAAAATATGTGGCCAGACAGACAGGAACATGTGGATGTCCAGGAATAATTTATGTTCAGTTTACAGTAATATGTTCTGTTATATTGTTTACATTTGTGCACAGTTCTACCATAATGGTATTTCTTAAGGTTGTTCTAAATAAGTAACTGTGTATTTTATTTTATTTTATTTTATTTGCACAATGCTGTAGAATTGCAAAGAGCATATGCAGTAAGTATGTCACAATGAAAACATGACAAAGCCATTTGACTGTCTTGTTCATAAACAATGGTGTCAGGACTTATTATTTTGATGACACAGACAGTTTCATTGACATGAATACTTGCTTTTGAGGGATCAACTATTAATTTTGAGCAAGTGACGCACTTTTGCAGGTTATCCACTAGGTTTGGCAGTTTGTACTAATTGTTCTGAGAAATGCAACTGTTGTGCAAATGTTAATAGTGATGTGAGAAATGCACCAAAGCGACTGAGAAAAACTGTAAGATGTCTGGTACACTCTGATCCATAGGAGTCAGTATGAATATATAGTTTGGGTCATTAGTTTACAGACCCTCAACATGTGATAAATTATGCGTTACTTATCCTTGATGTTTGGCCTGATCCAACACATGATGATACACAGCTGTGATAATTTAAGTAAAAGCAGTAAAAGCTACCAGGTCCTTACCAGGCAGATCAAGGCAGTACTGCCAAACGTGTGTCCTGTCTGGATCTTTCACCATCAGTGTCACTTTATCTGTTATCGTCGTCAGCTTGACCTCAAATGTTGTGTGGAAATTTGGTCCGTAGTTTTCAAAAAACTCTTTACGCTGAGATGAAATAAAGACATATGTATATTAATATGTTGCATTTGGCCTTGTGTTTACTAAATGTAGAAGGAGTGTGATACTCACATCAGGCTGTATTTTAGGAACCTGAGGCTCACTGTGAAGGCTGTAATGTTGCCCTTTGCATAAAAAACAGTCGGACGTAGCTCGGACGTACTCACAGTCTGTGTGTTGGGCTTTGACCTTCAATGATATAAGAACATTTCAAGTTTTTGAGTCTTAAAAATATAAAAGTGAGGTCTATACATGGACAATGACAAATGGGGGGGGGGGGGGGGGGGGGTTACCTCGCGCAGAGGCACATTGGATGGTAGCAGAATCACATGGAGGATGAGGCGAGGTTTGTGCAGGAACAGCAGCACTTGGCCTTTTATTCGTTTGGTGATGCATTTCTTAATCCACTTCATCGGATTCTTCACGATGCCAAAGGCACAGAGGTGAGGGACGTCCACAATCACATGAGTGTCAGTAATCTCCAGCGGCTGAATCATGTTCATGCTATCATCCGTGATGTGGACGACAGAGAGGCTTTCAGAGACCAGTGCTGTGAAACCACATTCAAAATTAGATTCTCTGAAACAAGTTTCACATAGTTTCAAAGCACTGCAGCAAACTGGAGGTGAGGAAAAAACTAAATGCTGTTTTCTTACCAGGCTCAGGTTCACAGTGTGGGAGGTGGAGCTGATGAATAGAGTCCTGAGGACAGGTGATGCTGAACAGCGGCCCTCCGGGCAGCTTCCCAGCCGTCTGGAGGAGCATGTCGTCCCAGATCGAAGTCTTGTAGGAGACCTCGCCCTCATGAGTCACATTAAACACTAGACCAGTCAAAGAACACTGGAACACACCTGGACCTGGGAACGTGAACCTGAACAACGCACAGTGGTTTAAAAAAAAAAAAAGCTGCTTTGGCCCGATTTGTCTCAAATATGGCTATTTTAAAAGATTCATTTGTCTATAAGTTGATATTTTTAAGATCCAGGAATTACATAAACTTTTAGACAGCAGGTTCAAACAAGCCAATAGTTAACTCACTTTATTTGCAGGTAGTACTTGAATGTACATGCACACATTTGCTTCTTCTTATAAATAAATTTGACTAGTCTCTTGTTTTGTTCATAAGCTGCTGAATGTGCTCCTTCATTGATCTACTTTGTTATTAATGTCAGCAACAAACAGCATTTCTATCAGAATCAGATGTGCTAAATTGTTAAAATGTTTTGGAATTACTAAAGTGAAAGATTAGCTTGAGAAAACAGAAAATGACAATGCTCCATTGGGTTTCTTGATAACCTTCAAACCTTAAATGTCTCACCTGTATGAAAGGCCTCCTCTTTCTGTAGTCACCTCAGGTGTGAAAGACTCCTGAGACTCCTGCCTCAGGTGTTTGTTCACAGTTTTGGGGTCAACAGTAAGATCACACTCATCTGTGAAAGAAAAGACAAGAGTTCAGTTTCAGTTCTTACCTTTTCCCAGAGTGGAAATTCAGATACACTCACCCAGGCCCTCATCCTCTTCATAAGGGTCCACACTGAGGTAGAGGAACACACAGTGACAATGTGCTGTCAGCTTGAATATATTGCATATAGTGCATTTACATGAACATACCACCCGGGCCTTCACAGGTCAAGTGGTTACAGAAGATGACATGAACGTATTCACCAAACATTAGAAAGATATGCTACATGCAACTAAACTTGATATCATGTTTTCATGACCTGGAAGTTATCACAAAGTCTGACAACAACATCTGACAAGTAAAACAGAAGAAATATTTCTGGTTCATCTGTTCATCTGGCTTATCTGCTTCAAACCTGCTGGAGTCCATGCAGCCTGTTTAATGATTGCTGTCATTAAACAGATACTGAGATTGAGCAGCAGTACTCTGTGTTAAAGTCAGAACAAAGACAAACAAGACATACAAACAGAAATGGATCAATGGTTCCAATAGAAACACTTCACATGATTGTGGGTGCAACGGTTGATGGTTCATTTGAATGGAGAGGTGAAATCAGTCTGAAGCTGTAGAGCAACTCTCAGTGGAAGACAGATTCTGTTTACTGAGATCAGCAGAACCAGCTACTGTCTGTCTTCTGGATTTGTGAATTTTTGGTGGCTGCAGATTATCAAATGTTACATTTATATGATATACAAATCAGAAGATAGTGGAGCCCCTGCTTGCAGCTGCAACAACTCTAGCCCTAACCCAGCAACAAAATAAAAAATGGACAGAAAAATGAAAACTGACCTCAGAGTCTCCAGTCTACAGTGTGGACTCTTCTGCAAATCATAAAGCTGCTTCACTGAATCATGCAACTTGTTGTCACTCAGGTGCAGATGTTTCAGATGGGAAGGGTTGGACTTCAGAGCTGAGACCAGAGAATAACAGCTAATCTCTGACAAACTACAGCTCTCCAATCTGAATAAAGAATAAAAGATGTAGATAAATCATGAATAGTCAGATGTGTTCAGGTTTTAAATGTGCAGCTGGTGAAGAATACCAATTTAGGCGCATCATTCTTTGATCCCGTATGTGCACGTGGATGAAGAATACACGTTCCTTGTTACACTGGTACTATTATCCGGAAGGTCACATCCTCATGCGACTTTAGTAAGTAAGGTAATTCTGTAATGTCTGGGCTGTCTCCTAACTCCTATAGCTTTAGACCTTTTGATCTTGTTACCTTTTGCCAGACATGGAGTCTCAGAGCCTTTTGTTTCAGTGGCGAATCTACAAGCTCTACTCTACTTTACATTTACATATAACTCCTTACTCCATCCTTTGTTCACAGCAGCAGCAACCTACACTTTGTGTCTGTAAGCTCACCATAAACCAGTATACCAATAGACACTCCACTACAGCAAATTATGAAATACGGACAAAATAGGGACAGATCTTGAAAGCTTGCAGAGTGATTTAAATAACTAAAAAATAATAATAATCAAAAGTATGTTAGACCTTTCTTTCTCCACTCTCTCCAACACTCTCCAACTCTTTTTCTAATGTTTCTTCAACATCTTTTCAGAGTGTGTCTGTTCTCCTGGTACATCAGTTCGTTTTCCAGGTCTGAATCCTTGTAAATGCTGGTCTGAAAACTGCTGAGATGTGAACAAAACAGTTTGGAGATCTTGAATCTCCCTCTTCTAAAGAGTGATATTTTATTTTGGAAATGGATGAAGAGTATGTCCACAATTTCTGTTTTTTTTTTTTTTTTTAATTCATTTTTTTTAAATTCAGGATTCAGTTTCAAAATGAATCAGAGAGAGAGAGAGAATGCTGCAAAAAAAATTACATGATCCAAAAGCTCCTAACTGTGTGGTCAAATCTCTGAAAAGTGGGTGTTGTAAAGTCAGCTTTGAAACACGACTGCAAATAGACATCCTTCAGAGTTTCAAAATACATTTTCTTGCTTTCAAAACAGAATGTTCAAGGTTTCAGAACTTTTTATACTCATTCACAGCAGTTTTTAGATCAGAGTTTAAAACCTGGAAAACAAACTAATACAAACTAAACAGTGATGAATCTGAAACTCTGATATAAAACAATATTTACGGGGATCTGAATACTTTCACTTAGTTTAAAACTTTCTAAACATGATATCACAGTTTCAGATTTTGGCATGATCTTGATCCCATAGAAATGAACGGCTTGATGGATGAAAGTTCTGGATGAAAGTAAATGAGGTTCAGTTGGTCATTAAAGATATCATATCTACAATAGTAACCGACAGTTAGTCTCAACTGACCTCAGAGTCTCCAGTCTACAGTCTGGACTCTCCAGAAAACCACACAACTGCTTCACTCCTGAATCTTGCAGCTTGTTGTGACTCAGGTCCAGATGTTTCAGAAGGGAGGGATTGGACTTCAGAGTCGAGACCAGAGAATCACAGCTGCTCTCTGACAAACTGAAGCTCTCCAATCTGAGTAAAGAACAAAAGATGTCGATAAAATCTTATCAGACATGTTTCACTGACTTCGTCTTTCTGTCCTTTCAGCTTCAACATGAACATACCACCCCCCCCCCCCCCCCCCTTCACAGGACAAGCTGTTACAGAAGATGACATGAACATACTCACCAGACTTTAGAAAGAAATGCTACATGCAACTAAACCTGATTTGATGTGTTATGAAGAAATCAGTTTGAGTTGATTGTTTTACCCTCTGATGTGCTGATATTTTCTTAAAATTACAGTGTTTCTTCTTGGACAGCGTTAACAGGATAATAAACGCACAGTGTCATAGAGCTGCATGAAACTACTTTACCAGAGACAAAATGAGAAGAACTTTTGAAAACTTTTACTCAGTATGATTAGAGTCAACAACATTTATTTATGAAGATTTTAGTTCTGACTTAAATTTCAGGCTGATTTTAAAGTGAAAATAAATCAAGTGTGGAGGGTTTTACTTCTTCTATGAAAGTTTATAATGTAGGCCAACATGGCTCTGCTACAACAGACTAAATCGCAGAAGAAGAAAACAGACCCCCCTTAAGATCAGTGCGGATCAGTAGAACATGAACTGTATGTCTTCAGTTCAAAAATCAAAACTGACCTCAGAGTCTCCAGTCTACAGTCTGGACTCTCCCGAAAACCACACAGCTGCTTCACTCCTGGATTCTCTGGCTTGTTGTGACTCAGCTCCAGATGTTCCAGATGGGAGGGGTTGGACTTCAGAGCTGAGGCCAGAGAATCACAGCTGCTCTCTGACAAACTGCAATGCCTCAGTCTGAATAAAGAACAAAAGATGTACATAAATCATCAATAGTCAGATGTGTCAGGGGAAAAAAGGGACATCTTAAGGGATAAATATCATGCCATAATCTGACATAAACATTTTTTAACAGTTTCAGATTATAGCATGATTTTAATCCAATAGAAATGTACAGCTTTATAGATGAAAGTTCTGGATGAACAGGTTCAGTTGGTCACTAAACATATCAGATCTACAATAGTAACAGTCAGTAAACTAACCTCAGAGTCTCCAGTCTACAGAGTGGACTCTCTAGAAAACCACACAGCTGCTTCACTCCTGAATCCTGCAGAGTGTTTTCACTCAGGTCCAGATGTTTCAGATAGGAGTTGGACTTCAGAGATGAGACCAGATAATCACAGCTGCTCTCTGACAAACTGCAGTTCTCCAATCTGAATAAATAATAAAACAAGTAGATGAAATCTAATCAGACATTACACTGAAATGAGCAGACTGACTCTGTCCTTCTGTTATTGTGGCTCATCATCATGTCTTCTACAGACAGTAATATGTGACAGTGAAGTGAAGAGTGTGAGCTCCTTCCAGCAGCTGTGGTTCAGAGAGAATGGACTGATACATGGGTCACAGCAGGTTTTACTCCAAATCAAATGTGACTGATGACGAAACAGCAGGAAGCTCAGACACTAAACACACCTCAAACACCTGTATCTGAACACATGGTCTGGACAATATAATAGGTTCAGTTATGGAATAAAGTTGTAAGATCTAAAAGTAAAAGTCAAAGAACTAACCTCAGAGTCTCCAGTCTACAATCTGGACTATCCAGAAAACCACACAGCTGCTTCACTCCTGAATCCTGCAGGTTGTTGTAACTCAGGTCCAGATGTTTCAGATGGGAGGTGTTGGACTTCAGAGCTGAGACCAGAGAATCACAGCTGATCTCTGACAACCTGCAGTTCTTCAATCTGAATAAAGAATAAAAATGTAGATGAATCATGAATAGTCAGGTTTTAAATGTGCAGCTCAGCATGACTGTGTCAGCTTCATTGACTGTAACAACAACAAACAACAAACAGTGGACATTTTCCACAGTTGAAAGCTTGAAGTCAAATTTTGTGTTTTGAGTTTTCTTTCTCCACAGCTGCAGAACTCTTTTGCTAGTGTTTCTTTAACATGTTTTCAGAGCGTCTCTGTTCTCCTGAAGCATCAATTTGTTTTCCAGGTCTGAATCCTTGTAAATGCTGGTCTGAAAACCACTGAGAAATTGTGAGCAAAACAGTTTGGAGAACTTGAATGTTCCTCTTCTGAAGAGTGACATTTTATTTTTTTATTTAAAAAAAAAAATCACATGATCCAAAAGCTCCTAACTGTGTAGTCAAATCTCTGAAAAGTGGGTGTTGTAAAGTCAGCTTTGAAACATGACTGCAAATACACATCATTCAGAGTTTCAAAACAACCTTTTAAAATAGAAGTTTCAACGTTTCATAACTTTTTACACTCATTCATAGCATTTTCACATCACAGTTTAAAACCTGGAAACAAAGTAATACACCAGGAGTACAGTGACAAATCTGAAACTCTGAAAACGTGTTGGACCTGTCCAGGATGGACCCCGCCTCTCACGTGATGACAGCTGGGATAGGTTTCAGCCCCCCGTGACCCTTCACAGGACAAGCAGTTACAGAAGATGATATAGCTTTATCTGTGAAAGTTCTGAATGAACATAAATGAGGTTCAGTTGGCCATTAAACATAACAGATCTACAATAGTAACAGACAGGCAGTGAACTGACCTCAGAGTCTCCAGTCTACAGTCTGGACTCCCCAGAAAACCACACAGCTGCTTCACTCCTGAATCATGCAAGTAGTTGTGACTAAGGTCCAGATGTTTCAGATGGGACGGATTGGACTTCAGAGCTGAGACCAGAGAACCACAACTGATCTCTGACAAACTGCAATACCTCAATCTGAATAAAGAATAAAAGATGTACATAAATCATGAACAGTCAGATATGTCGGCTTCACTGACTGTAACAACTAACCGTGGACATTTTCTACAGTTCTGCTACAAATACTTGTCTTGAAAAAAGGGGACATTTTATGGGATAAATCATGACATAATCTGAAATAAAATGTTTTGAAAGCTTAAAATCAAATCAAAAATGTCTGTAAATGCAAACCACAGCTGCATAATTCTTTCTATAGTGTTTTTTTTCAACATGTTTTCAGAACGTCTCTGTTCTCCTGGTGCATCAGTTTGTTCTCCAGGTCTGAATCCTTGCAATGCTGATCTGAAAACTGCTGAGGAAATGTAATCAAAAACTTTGGAGAGCTTGAATCTTCCTCTTCTAAAGAGTGCCATTTTATTTTGAAAACTGATGAAGAGCATGTCTTTGTCTCCTGCTTTTTATCAGGTTTCAGTTTCAAAATGGATCAGAGAGAGAATGCTGCCAAAAATCACATGATCCAAAAGTTAACTAAGTGTGTGGTCAAATCTCTAAAAAGTGGGTGTTATAAAGTCAGCTTTGAAACATGACTGCAACTATACCTCCTTGCTAAAACCTGGAAACCAACTAATACACCAGGAGAACCGTGATACATTTGAAACTCTGAAAACATGTTGAAGAAACACTGTAAAGAGAAGAAGGAAAACTCTGGTATAACATAATAATATTTACAGGAATCTGAATGTTTTACAGACTCTTAAAACATTATCCAAGCTTTCACTGAGTTTCAAACCATCAAAAAACAAAATCACAGTTTTTGATTATGGCATGATCTTAATCCCATAGAAATGCACATCTTTATGGATGAAAGTTCTGGATAAAGATAAATGAGGTTTATTTGGACATTAAACATCAGATCTACAGTATTAATAGACGGTGAGTGAACTGACCTCAGAGTCTCCAGTCTACATTCTGGACTCTCCAGAAAACCACACAGCTGCTTCACTCCTGAATCCTGCAGCTTGTTGAGATTTAGCCTCAGATGTTTCAGATGGGAGGGGTTGGACTTCAGAGCTGAGACCAGAGAATCACAGCTGCTCTCTGACAAACTGCAGTTCTTCAGTCTGAATAAAGAATAAAAGATGCAGACGAAATGTTGTGTTGAAATGAGCAGACTGACATTGTCCTTCTGTCTCACACACTTGGAGATACTGAACATACATGAACTAAGGAACATTTGACACATGATTTAAACTGGATAAATAAAGAAACTCTGCAACAGCTCCAGTCAGCGAACGGACCTCAGACTCTCCAGTCTACAATGTGGACTCTTCAGTCCAGCAGACAGCAGCTTCACTCCTGAATCCTGCAGGGAAGCATTCTCCAGGTCCAGCTCTGTCAGATATGAAGGGTTGGACTTCAGAGCCGAGGCCAGAACTTCACAATCAGTCTCTGAGAGTCTGCCAACATTAAGCCTGCAATTAGAAAACATGTATTAAGATCAGTCAGTTTGCAGCTCATTTCATCTTCCTCTGTATGACTCAACACAATGGCTCTCTTCAGTCTCTCTCATAGCTGCAGACTCTTAATGACAATCTTAGTTCTGCTTTCCCAGTTCCCAGTTCATTTAAATAGTGGTCTCATCTCTTTAGCAATAAATAACTGCAGTTCTTCCAAGATGGTTGCCAAGTGGTGAGAGTGACCTATAAGGAGTTTGCTGTGATAACCTTAAATATTCTAGTTGTCCTTCCATAAGACATTCCGCCACTCTATTTACAGAGGGACCTGTATTTATTTGTCTCTTTCCAGTTAAAACGTTCTTTTAATGAAATGTGTCAAGATTGATTTTAGACCAGTGTCATTTTTTCATTTTCATGTCTTTGTTTTCTAAAAGCCAAGTGCATTAACTGAACTAGGATATTTTATTTATTTTACTCAAGTCAGTGGGAGGTTTCTGTTTAGGTGAGTGATTTGGTAGATTCCTTCATGCAAAGAGTCTGATGTTTTGAAATGAACTTCAGTCATGTGTGAACATGCTGTTCTGACGCCATCCTGAATATTGTAGCAGGAGTGTCATGATATCATGATGCGGTTCTTTAGTTTTTTGCAATGGACATTAAATTCACAACTCTAGACTGTGACTTTCATCAGAATTGATGCTACTATTTCATTTTCCTGCAAAGATGTCGCAATCAGTATTAGTGCTAATTTTAAATGATCGGATCAGAGTGGACTGAGCGCGTAGCCAAGCCCTGGCTTTTATATTTGTTTTACAGACATATGTGAGAATATTGATTTAGTATTTGTTGTGACAGTGTGACTTGAGGATGCAGGATGCTATTGCACAGCACTAAACTTACTAGAAAACATTAAAAATTAAATTCAATAAATTCAAATCTTGTGTATGTAGCACAAATCCTTTAGTATAAGTTTGAGGTTAGATTCTTCATTGTTTTTTTCAGGTTTGCATTAAGCCTCCATCACAAAAAGGAAAGAAAAGAAATGATTAACAACAAATATGAAATCAAATTATTATTAAAAACACCAGAATGGTTGATTTAAATGCAAAAATCCCAACCAACTAAAATAAAATAGACATTTATATAGTCACAGCATTTTAAACAACTTCAGAAGACAACTGATGATACTTAAATCCTAATGTCCACTGATTGATTATGTCAATGATCACATCTGGACTCACCGAGCCTTTCTGCAGTTCCTCACAGCTGGGATCAGTCTCCGTCGTCCTTCCTCTGATGTGTTGTATTTCTCTAAATCCAACTCATCCTGAACCTCCTCTGACATCTGCAGCATGTCAGCCAGAGCTGAGCAGTGGATCTCAGAGAGTTTCTTCTTTGATCTGTTCTCTGATTTCAGGAACTCTTGGATCTCCTGATGAACTGAGAGGTCGTTCATCTCCATCAGACAGTGGAAGATGTTGATGCTTCTGTCAGGAGAGATTTTATAAGTGTTCATCTCCTTCAGCTTGTTGATGGCTTTCTGGATGATTTCTGGACTGTTCTCTGTCTGACCCAGCAGGCCTCCTAAAAGTCTCTGGTTGGACTCCAGAGAGAGGCCATGAAGGAAGCGAACGAACAAGTCCAGGTGACCATTTTTACTGAGCAGGGATTTCTTCATGGCTCTATACAGGTAGTCATCCAGAGATAGGCTGCCCATGTCATCCTCCTTCTCCTCATCCTCCTCTTCCTTTTCCTTCTCCTCCTCTCCCTCCTCCTCATCCTCATCCTCATCTTCATCTTCATCCTCCTCCTCTTCCTCGTTGTCCTCTTCCTCCTCCTCCTCCTGCTCCTCCTCTCCCTCCTCTTCATCATCCTCTTCATCATCCTCCTCATCCTCTTCCTGATCAACATCCTCATGGTCTTTCCCCAGGAAGTCCTCCAGCACCTCTGTCTTCTTGTTGGTGTAACAGTGGAACATGTAGACTGCAGCCAGAAACTCCTGAACGCTCAGATGAACAAAGCAGTAGACTGATTTCTGGAAGATCACACTCTCTCTTTTGAAGATTTCTGTACAAACTCCTGCATTCACAACAGCCTCTGTCACTTCCAGACCACAGAGCTCCAGGTCTTCTTGGTAGAACATGATGTTTCCTTTCTCTAGCTCTTCAAATGCCAGCCTCCCCAGCTTCAGAAGAACTTCCCTGTCAGCCTCCATCAGCTCCTGTGGACTCGTCTCATGTCCCTTGTGGTACTTGTTCTTCTTCCTCTTTGTCTGAACCATCATAAAGTGTGAGTACATGTCAGTCAGGGTCTTGGGCAGCTCTCCTCTATGCTCTGTAGTCAACATGTGCTCCAGAACTGTAGCAGTGATCCAGCAGAAGACTGGGACTCCACACAGGATGTGGAGGCTCCTGGATGTCTTGATGTGGGAGATGATTCTGCTGGACAGCTCTTCATCACTGAACCTCCTCCTGAAGTACTCCTCCTTCTGGGCGTCAGTGAAGCCTCGTACTTCTGTTACCCTGTCAACACATGTAGGAGGGATCTGATTGGCTGCTGCAGGTCGGGAAGTGATCCAGACCAGAGCCGAGGGAAGCAGTTTCCCCTTGATGAGGTTTGTCAGCAGCACGTTGACTGATGCCTTCTGTGTGACATCAGACACAACCTCACTGATGTTGAAGTCCAGTGAAAGTCTGCTTTCATCCAGGCCGTCAAAGATGAACAAAAGTTTACAGACAGCCAGCTCCTCTGCTGTGACCTTCTGTAATGTTGGATGAAAAACATGGAGCAGCCTGAGAAGACTGTACTGCTCATCTTTGATCAAGTTCAGCTCCCTGAATGAAAGCACAATCACCACACTGACATCTTGGTTTTTCAAACCCTCTGCCCAGTCCAGAGTGAACTTCTGCACTGAGAAGGTTTTTCCAACACCAGCGACACCATTGGTCAGAACCACTCTGATGTGTCTCTGTTGGTCAGGTAAAGCTTTAAAGATGTCGTGGCACTTGATTGGAGTGTCATGGAGGGCCTTCATCTTGGAAAATGTCTCCAGTTGCTTCACTTCATGTTGGGTATTAACCTCTTCACTCTGTCCCTCTGTGATGTAGAGCTCAGTGTAGATCCTGTTGAGGAGGGTTCCACTTCCTGTTACATCAGTTCCTTCAGTCACATGTTCACATCTCCTCCTCAGACTGATCTTATGTTCATCTAAAACCTCCTGCAGACCAACATCAGCTGGAAAAAAGAACACTCATCCCTGTTAGAAGTTACAAAGAAGAGAAATCTGATTTCTATATGTTTTATGAAGACTTGTTTCTTATCATAACACATTTTTGGGAAACTTTAGAGAGGATGTACTTTTTTCTTCGGCCTCTGAGGGGATGTGCCAGTGTTCGCAGATCGTCATCAAACAGCTCACTGTGATTATTCCTTTCTCACTCAAATATTAAAGACTAATCCACCAATAAAATTGTGCACAATATGTTGTTGCATCTTTTGTTTTCAACATCACTAACCATGACATGCTGCTAATCACATGATAACACTGTTCCACAGTAACGGCCTGGGTACTGGAGCAGAACCAATGCAGTTAAATTTCATTTGGAGTTCATTTAGAATGATATTTATAATGATCTTAAATCCCCATGATGTAGAGCACAATAATGTGTCTGGATTAAATACTTTTCCAGAAAAGAGTCCATGAGCAGACCTGTCCAGGGTGTACCCCTGCCTCTCGCCCGATGACAGCTGGGATAGGCTCCAGCAGACCCCCGTGACTCCTAACAGGACTAAACGGGTTTAGAAAATGACTGACTGACTGACTGAGTCCATGAGCAGATAAATGTACAGTCTTACTTGTTCTGGATCTTTCTCCACACTGGGAATGGGAGGAGTCTCCTGATGAAGATGGCTGGTCTTTTCCTTTGATTTCATCTCTCCAGATTTCATCAACACATGTTCTGCAATGGAGGTTCCCAAGTTTTTTATTAAAGAAACACCAGTAGTCCTTCCTGTTCATAAAACCCAGACTATGATCTTTCCTACCTGTACTAAAATGTCTGAGTCATGACTATAAATCTTTTGGTAGAACATGTCTGCTTCATCCTAAAATCCATCAGTTCAGTTTACAGTAGAAACAGTCTCTTACTTTGTGTCTGAGGGTCCAGGTTCTTCACTGAAGCTGGATACAGACTCTGATCTCTGTCTTTGGTTCTGACCTCTGCAGAAACAAATGTGTTTTTATTCTCATCAATCATTCAATCAACCATCACGATCAATTCTGAGATGAAAGTCACACACAAACTACAGTTGCTGCAGATAATGAGAAGGTTTCACATTTGTAACAGTCCTCTGGGATTAGATAACCACTTTTCTATGACAGCTACCAGAGGACGACTGGACTCATTATTTATATTAGAGTCCCAAAAACCTTGCCAAACTAATTAAAAAAAACATGATTCTGTTATTCAAAATTAGTAAAATATACAAGTCATTAAACATCAGAACAGTCTGATATTTCTTAGCTGGCATTCTGAGGTGGCGTGCTATCAGTGAAAAGTGGAATTTGTCCCTAGAAACAGACATTTTCCTTTGTGTCTCTAGTTGAATTTATATAGAAAATGGCAAGCATTCTAAATAATTTTAAGGGTGCTTTAATTTTGAAATTCCACACATGAATGCTTTGATATTTCCTGCATGAGATCCTGACATGACATACATTTAGTGTAAAGTGGAATGAAGTAGTTTTTCCTGATAGTTGACTGATAGATCAGATAAACGTCACATTCTAATTATACTGGTTACTTGCTACACACTGACTATGGGAGGATGAGAAAACTGCATTTCAATCCATTCACTAGTAACCCAGCTGCAAATCTTTACAGACTTCAATATTAGGACAAATATATCTGAACAGTGATGAATAGCGAATTCTGTTTCAACCTAAAATCTTCCATCAGGTCAGTTTACAGCAGAGAAAGTCTCTTACTGTGTGTCTGAGGGTCCAGGTTCTTTACTGAGGTCAGGAGATTTATCTTTCGACCAGTCACTCTTCATAGACAGATAGCTGGATACTGGAGACTCTGCTCTCTGTCCTGGGTTCTGATCTCTGCAGAAAGAAATGTGTTTTATTCTCATCAATCACTGATCAATTCTGAGATAAAAGTCACATTGAATCTATAGTTGCTGCAGATAATGAGAAGGTTTCATGTGTGTAACAGTCCTCTGAGATTAGATTACAGCTTTTCTGGGTGATTGACTAATAACCGTCTATATACCATAGACGGTTATGAGACAACTGGACTCATTATTTATATTCCCCAAAACCTTGCCAGAGTATTTAAGTAAAAACTAATCAACCATCATAGATAAAAGATATATATACTGTGATTCTAAATTAGTTGAAGGGCCTTTTTTTTTCCCACATCTGAATGTTTTCATATTTCCTGCATGAGATCCTGACATGGCATACATTCAGTGTAAAGTGGAATGAAGTAGTTTTTCCTGATAGTTGACTGATAGATCAGATAGACGTCACATTCTAACTATACTGGTTACTTGCTACACACTGACTATAGGAGGATGAGAAAACTGCATTTCATTCCATCCACTAGAAACGCAGCTGCAAATCTTTACAGACTTCAACATTAGGACAAATATATCTGAACAGTGATGAATAGCGAATTCTGTTTCAACCTAAAATCTTCCATCAGGTCAGTTACTAGAAACACACTCTTACTCAGTCTCTGAGGGTCCAGGTTCTTCTTTGTCTGGATTTATATCTTTAGACTTGTCATTCTTCTTAGACAGACAGACGTCCTCCTTTACCTCCATCTTCCGGACTTCCATCAGTCTGAGACATAAAACCAGTGACTCTCAGTGAGTTTTATGTAAATTTCAGTTACAGTCAGCTGATTTCTTAATTGCCAATAAACCACATCTGGTTACCATAATACAAGGAGGAATCAGAGAAACATGATTTCCCTTGGTGAGACATTTAAGACTTTTTTTTAAACCATACTGTTGAAATATAAGAGCTCATGTTTATAAAATGTCTGAAAGAATCAAAATGAAACTAACCTTGCTTCAGTCTTCAGATTTCTTCCCTCTGCTATGTGACTCAAAATGGAGTCCGAACAAATTCAATGTTCAAAAGTTCAAAGTTCAAAATGTAAAAATGGAGTCTGAGAAGCTGACAGTAATATAATAATAATAATATGTTGTTAACACTCACCTTTCCTCCTTCTTCAACCTGCTTCTGTCGAAACGTCAAAACCTCTGAGCTTATGTCATAGTTTCCTTCCTGTACTCATGAAACTTGATCCCTTGCTCAGGTGAGCTCCTCCCCCTGTCCATTTACAGGAAGCCAGGTGAGTTAATCTTGTGTTTATGAGCACCACTCTATACGGATACCATCACTTTATCTCACATTAAAACCATGCCAATAAAATGTTATTTTACAGACCAGTAATAAAAAAACTAGAAGCTCCTGCATGTTTGACTGGATCTGGACGTTTGTGTGGGACAGGTGACAGTGAGGTCAAGGTGGACAGGGTTCTGACCCTCAACACACCTCCAGGAGTCTTCTCCCTTTACACGAACAAATTCACATTCACGTAGCTGAGTTAGCAGGAGCAGGTGAACTTGTTGAAAAGACCATCTGGCCATCTCCATCTTGCAGGAACTGACTCCACCTAACGCCCAGCCCGTTCATAACATAGTGGAGACAGGTGTCAGGCAGACAGCTAGGAATGTGTGAGAGCAAAATGTATTTTTTTACCAGGTGACAAACATATGTATATTTATGGTGGAAAGTTTATCATGGAGGTCTATGGGAACTGGCTCACTGCCTTTAGAGGACACTGGAGGACCTTCAGGTTTCTGAGGTTCTATGATTGCTTCATTATTCAGCCCTGGAGGTCGCTGCTTAGTTTCCCACTGCATAAAAATCAAAATATCATAGAAACAAGCACTGCAGTGTTTTACTTCTGTATTCAATATTCAAGATACATTATTAATCATTTAAAAGGAAATTATAGTCTTACAGTAGCAGTACTTCACATCATCATCACAGTAAAAACAATAAGCAGTCCATACATCATATAGACAAAAAGACCTCCTCTATTTCTCTGTCTTGCACTTCAAAGGGATAAGCATCTTACTGTGCGAGCTTTTCCTGAAAACCTCTAAGGCATGGAGTGGGTGGCCTTCATTTTCCTTGATCAATCTCTCAAAACATTTCAGGGCTATGGGCCTGTAGGGACTGCTGGGATGCGGTTTCTTCAGGACAGGGACTATTATGGACTTTTTAAAGCAGGTTTGGATAACACACTGTCTGGGTGAGAGGTTGAATATCCCTATTGTAAACAGAGGATTCAGCTGATCAGCGCAGGCTTTTCTACACGACCACTAATGTCGTCCTGGTTTTTAGACCTTTAAACACCCTCCTCACGTCACCCCCTCAGCTGGGACTGCAGCGGGCAGTCGGTCTACTGACTTCAACCCTAAGTTGTAGGCAGTGGTGGGGGAACGCAGAGCATCGTGGACAAATGGGAAAGTCCCGATGGTCCTCCTTGCTGTGGTAGCATCCACAACTTTTCCAATAAATCCTACAACTGCTTCAGTAAATTCCTCAATGTCTCCACCTGCACTGCTGTGAAACATGTCCCAGTCGGCTGAGTCCAGCGCTCCATGGAGACCGGCCTCTGATTGATCATCCGCCGTATCACTTCTCTCACTGCAGGGGTTCCTGCTTCAGCTTTTTTTTTGTATTTAGGGATGAGAAAAACAGCAGTGTGATCTTACTTTCCACAGGGGGAAAGGGGCTCTGCTTTGTAGCCTTCTTTGAAAGGAGAGTAGCAGTCAATGTGTCGAGTATAACTGCAATATCACCTTTTTCAACAATGAGGGCCACTTCACTGAAGGGTGGAAATCGCCTATGCAGTTTGGATAGTGTAGCATCCGTCAACTCGAGGGGTAGTGGGGTTGGCATCTTAAGGTTAGGAGCTCTCTCCTGATAGACCAACAGAAATATAGCCAAAATATGAGTGTGATTTAGTTTGTGTTAACCCCATATAATTTTCTTTTTACATGTACTTTGACGGTATTCGTATTGTAAGGTAAAATATGGCCTGGTTAGTGAAATAGGGAAACGTCACGACATCAGAACACCATGAAAAATGATTCAGTCATCAAGCATTACATCATTTAGAATAGATAGAGGGTCAGTCCTTCGAATTAGATAAGTATTTACTGGAAAAATAAATAAATACCTATTCAGTCTCCACAACCATTTATTGCAATATTGTGGATTCTTATATTCACAGAAGAACCTAGATTAGACTATAAGAAGTCATATTAAAACAAAACTGAGTAAACTTTTGAAGGCACAGTTTATTGATAAGAATACGAATAAGTAAAAACTTTATTAGTTCCGCAATAGGGAAATTGTAGTTTACAACACCTTATAGAAAAGGCGGAATAAAAAATGACAAGAGCAAAAAGAGAAGCTATAAAAGATAGAAGATAGAAGTGGATACTGACTGAGCTGTAAAATACTGCATAGACTGGTGTCAAACTGCTGTTTTGGAGATTTTACACCTTGTGGTGTAATACTATTGCACATATATGAGAAGATTTTACACCTTGTGATGTAGTATTATTGCACATATTAAGAGTGTTCGTTGTGGAGCCTTTATCTGTACCCAGCTGGCCTTAGGCAGATGGGTCCCTCCATATGAGCTGGGTTCTGTTCAAGGTTTCTTCCTGTTAAAGGGAGTTTTCCTTCCCACCATCGCCTTCAGGCTTGCTCTGGGGGTTTCAGGCCGGGCCATGTAAAGCGTCTTGAGACGATTTGTATTGTTATTGATGCTATATAAATAAAACTGAATTGAAATGAATTAACAGTAGCAGGATGGAAAGAATCAGTGTAATGTAGGGTGTGTGCCAGGGGCGTCAGAAGCTTTTTTAATGTGGGGGGGACACACTGGTATGGGTTCTGGGGCCAATTAGATGGCATTTGCTGCATTCTAATGTATTTTAACAGGTTGTTTAACATCTAATTTTACTTAACACATTTTTCAGACTCAACATTAAGTCCTCATTCAACTTTCAGCCTTTACCACCCTTTTTTAAAAACCAACTGTCATGCCTAAGATAATAAGATAATAAGAAACAGTGACTTTTTGGTTGCATTTTACTTTTTATTTTGGTTATTCTTTTTTTATTTAGCCTTATACATGTAACACGACATGTCACCATTCCAAGAAAGCAGTGACAGTGAAAGAAATGGTCAGAAACTGTCTCCCTTTCTCTGCTCCCTCTCCTCTGTCTAATGTCTCCTGGAAATTAGTTAACAATAAAAAAGCCTATCATTTTTATGTTAAAAAGGTAACAATAAATAAAGCACGGTTTAAGTAGCTTTAGATCAGGGGTCTCCAACTTTTTTCCTCCTCAAACAACTTTGATTAAATTATTGCAGTCTATATATTTGATATCAATAGCCTATGATGGCTACAGTGATTATTCATTCATACATGCAGTCATTTTTTATCTGGACCCATAGAAACTAAATAGAAGAAACTTCAACTGATCAGTAATCATATTAGATGTTTGTAGAGCTGTGTGGGGTAACGTAACGTCATCTTGCCCAAATCCAGACTGTAACTACCAGCCCAGCACCATAAATCACTCACCTCTGTGACTGAAGTCTCTGCACTGTCCCTCTCCCTCCTGCTCCTGCCTCACTCAATTCAATTCAATTCAGCTTTATTTATATAGCGTCAAAAACAATACAAATCGTCTCAAGACGCTTTACAAGACCCGGCCTAAAACCCCCAGAGCAAGCCCGCAGGCGACGGTGGCAAGGAAAAACTCCCTTTTAACAGGAAGAAACCTTGAGCAGAACCCAGCTCATATGGAGGGACCCTTCTGCCTAAGGCCAGCCAGGTACAGACAGAGAAAGAGAACAGCAAGATAAACATACATCTGTCATAGATACACACATCTGACTAAAGCATACAGGTGGGATGCTATGGTACAAACTAATGATGTTAATGACGGTTAGAAAATGTAAGGGGAATCATCAGCAGGTTGGAGAATCGTTCATTCTGGTAGGAGTGGATAACAGCAGGATTCCATGGAGACTGGGCAGAATGATGAGACCACGACAACAGATGTAGTATGGAGCTCCACAGGAAACTCTCAACTCCAGGCCAGAGATACTCGGAAAAAGGGAGACTCTCAATATCAATCTGCTGTCAAAAGAGATCGGGACGCAGCTTTTTTTTTTTCTTTCCTATCAACAATTGAAGTCAGCTAACAGCAAAACACCTGTGTTGTGGGGACATTTTGACATACTTTCCGCTTCTTTCTCAGAAACTTTCTAATGTCCATTATGTCTGGAGAAGGAGCAAATATTGCAACAATTCATTAGCTTACTTCTAGTTTTAATTGCTTAGCTGAAAAATAATATAACGTGGCTCGTGTTAATATTGAGGGCTAACAAACGTTACCTTCTGTTTCGAGCAGCCCGCTGCTGCACTCACTGCCCGATGCACTGTCACTCACTCACTTCATGCTGCGGGAGTCGAAGGTTGTCCGGAAAACACGGAGTGGATTCACTAGTCGACTATGTATTTTCTATTAGCGATCAAGTGGAATGGATTCTTTTACGAGGCAATAGAAACGGCGCTGGATGAACCAATATTTTATGTTAAATATAGGGGGGTCCAAATGAATAATTTTGAAATCTGGGGGGGACACGTCCCCCTCACATTGAATGGTGGCGACGCCCATGGTGTGTGCTCATGCTTTTCTGTGATTTATGTAGCTTAAAGACACTATGGTGCGGAGAATGGATGAGCTGTTGTTATCTATATTATTATATATAGCTGTTATCTACAGTCTGATGGTGTGTTGAACGTCTTGTCTTGTGGGGGAATAATGCGGTTGTCACTGAAAACCTCTATGAAAGATAAACCATAAGTGGTAGCTGAATAAGAATAAAGTACACCAACAATTTCCTTTAAGAGCTTTGGGCTTTGCAAGAGAATACTGATGAAAATATTGAGAGGCCATGCTCATTACTAGCCCTATACTGAACGAATTCAGCCATTGCATTGATTTCGTGAGCCAGCCAGGAGGAAAAGAGAGGGAGATCTAGCCTGGGTGAACAGGCTGAATCCGGGTACATGGACCACATGCTGAAGTGTCCTTAAACAAGAGACACCGAAACTCGCATTGGTCCTAGTTCACGGCATTGAAGAGTGAATTGATGGTCAGTTGAGTCAATTTTATTGTAAAACATTTTGAATACCTGTAGGTAGAGTAGCAGTAGAAAATAAACCATAAATAACAAGTAAAAGTAGAATTACCACAGAACTGGTAAGGAAACTCAATAGTTAAAGGTACACAGGCCTATATTTAACATTCATGATGTGCATAATCAGACAGAAATACAGAAATGTAACAGAAATATAGCCAAAATAAAAGTGTGATTTGATGTTTGTGTTAACCCCACACAAATATGATAAAACTGTATTGCAGTGTTTGTAACAGTAAAGCAGTTTAAAGCAGGCTGCCAGTTTTTACATGTACTTTGACTTCTCCTGATAATATTGTTGTATTGTAAAATAAGATAAGTAAAATAAAATTATTCAGTCATAAGTCATTACATCATTTGAAATACATGCAAGAGAAGTCCTTAGAATTAGACTAGTATTAATTGGGGAAACAAATACCTATTTCAGTGTCCACAACCTGTTTTGATATTGTAGATTCTTTGAAAGGATCTGAGTATGGGGCTCCAAACAGTAGAGACAAATCTATGTTTCTTCACTGAAGAACCTAGATTAGAGTCTTCATCCATTCATTCATTCATCTTCTGTAACGGCTTATCCTGTAAAGGGTCATGGGGGAGGGGGGTATCCCAGGAGACAGACAACCATTCACACTCACATGACTTATCAAAGACTTATGTCTTTGTGTCTATCACAGTTTTGTAAAAAATAATTCAATGTTATATGCTTTTTTAAAAGTTTCCTTCAATTAAATCTGTTAAAGTGCTGCTCATCAAAACAGTTAATAAACACCATGATAACCCAACTTGCTCTCTGTGAATGGGAGTAACAGAAAAATTTACCAGTTTCTCAAAACGGTTGATAAATTGTTAGATGTGATAAACTGTTTAATGTTTAATATACAAAACAATATATATATACATATAAACATAACATAGTCCACTCCCAACCCTGCAGAGGAAAAGTCTCTTTCAGTCAATATGAGTACAACCTGCAGAGCACAGCTAAGACTAAACCTTGTTTTCTTGTCATCAGTGAAGCAGAACGGTTCAAGAATGGTGTATTTCCTCAGAGACTCAGAGTCTCCAGTCTAGAGAGTGGACTCTTCTGAAAATCGTGGAGTTGCTTCACACTTGAAACCCACAGCTTGTTGTGACTCAGGTCCAGATGTTTCAAATGGGAGGGGTTGGACTTCAGAGCTGAGACCAGAGAATCACAGCTGATCTCTGCCACACTGCAGTCAATTAATCTGAATAGGGAATAAAAGACATAAAAAAGATAAACAGACATTAATAGTCAGAACTCCTGATGCATAATTTAGTTTTCCAGGTGGAAAAGCTGACAAAATATAAGAATACTGCTAAAAATCACATGGCCCAAAAGCATCTAACTGTGTGGTCAAATCTCTGCAGACTTTTAAAATATTATCCAAGCCTTTTTCACAGTTTCAGATAATGACAGGATCTCAAAGCAATTTACGGCTTTATCAGCTCTACAGTAGTAACAGTCAGTGAACTGACATCAGAGTCTCCAGTCTACAGAGTGGATTCTCCAGAAAACCACACAGCTGCTTCACTCCTGAATCCTGAAGGAAGTTGAGACTCAGGTTCAGATGTTTAAGATGGGAGGGGTTGGACTTCAGAGCTGAGTCCAGAGAATCACAGCTGATCTCTGACAAACTGCAGCTCTCCAATCTGAATAAAGAATAAAAGATGTAGATAAATCATGAATATTCAGATGTGTTTGGGTTTTAAATTTGCAGCTTAATATTACTGTGTTAGCTTCATTGACAATTAACAGTGGACATATTCTCCAGTTTCTGCTACAAAAGCTCCTAAGTGTGTGGTCAAATCTCTGAAAAGTGGGTGTTGTAAAGTCAGCTTTGAAACATGACTGCAAATATACTTCCTTCAGAGTTTCACAATACAATTTTACCCTTTTAAAATATAAGTTTCAACGTTTCAGAACGTTTTACAAACTTTCACAGTTTCAGATTATGGCACGATCATTATTCCATAGAAACTTACAGCTTTATGGATGAAAAATTCTGGATGATCATGAATGAGGTTCAGTTGGTCATAACAGATCTACAATAGTAACAGACAGTAAACTAACCTCAGAGACTCCAGTCTACAGAGTGGACTCTCCAGAAAACCACACAGCTGCTTCACTCCTGAATCCTGCAGACTGTTGAGACTCAGGTCCAGATGTTTTAGATGGGAGGGGTTGGACTTCAGAGCTGAGTCCAGAGAATCACAGCTGATCTCTGACAAACTGCATCTCTCCAATCTAAATGAAGAATAAAAGATGTTGTCACAGGACAAGCAGTTACAGAAGATGACTGAATGAAGATGTGTTCAGGTTTTAAATTTGCAGGTCAACATACTGTGTCAGCTTCATTTACTTTAACAACTATCAGTGGATATTTTCTACAAACACTCTTCTTGAACTAAAGGACATTTATGGGATCACCATCATAATATAATCTGACAAAAGGGGGCTATGAAAGCTTGAAAGTAAAGCAAAAATGTTTGAAAGAGTAAAACTCAAGTTTGAAAGCGTGCAGAATGGTTTAAAAGTCTGAAGATAATCCAAATGTCTGTAAATGTGTGTTAAGGGTTTTCTTTCTCCACAGCTGCTGAACTCCCTTTCTAATGTTTCTTCAGCATCAGAGTGTCTCTGTTCTCCTGGTGCATCAGTTTTCTGCGTCTCAATCCTTGTAAATGCTGGTCTGAAAACTGCTGAGACTGCTGAAACTTGTTAAAAACAGTTTGGAGAACTTAAATCTTCCCATTCTAAAGTGTGGCATTGTCATCGTCTCTTGCTTTTCTTCAGGTGTCAGAGTTTCAAAATAAAACTTCACCTCTTGAAAAGCAAAGTTTCAAGGTTTCAGAACTTCTTATGCTCATTCACAGCACTTTTAAGATCACAGTTTAAAACCAGGAAACAAACAAATGCAGCAGGAGAACAGTGACAAATTTGAAAATGTGTTGAAACACTAAAAAGAAAAAGGAAAACTCTGAAATAGTATTTACAGGGAATGAGGTTCAGTTGGTTATTAAGCATATCAGCTCTACAATAGTAACAGACAGTCAGTGAACTGACCTCAGAGACTCCAGTCTACAGAGTGGACTTTCTAGAAAACCACACAGCTGTTCCACTCCTGAATCCTGCAAATAGTTGTCACTCAGGTCCAGATGTTTCAGATGGGTGGGGTTGGACTCCAGAGATGAGACCAGAGAATAACATTTGATTTCCGAAAAACTGCAGTCAGTCAATCTGAATAAAAGTTAAAATAAATCATGAGTATTCAGATGTGTTCACGTTTTAAATGTGCAGCCCAATGTTGCTGTGTCAGTAAGGGCCTTGTATGTAACTAATAGGATTTTAAATTATATTCTGGCTTTGACAGAGAGCCAATGAAGAGTAATATAGAGTAGAGTAATATGATAATCCTTGCCAGTTCCTATCAGTGCTGTTGCTGCAGCATTTGTATAAACTGGAGACATTTAAAAGGGCTATTTGGAGTCAGGCAGTAATGAATTACAGTAATCCAGGTAATGGCAATGACACCCAGAGAAAGTTATTAGAGAATGAATCTCTGAGATGGTTACGGCCAAATACAGTGACTTCTGTTTAAGAGCAAGACGTTACAGGGCATTAAAGCCAGAAAGGCTCAGAGTTTAACTAGCCGATTAGTTTCATATGGTTTCATAAATGTAGAGGTTTCTTGGCTGCATAGCAATGGATGTTTGTGAAGTGTTTCCCAATAAAATTGTCAAAGGCAATATTGAATAATTTTCACAATGGAAGTTTCAAGGCTGGTCATTAAACATATTGCATCTACAACAGTCAGTGAACTAACCTCAGAGTCTCCATTCTACATAGTGGATTCTCCAGAAAACCACACAGCTGCTTCACTCCTGAATCTTGCAGCTTGTTGAGACCCAAGTCCAGATATTTCAGATGGGAAGGGTTGGACTTCAGTGCTGAGACCAGAGAATCACAGCTGATCTCCGACAAAGTGCAGTCATCCAGTCTGAATAAAGAATCAAAGATGTGTTTTCAGGTTTTAAATGCGTAGTTTAACATCACTGTGTCAGCTTCATAGACTTTAACAACAGTGGAATTTTTCTACAGTTTCTGCTACAAACACTCATTTATGGGATCAACATCGTGACATAAATGTTTTCAAAGCTTGAAATCAAATCAAAATGGTCTGGTAAGTTTTGAAAAGTTCATAACAGCAGAATGTTATGAAATAAGTTCAAATGTCTGAAAATGTTATTTTGATAGAGTTTTCAGTGTCTCTGTTTTCCTGGTGCATCAGTTTGTTTTCCAGGTCTGAATTCTTGAAAATGCTGTTCTGAAACCTGCTGAGGAAATGTGATTAAAACAGTTGAAGTTAAAACAGGAGAACTTGAATCTCCCTCTTCTAACAGACCTAACTGTTTGAAATATCTGAAAAGTGGGTGTTTTAAACTCAGCTTTGAAACACAACTGCAAATATACTTTCAAGGCTTCAAAGTTTCAGAGTTTCAAATTAAAATTTCATCTTTTTAAAATGGAAGTTTCAAGGTTTCAGAACTGTTCACAGTCATTCACAGCATTTTTCAAGTCACAGTTTAAAACCTGGAAACAAATAAACCAGAAAACCGTGATATAAAATAATATTTACAGGGATCTCGATGTTTTACAGACATTTTTAAAAATGATGCTATCTTTCAAAAACTCTGACAAAACTTTCAATCTATTGTTCTACTGTTTCAGATTATGGCATGATCTTGATCCCATAGAGTTCTGGATGGATATAAATGAGGTTCAGTTGGTCATTAAATGGATCAGGTTTAACAGGCAGTCAGTGAATGGACCTCAGAGTCTCCAGTCTACAGAGTGGACTCTCCAGAAAACCACACAGTTGCTTCACTACTGAATCCTGCAGCCTGTTGAGACTCAGGTCCAGCTGTTTGAGATGGGAAGGGTTGGACTTCAGAGATGAGACCAGAGAACCACAGCTGATCTTAGACAAATGGCAGCACTCCAATCTGAATAAAGAATAAAGGATGTAGATAAATCATGAATAGTCAGATGTGTTCAGGGGTGCAGTTCAACATCACTGTGTAAGCTTCATTGTCAATAACAATACAAACTGTCTTACGCTTTACAAAAGCCTTTCTGAAACATATGCCTACAACTACCCAGGCAGTGACAGAACAGGAAAGTGAAGTGAGAGAGAGTTGAGAGCGAGAGGAACAAAATAAATATCCATCTGACATAGAGACATATATCTGACTAAAGCATACATGTAGAATCTGAACATGACACAAATACAACATACAGCGGATGCATGTTACATGACAGTTTGATAACGAATATAAAGCAGGAGGGGAGATGGGGAGAGGGACACACAGCAGTTTCAGTTGGTCATTAAACACATTAGATCTACAGTAGTAATGATAGTCAGTAAACTAACCTCAGAGTCTCCAGTCTACAAAGTGGACTCTCCAGAAA
Source organism: Planiliza haematocheilus (assembly GCA_005024645.1). Taxonomy (NCBI): domain Eukaryota; kingdom Metazoa; phylum Chordata; class Actinopteri; order Mugiliformes; family Mugilidae; genus Planiliza; species Planiliza haematocheilus. Next base: position 233,431 of record SRSE01000734.1, read on the forward strand.
ACCACACAGCTGCATCACTCCTGAATGCGGCAGCTTGTTTCTACTTGCGTCCAGATATTTCAGATGGGAGGGGTTGGACTTCAGAGCTGAGGCCAGAGAATCAAAGCTGATCTTTGATAATCTGCAGCCATTCAATCTGAATAAAAGAAGTAGATGAAATGCTTTGTTGAAATTAGCAGACTGACTTTGTCCTTCTGTCTCACACACTTGGAAATACTGAACATATATCAACTTAAAAAATATTCGACAAATCAGTCAATGATTTAAACTAGACAGATAAAGAAAACCTACAACAGCTCCAGTCAGTGAACTGACCTCAGAGTCTCCAGTCTACTGTGTGGACTCTCCAATCCAGCAGACAACAGCTTCACTCCTGAATCCTGCAGGTTATTATCACTCATGTCCAGCTCTGTCAGATAGGAAGGGTTGGACTTCAAAGCTGAGGCCACAATTTCACAGTGAGTCTCTGAGAACCCACATCCAGAAAGTCTGTGATTACAAAATATATAAAATCTGTATTATCAGACAGTTTACAGCTCATCTCATCTTCCTTTGTATGACTGGACACAATAACTCTATTTAGTCTTTCTCATAGCTGCAGACTATTAACAATAATCTTTGTTTGCTCTCATCTTGCAGATGAAGGAAGGAACATGAAGCTACATTTAGGCTTCCATACTGTCCACATGAGGGTCCAGACAACTTTCAACATGTCCAAGGTCAAGCTAGTCTGTGAGAGCTTGTTGGTACCTGCTACTCCCTGCCTCATCTATCAAGGACTCTCCTACAATGTGCAACACATCATCTGCTTCCACTCACATGGAAGAGGCCTCAAGTACATTGTCAATTGGGAGGGCTATGGTTCCGTGGGGGAGACCCTGGGTTTGTGTTGGACACATCCTGGACCTGCACCACATCCAAAACTTTGATCAGCTGCCTCCAGAACAGCCGTCCCACAGCAATACAGGCAGGGCCTCTCCTCACCAGAGGACACCTGCTGCTGGACCTTCTTCTGCACAATCCCTTGGCTTGTGAAGGAGGAAATCTCCTCATGTAATGAGGATCTATCAACGAACCAGCCTGTCTCACAGCCTGAGGTCATGGATGTCTCAGGTTCTCAAGAATTGTTTGTAGTTAGTTTAGTTTTTTTTAATCGAAAGTGTCAAAATATAGACCTACACTAGACTGATGGTTGTGGTTTACTCTACAAATACACATGATCTCGGAAAATACAAGTAAGATAAGAAAAACCTTTATGACCAGTTCAGGTGGGGCAGTTTTGTTCCATGTAATGCAATTACAATACAACGTCTGACGTCTGTACTCACAGAGCCTTTCTGCAGTTCCTCACAGCTGGGAGCAGTCTCCGTCGTCCCTCCTCAGATGAGTTGTACTTCTGCAGTTCAAACTCATCCAAAACCTCCTCTGACATCTGCAGCATGTAGGCCAGAGCTGAGCAGTGGATCACAGAGAGTTTTTTCTCTGATCTGTTCTGTGTCTGTCCTGAAATCAGGAACTCTTGGATCTCCTGATGAACTGAGAGGTCGTTCATCTCCATCAGACAGTGGAAGATGTTGATGCTTCTGTCAGGAGAGTTTTTGCCAGTGTTCAGCTCCTTCATCTTATTGATGGCACTCTGGATGATTTCTGGACTGTTCTCTGTCTGACCCAGCAGGCCTCCTAAAATTCTCTGGTTGGACTCCAGGGAGAAGCCATGAAGGAAGCGAACAAACAAGTCAAGGTGACCATTTTTACTCTTCAGAGATTTCTTCATGGCTCTGTACAAGAAGTCATCCAGAGACTGACTGGGATACTGGAGGTCATTCCCCAGGAAATAGTGCAGGACCTCATTCTTCCCATTGGTGTGACAGTGGAAGATGTAGACTGCAGCCAGAAACTCCTGAACGCTCAGATGAACAAAGCAGTAGACTGTTTTCTGGAAGATCACACTCTCTCTTTTGAAGATCTCTGTACACACTCCTGAGTACACTGAGGCCTCTGTAACATCCAGACCACAGAGCTCCAGGTCTTCTTGGTAGAACATGATGTTTCCTTTCTCCAGCTCTTCAAATGCCAGCCTCCCCAGCTTCAGAAGAACCTCCCGGTCAGCCTCCATCAGCTCCTGTGAACTAATCTCATGCTCCTTATTGTACTTGTTCTTCTTCCTCTTTGTCTGAACCATCACAAAGTGTGAGTACATGTCAGTCAGGGTCTTGGGCAGCTCTCCTCTCTGCTCTGTAGTCAACATGTGCTCCAGAACTGTAGCAGTGATCCAGCAGAAGACTGGGACTCCACACAGGATGTGGAGGCTCCTGGATGTCTTGATGTGGGAGATGATTCTGCTGGACAGCTCTTCATCACTGAACCTCCTCCTGAAGTACTCCTCCTTCTGGGTGTCAGTGAAGCCTCGTACTTCTGTTACCCTGTCAACACATGTAGGAGGGATCTGATTGGCTGCTGCAGGTCGGGAAGTGATCCAGACCAGAGCCGAGGGAAGCAGTTTCCCCTTGATGAGGTTTGTCAGCAGCACGTTGACTGATGCCTTCTGTGTGACATCAGATACAACCTCACTGATGTTGAAGTCCAGTGAAAGTCTGCTTTCATCCAGGCCGTCAAAGATGAACAAAAGTTTACAGACAGCCAGCTCCTCTGCTGTGACCTTCTGTAATGTTGGATGGAAAACATGGAGCAGCCTGAGAAGACTGTACTGCTCATCTTTGATCAAGTTCAGCTCCCTGAATGAAAGTACAATCACCACACTGACATCTTGGTTTTCCAAACCCTCTGCCCAGTCCAGAGTGAACTTCTGCACTGAGAAGGTTTTTCCAACACCAGCGACACCATTGGTCAGAACCACTCTGATGTGTCTCTGTTGGTCAGGTTGGTCAGGTAAGGCTTTAAAGATGTCGTGGCACTTGATTGGAGTGTCATGGAGAGCTTTCCTCTTGGAAAATGTCTCCAGTTGCTTCACCTCATGTTGGGTATTAACCTCTTCATTCTGTCTCTCTGTGATGTAGAGCTCAGTGTAGATCCTGTTGAGGAGGGTTCCACTTCCTGTTACATCAGTTCCTTCAGTCACACGTTCACATCTCTTCCTCAGACTGATCTTATGTTCATCTAAAACCTCCTGCAGACCAACATCAGCTGGAAAAAAGAACAAACATGAGACAAAAATCAGTCATCCCTCTTAAAAAACTGTCTACTTGTAAATGTTTTGTAAAGAGTTGTTTCTTGTCATGGGCGGCACAGTGGCGTGGTGGTCCCCATGATGTAGAACATAACAATGTGTCTTGATTAAATCAAAAGGTTTCCAGAAAAGAATTTGGCAGCAGACAGATGTACAGTCTTACTTGTTCTGGATCTTTCTCCACACTGGGGACAGGAGGAGTCTCCTGATGAAGACGCCTGGTCCCAGAATAAGGTGATGCACTGTCTGCAGAAGCAGTGTCCACAGATGGTAGAGACTGGATCCTTCAGGACGTCCTGACACAAAGCACAGCAGGACAGCTGTTCCTCCACAGAAACTTGACTCCTCTTCTTCTCTCTGTCAACACATTTCTTTGTCAGTAAAATTATTTGCAGATTACTGGTGAGAAATATCAGCATTTGCAAACACTGTCCCAAAACTTAAATCCACTTCCTCATCAACAGTCCTTCATCAACACACATTCTCAGGTGTTTCACTACAGAAATACCATCAGTCCTCCCTGGTTCTAAAATCCAGATGAGGATCTTGTTAGAATCAATCTTTTAGCAGAACATGTCTGCTTCATCCTAATATCATCATCTTCCATCAGGACAGTTTATAGTAGAAACAGTCTCTTACTTTGTGTCTGAGGGTTCAGGTTCTTTACTGAAGTCAGGAGGACGTTCTTTGGACCAGTCACTCTTCATAGACAGACAGCTGGATACTGGAGACTCAGCTCTATGTCTGTGGAACTGAGCTCTGCAGAAACAAATATGTTTTTATTCTCATTAATCACTGATCAGTTCTGAGATGTTAAGTCATTTAAGCAGCTGTAGTGACTTTAAAAAAAAACTAAATTAACTTAATTTAGTCACAGAGGTGGCGTGCAGTTGAACTTGTCCAGACGTGTGTTCTGGGATAAACAATATGCGTTCCATATATTTGGATTCTTGAAATCCATTTATGTTTAGGCACAGATGAGGATACTCTCACCACGTTGAAAATATTACAGCACTGTCCATAACACGCCAGCAATTCTAATGAGCTCCCAGTTGCCTCCCCACAAACACAAACCTGACTTTACTGATTTCTCCCACCTGTAGCTTAGCTATATGCACTTTCACATAGTTATTTAAAGATAACAGCAATAGCAATATAGTTATAATAATAACAATAGCAGTTGTCTTACTTTGTTTCTGAGGGTCCAGGTTCTTCACTAAAGTCTGGGGGACGTTCTTTTGACCAGTCACTCCTCATAGACAGACAGCTGGATACTGGAGACTCTGGTCTATGGACCTGACCTCTGTAGAAAGAAATTAGTTTTCATTCTCATCAATTATTCATCAACTTGTAAATAAAAGTCATTAAGGTAGATGTAAATACACAAACTACAGCTGCTGCAGTTCTCTTACTTTGTGTCTGAGGGTCGAGGTTCCTCACTAAAGTCTGGAGGACGTTCTTTGGACCAGTCACTCCTCATAGACAGACAGCTGGATACTGGAGACTCTGGTCTATGGACTTGACCTCTGTAGAAAGAAATTAGTTTTCATTCTCATCAATTATTCATCAACTCTTAGATAAAAGTCATTAAAGTAGATGTAAATACACAAACTACAGCTGCTGCAGTTCTCTTACTTTGTGTCTGAGGGTCCAGGTTCCTCACTAAAGTCTGGAGGACGTTCTTTGGACCAGTCACTCCTCATAGACAGACAGCTGGATACTGGAGACTCTGGTCTATGGACCTGACCTCTGTAGAAAGAAATTAGTTTTTATTCTCATCAATTATTCATCAACTCTTAGATAAAACTCATTAAAGTATATGTAAATACAAAAACCACAGCTGTTGCATGTCTCTTACTTTGTGTCTGAGGGTCCAGGTTCCTCACTAAAGTCTGGAGGACGTTCTTTGGACCAGTCACTCCTCATAGACAGACAGCTGACTCTGTCCTCCTCTTCCTCCATGTTCTGGATTTCCATCAGTCTGAGAGTTAAACCAGTAACTCTCAGTGAGTTACTGGTTTACCCGCCCTGAGTTTACATAACTTTCAGTTACAGTCTGCCAGCAGGGTTGCCAACCGCCCCTTGAAAAACAGAGTGTCCCGTATTTAGAAACAAAAGTATGCGTCCCGTATTGAGCTGAAACAGGACTCACTTCTGTATTCCAGTGAGGATAGTGTGTAAAATGTCAGTGGAATTAATGAATAACAGGGCGCTTCATATGAAAATTTACGGTAAACTTATTTGCAGGCTGTCTCCTGCTCTGTGACCAATCAGCTGACAGCAGGAAGCTCGCTCATCTCATTGGTGAGGTACTGTTGCTTGCGAAGAAGATAATGGAAGGCAACAAATCAACAAGTTTTCCTCACACTTTATGTTTGCACTATTACAAGAGGAATGTTTTATATTGCAGTTTTAAGGTAAGCAGGACAGGTTTCTGTTTAAGAAAGATATGTATTTTATTCTGTTAATATTGTTACTTTGTATTAAAAATAAATTGTTGAATAATATTTTGTTTTCCATGTGCAGTGTTCATATCAATATGCAAATATACATCTAATTCAATTCAGGTTTGAGTCAAATAGTTAAAAAATCGTTTCACACACACAAAAAAGGGAAAACTGAATTACGCCTGGAAGGGTGAAGGCAATCTGGTCAGCCCGCCCTGCCAATGTGGTGTCCCTTATCAGCCAGGGTTGTGCCAGTCCACAATCAACAAGAAGTAGTTCAAAGTTCAGTTCACACTGATAAAAGTGAACTACTTCAAGGTTGTTTTTGTTTTTTTCTTTTGAGCAGCTTCAAGCTATTAATGTTCAATAAAATCTCTGGCTGACCTGCCCATTCATCCCCAGTCCGTCGTGTTTTTTTTCCCCCGCCAGGATCTGTATTGTTTTTTTACTGACTGTACATATAACTCAACTGTTTCTCTGGATTGTTGATGGCTGTCTTGTTTTCCTTAAGTTGGATGAACGTCGTTATTTCCCTCCAGATCAAGCAAAACGCTCACAGTTGGAAAAATTATGCCTTCGTTTCACAGTTCACAAAAATATGAAGAAAGAAAACATGTTCATGCACAACACTGCAGTGAGCTGATTTCTTAACTGCCATTGAATCACACCCCAATACAAGGAGGAATCGGAGAAGCATGATCTTCTGACCATCAAAGTCCAGGAACCAGAAAAGCTGAAGGAGATGTTGTGTTAACACGCACCCTTACTTTGTCCAGTCAAAACGACGTTTGAGCTGATTTCATACTCTCTGTTCTTAGTGGTGGGCGGATTGATCCAAATATCGATAATATCGATACCACCGTTGGTATCGATGTTGATGATACCAACGTAATGAGATCGATAATTAAGTTTCAGTTTCTCTCCTTTCATTAAGGAGGCGACCTGCTGAGTTTGTCTAAATGCTGCTATCACAGATCAGGCTCGTATTGCTCCTCCTCCCCCTCTTGTATGTTTGTTGTACCGTCACGTGGGCACCAGATAACTTTCTACCGCTACCAGCCAGGCCCGGTCAGCAGCAACGCATTACACACAATGCAGAGACAGAGCAGGAGAACGGAAGAGAGAGAGAGAGTAGGGCCGGAAATGAAACGATAGCACGTTGTACTATTTGTAAAAAGATAAAGGGACAACACAACAAACCTATGCAGCCGAGCGTCCGGGGTCCCCCTATACTGCAGTTACTAATAAATCAATACACGAGACCGGATTTTTTTCCGTCGTTACGTTTATTCAGAACTCTCTTGAACCGGTAGTGTGGCACGCCCACCATTCCACACTACAACATCAGCCCTACGGCAACTCAGAGGGACACCTTCCTTGTCATACGGAATAGCCTGTTACACTTGTATAAAGATGGGAAAGAAAATGCAGAAACGGAGAGAAGAGGCGAAAATCCCTCCACCCTTTTTCTCCTCCTCTCTGTGGAGGGACCCCCTCTATCTGGGAGATGACCTGAAAACAGCTTAAAACCTGGATCAGGGATAATTACAAGTGTAACCATACTCCAAATACTTTCTTTCTGTATTTATACAGTATTTTTTACTTATGAACTTTTGTATTTTAGGGTGCCTGTTAAGATCTGGCTAGGGACAACAGATGGAAACTAGCACTTGCAGCTAACTCTGGCTTGTTTACAGCGAGTAACTTCTCTGTTGATTAATGAGCATTGTCCCCATCAAATAAATAAACAAATAAAATAAAAAGAAGTGCACAAAAGAGGAGAAATGTTGTCTTATTTTTGTTTTGTATTTCCTAAACTCTTCCTTGCATTTTATATATATATATATATATATGTTGAACTTTCAATACTAAATGATCAATATCTGACCAGGAAAGTGTGAACTACTTAAAATCTAAAGTCTGCTGAATCTATTTAATAAACTTAATTTTAAACATATTTTAAGTTTTATGTTGTTTGATTTGACAATATATATTTTTTTAAAATAATTCAGATCATTTTTTATTATCATGAACAGAAGGATTTAAAAGACAAATTGGTACTTTTTAATACAGGTTGATTTAAATATTCTGTGATGACGTGTTTCCTGAACCAGAGCAGCTCTGCTGTCTCTCTGCTTCTCTCTGTACACAAGCAGGACCTCAGCTCTTCATTCAGATGTGTGGCTGCCAACCCTGCAGAGAATAAGACTCTTCCAGTCAATGTGTCCACGACCTGCAGAGAAAAGCACACAGACAGCAACAACAGACGTTGTTTTCTTGTTGTCGGTGAAGCAGAACATTCCAATGTGTGTCACTGACATTGATGTGAAATGTTTGGCGGTAACACATGTTCCCATGGTTGTGTGTGGGGGTGCTGTTGCTGTTTGAATCACTGTGACAAACAGGAATTCATAGAGAGACACAGTATAACTATGATGTATGTATCTTAAGATGTACCTTAGTTCAATTAAAAAGTGTCTGAGAGTGTTTTAGTGCCTCGTGAGATGGGAATAAATGTTTGGCATCAAAACTTGATTTTGAAGTTAAGTTTCATATTGGAATCCATGAGGACAATAGACAGACTGTTGAGTTCCAGTTCAGTTCATTTCTGTCATATTTTGTGGAATGCTGATGCTGTTTGGATATTTCAGTCAGTATAATCTTCAAAAGACTTTATTTCTGATTTAAATGTCAATCAGACTTTAAAGCATAAAGAAGTATGGAAGATTTATCATCTTCTATGAAAGGTCTACTTCAGCATGGCTCTGCTACAATGGACTAAACCACAATAGACGAAAACTGAATATCACCACAAAAGTCACATTACATTAATTTCAGAACGCAAATAAAACATGGTGTCCGACCTCAGAGACTCAGAGTCTCCAGTCTACAGAGTGGACTGTCTTTAAGGTCATGCATCTGCTTCACTCCTGAATCCTGCAGCTTGTTGAGAGTCAGGTCCAGTTGTTTCAGATGGGAGGGGTTGGACTTCAGAGCTGAGATCAGAGAATCACAGCTGATCTCTGACAGACTGCAGAAACTCAATCTGAATAAAGAATAAAAGAGGTGGATAAATCATGGACATTTTCTACAGTTTCTGTTGCAAACACTCCCAAAAAAGGACATTTAAGATATCATGATTTAATCAAACAAACTTTTCTGAAGACATTTCGAAAACTTGCAGAAAGATTTTAAAAGTCTGTAAATAATTCAAATGCCTGTAAATTTGAATTTGTGTTGGTGTTTTCTTTCTCCAAACCTGCAGAACTCTTCTTCTAGTGTTTCTTCACAATGTTTTCAGAGTGTCTTTGTTCTCCTGGTGTATCATTTTGTTTTCCAGGTCTGAATCCTTGTAAACACTGAGCAAACGTGATCAAAAGGATTTGGAGAGCTTGAATCTCTCTCTTCTAAAGAGTAATATTTTCATTTGAGAATGAAAAGCATATCTACTTTTTTGTCTTTTAAAATAGACGTTTCAGGGTTTCAAAACTTTTTACACTCATTCACAGCTGATTTAAGATCAAAGTTGAAAACCTGGAAACGAACTAAAACACCGGGAGAACGGTGACGAGTGTGAAACTCTGAAAACGTGTTGAAGAAACACTGTAAAAAGAAAAGGGAAAACTCTGATATAAAATAATATTTACAGCAACCTGAATGTTTTACAAGGTTTTTAACACATTATGCAAGCTTTTATGCTATCTTGATCCCATAGAAATGTACAGCTTTATTGATGAAAGTGCTGGATGAACGAAAGAGAGGTTCAGCTGGTCATTAAACATATCAGATCTACAATAGTAACAGACAGTCAATGAACTAACCTCAGAGTCTCCAGTCTACAGTCTGGACTCTCCAGAAAACCACACAACTGATTCACTCCTGAATCCTGCAGCTTGTTGTGACTCAGATCCAGAAGTTTCAGATGGGAGGGGTTGGACTTCAGAGCTGGTCCCAGAGTATAACAGCTGGTCTTTGACAAACTGCAGCCATTCAATCTACATAAAAATAAATGATGTAGACAAAAATCTAATGAGACATGTTTGATTGATTTTGACCTTCTATTATTGTGATTCAGAGAGAATGGACTGATACAATGATCACAGCAGGTTTCACTCAAACCAAATGTGACTGAATGATGACGAAGCAACAGGAAGCTCAGACACTAAACACACCTCAAACATGCAGCTATCAACAGTTTAGTTAATTGAATTTGTTTGTAATTGTCTTCAGTTTGAGGAACAATAAAGGGTAAAGGAAAGGAATAAAGATGTAAGATCTAAAACAGTAAAAGTTGAAGAACTGACTCCAGAGTCTCCAGTCTACAGAGTGGACTCTCCAGAAAACCACACAGCTGCTTCAATCCTGAATCCTTCAGCTTGTTTCTGCTCAGGTCCAGATGTTTCAGATGGGAGGGGTTGGACTTCGGAGCCGAGACCAGGGCATCACAGCTGGTCTCTGACAAACTGCAGCCATTCAGTCTGAAATAAAGAATAAAAAAATTGAGCTAAATCATGAGACAGCTGGGATAGGCTCCAGCAGACCTTGCAACCCATAACAAGACTAAGGGGTTACAGAAGATGAATGAATGAATGAATGATAAATCATGAACAGTTCTACAGTTTTGGCTACAAACAAAAGGACATGGGATCAAATTTACTACGTTACTAAGTTCTAAAAATGAAACTATGTTTTGAAAGCTTGCAGAATGATTTATAAGTCTGATTTGTGTTAGTTTCTACAGAGCTGCAGAACTGTTCTTCTAGTGTTTTCAAAGCGTCCTGCTGCATTAGTTTATGTGCCTTATGTCTGAATCCTTGTAGTTTCAAAATGGATCAGAGAGAGAATATTGCTTAAAAATCACATGATCCAAAAGCTCCTAAGTGTGTGGTCCAATGAAAAGTGGGGTTTTCAAACTTTGAAACTTTCAAAAAAAAAAAAAAAAAAATCATAGAACTGACCTCAGAGACTCCAGTATACAGAGTGGACTCTCCAGGAAACCACACATCTGCTTCACTACTGAATCCTGCAGCTTGTTTCCACTCAGGTCCAGATGTTTCAGATGGGAGGGGTTGGACTTCAGAGATGAGGCCAGAGAATAGCAGACAATCTCTGACAAACTGCAGCTCTTTAAGCTGAATAAAGAATAAAAGATGCAGATAAATCATGAATAGTCAGGTTTGTTTTAAAAGTTCAACTCAACATCACTGTGTCATAGTCATTCAATTTAACAACTTCCAGTGGATATTTTCTAGAGTTGCTGCACTCACGTTAGAAATAAAAGATAATTATAGCTTTATGGACATACGTACTGGATGAACATAAATGAGGTTCAGTTGGTCGTAAACATATCATATCTACAAAAGTAACAGACAGTGAACTGACCTCAGAGTCTCCAGTCTACAGAGTGGACGCTCCAGAAAACCACACATGTGCTTCACTACTGAATCCTGCAGCTTGTTTTCACTCAGGTCCAGATGTTTCAGATTGGAGGGGTTGGACTTCAGAGCTGAGACCAGAGAATAACAGCTGCTTTCTGGCAAACTGCACTTCTTCAATCTGAATAAAGAATAACAGATAGAGATAAAATTACATTTTGCAGACTGACTTTGTCTTCCTGTGTCACACACTTACCGAACATATATGAACAAAAGAACATTCACTACATCAGTCAATGATCTGAATTGGATGAATAATTATAACAGCTATTGTCAGAACTGACCTCAGAGTCTCCAGTCTACAGTGTGAACTCTCCAGTCCAGCAGACAACATCTTCACTCCTGAATCCTGCAGGTAATTTTCACTCATGTCCAGCTCTGTCAGATTGGAAGGGTTGGACTTCAGAGCCGAAGCCACAACTTCACAGTGAACGTCTGAGAGTCCACACTCAGTAATTCTGTTATTAGAAAACATATAAAATCCGTCATAAAATCAGACAGTTTACAGCTTATCTCAACTTCCTCTCAGGGCAGGCCTGGAGCACATTCCAAGCTGCCACACTAGGTTCTTCAGAAAGAGGTTCATGCAGGGTTCAAATCCAGCAAATTCCATCCTCTTCCTCAAAGCTGGTGAGAATCCCCTTCAATGGCAGATAAGCCACAGTCTTGTCTGCCATTGGTAGAGGGTAGAGGGCTGCAGAGAGCAAGCCCTGGACTGGCAGCTGAGAGTGGATCTTGGTACACTGCTTCAGTTCCTAGAGCACATTACCCACACCGGCCAATATGGGAATTTACAGGGCTGTGGGAATATGGAGGATGCTAAGAACTTGAGAAAAAGTGAAAAAGTCGAGGCTGGCAGTCTTGCTGTAATGCCATTGTGGTGGGCTGCCGTGGCTTCTTGGGTCACTATCTCTACAAGGCTGTAACAGTGTTGGTAGTGACTAGAGCAGTAAAAAGAGTAGACATACATTTCAATTACTGAGGCCATAGAAAGAGCTTCAAAGTTGCTCTGGATTAACGAGGGGTGACCCATGGCTTGCTGCTGCTGGCATGCAAGCAGGGATCCTCACCCAGCTGTCACCGGCTGGGTGAGGGAGTCTGATGTTGGAAAACCCAAAACTCCAGATGACACCAGAAACAGCACTGATGATGCATTCCAGCACATGATATTGATGTAGGTTGACTGATTTTCATGGCTCAGTCTGCCTGAAAGATGAGTTCTGTTCTGGGATGAGTCATTGTTCACATGACAGCACTCTAGACTGAGTCCTAAATGAAGCTGGTGCCATTAATGGGGCAAAGTCAACAAACTTTTTCTAATTTGACTGGTGATTCTATAAAGCAACTTCAGAAAAAAGACAAGAAATGCAGTTAAGCTCAGAATCGTGACAATAATGAATTATTTAATCCTCTTTATATCTGAAGAACTAAACTACTAATCTCCACTGACTCACCGAGCCTTTCTGCAGGTCCTCACAGCTGGGATCAGTCTACGTCGTCCTTCCACTGATGTGTTGTACGTTTCCAAGTCCAACTCATCCAGAACCTCCTCTGACATCTGCAACATGTAGGCCAGAGCTGAGCAGTGGATCTCAGACAGTTCCTTCCCAGATCTGTTCTCTGATTTCAGGAACTCTTGGATCTCCTGATGAACTGAGACGTCGTTCATCTCCATCAGACAGTGGAAGATGTTGATACTTCTGTCAGGAGAGATTTTATAAGTGTTCATCTCCTTCAGCTTGTTGATGGCTTTCTGGATGATTTCTGGACTGTTCTCTGTCTGACCCAGCAGGCCTCCTAAGAGTCTCTGGTTGGACTCTCGAGAGAGGCCATGAAGGAAGCGAACGAACAAGTCCAGGTGACCATTTTTACTCTTCAGGGATTTCTTCATGGCTCTATACAGGTAGTCATCCAGAGATAGGCTGTCCATGTCATCATCATCATTGTCGTCATCATCGTCATCATCGTCATCGTCGTCATCATCGTCATCATCATCATCATCATCATCATCATCATCATCATCATCATCATCATCCTGATGGTCTTTCCCCAGGAAGTTTTGCAGAATCTTTGTCTTCTTGTTGGTGTAACAGTGGAAGATGTAGACTGCAGCCAGAAACTCCTGAACACTCAGATGAACAAAGCAGTAGACTGATTTCTGGAAGATCACACTCTCTCTTTTGAAGATCTCTGTACAAACTCCTGAGTACACTGAGGCATCTGTCACATCCAGACCACAGTGCTCCAGGTCTTCTTGGTAGAACATGATGTTTCCTTTCTCCAGCTCTTCAAATGCCAGCCTCCCCAGCTTCAGAAGAACTTCCCTGTCCGCCTCCATCAGCTTCTGTGAGCTAATCTCATGCTCCTTATTATACTTGTTCTTCTTCCCCTCTGACTGAACCATCACAAAGAATGAGTACATGTTTGTCAGGGTCTTGGGCAGCTCTCCTCTATGCTCTGTAGTCAACATGTGCTCCAGAACTGTAGCAGTGATCCAGCAGAAGACTGGGACTCCACACAGGATGTGGAGGCTCCTGGATGTCTTGATGTGGGAGATGATTCTGCTGGACAGCTCTTCATCACTGAACCTCCTCCTGAAGTACTCCTCCTTCTGGGCGTCAGTGAAGCCTCGTACTTCTGTTACCCTGTCAACACATGTAGGAGGGATCTGATTGGCTGCTGCAGGTCGGGAAGTGATCCAGACCAGAGCCGAGGGAAGCAGTTTCCCCTTGATGAGGTTTGTCAGCAGCACGTTGACTGATGTCTTCTGTGTGACATCAGATATAACCTCACTGTTGTTGAAGTCCAATGAAAGTCTGCTTTCATCCAGGCCGTCAAAGATGAACAAAAGTTTACAGACAGCCAGCTCCTCTGCTGTGACCTTCTGTAATGTTGGATGGAAATCATGGAGCAGCCTGAGAAGACTGTACTGCTCATCTTTGATCAAGTTCAGCTCCCTGAACGAAAGCACAATCACCACACTGACATCTTGGTTTTCCAAACCCTCTGCCCAGTCCAGAGTGAACTTCTGCACTGAGAAGGTTTTTCCAATGCCAGCGACACCATTGGTCAGAACCACTCTGATGTGTCTCTGTTGGTCAGGTTGGTCAGGTTGGTCAGGTTTAAAGATGTCGTGGCACTTTATTGGAGTGTCACTGAGAGCCTTCCTCTTGGAAGCTGTCTCCAGTTGCTTCACCTCATGTTGGGTATTAACCTCTTCACTCTGTCCCTCCGTGATGTAGAGCTCAGTGTAGATCCTGTTGAGGAGGGTTCCATTTCCTGTTACATCAGTTCCTTCAGTCACATGTTCACATCTCCTCCTCAGACTGATCTTATGTTCATCTAAAACCTCCTGCAGAGCAACATCAGCTGGAAAAAAGAACAAAAACGAGACAAAAAGAAATCAGTCATCCCTGTTAGAAGTCACAAAGAACAAAAAACTGATGTGTAAGTGTTTGATTGATCGCGGAGGCACGTCATTTGCAACTCTTTCTTCCTCCCTGGAATATTTTCTAGTGATCCACTAATAAAATGGTGCACATTATGTTCATTATTTGTTTTTAACTGCACCAACCATGAAATGCTACTAATCACATGACAAACACAGTGCATTTACTCTGGCTGGTTTCACAATAAAAGCCTGTTCACTGGAGCAGAACCAGTGAAGTGAAATCTCACTGGGAGCTCATTTAGAATGATATTTATAATGATCTTAGATCCCTATGATGTAAAACACAACAATACGTTTGATCAAATCAACAGTTTTTCAGAAAAGAGTCCACCACCAGACAAACATACAGTCTTACTTGTTTTGGATCTTTGTCCACACTGAGGACAGGAGGAGTCTTCTGATGAAGACGACTGGTCCCAGTATGAGGTGATGCACTGTCTGCAGAACCAGTGTCCACAGCTGGTAGAGACTGGATCCTTCAGGACATCCTGACACAAAGCACAGCAGGACAGCTGCTCCTCCACAGAAACTTGACCTCTCTTCTTCTCTCTGTCAACACATTTTTTGATTTGTTAGTGAGGAATAATAACATTTGGAAACACTGTCCAGACGCTCAGACAGTAACAGAGAACAGGAAAAGTGTGACTACTTTTCTGTTTGAATCCCTTCCTTTGATTTCAACTCTGCAGCTTTGATCAACACACATTCTGAAATAGAGGTTCTCAGGTGTTTCACTCCAGAAATACCATCTTTCTTTTTTCTTGGTTCTGAAATGCAGACTAGGATCTTACCCACCTGAACTAAAGTGTCTATAAATCGTTTAGTAGAACATGTCTGCTTTATCCTAACATCATCATCTTCCATCATGTCAGTGTACAGTAGAAACAGTCTCTTACGTTGTGTCTGATGGTCCAGGTTCTTTACTGAAATCTGGAGGACGTCCTTTAGACCAGTCACTCTTCATAGACAGACAGCTGGATACTGGAGACTCTGCTATATGTCTGTTGTACTGACCTCTATGGAAAGAAATCAGTTTTTATTGTCATCAGTCACTGATCAATTCTGAGATAAAAGTCATACACAAACTACAGTTGCTGCAGATAATCATACGTTTGAGTAAAAATTAATCACCCATCAGGGACAGAAAATCTACTGTGAATCAAAAGGAGTCAAATAATGGAGTTAGTAGCAGTTCTCTTACTCTGTTTCTGAGGGCCCAGGTTCTTCACTGAAATCTGGAGGACGTCCTTTAGACCAGTCACTTTTCATGGACAGGCGGCTGGATACTGGAGACTCTGATCTATGTCTGTGGTGCTGACCTCTGCAGAAACATCAATCATTAATCAACTCTTAGATAAGTAATTTAAGTAAATGTGAATACACAAACTACAGCTGCTGCAGCAAAAACAATTCAACATATTTTAGTAAAAATTAATCAACCATCAGGGACAGAAAATCTACTCTGATTTGTGTTTTACTTTGTGTCTGAGGGTCCAGGTTCTTCACTGAAGTCTGGAGGACGTCCTTTGGACCAGTCACTCTTCATAGACAGACAGCTGACTCTGTCCTCCTCTTCCTCCATCTTCTGGACTTCTGAGAGTTAAACCAGTAACTCTCAGTGAGTTTACATACATGTCAGTTACAATCAGCCAGTGTTGTCCTAATTCACACTCAACAAGAACTATTTCAAGTTCATAGTTCACATTTTTCAATTCTGAACTAAGATCATAGACACCAAAATGAACGTTCATTTTGTCTGGTTTTGTTTTCTCTTTTAAATGAGCAGCTTCTAGTTGTTTTTGTTCAAGAGAATCTCTGACTGAGCTGCCCATCCATCCCCAGCCCGACATATTTTACCACCAGGATCTGTACTGTTTTTTTTGAATAACCATTGACTGTATATAGGATATAACTCAAATGTTTGTTTGGGTCAGCTGTTTCTGTGGTGCCAGAGGTGACTTCTCTTTCAGCTACACCAGACATGTCGCATGTCGACTGACAGCTGTCTTGTTTTCCTGAATGAGGTATTTTTCTCCAGATCGAGCGAAACTCACATCTACACAGTTGGAAAACATGTTCATGTTCAACACTGCAGTCAGCTGATTTCCTAACTGCCATTGGACCACACACTTGAGGATGACAGAAACCTGATCTCCTTCACTCCAAAGTCCAGAAAGCAAAAACAGACTCTGAGATGCTGACACTAATATGATAATAATGTTATCCTAACACTCACCCTTCCTCTGTCCAGTCAAAAAGACATCTGAGCTGATTTCATGGTTTCTTTTCTCGTGAAACTTGATCACCTGATCAGGTGAGCTCCTCCCCTCTCCAGTTACAGGAAGTCAGAAGTCAGGTGACCTAATCTCTGTGTACCAAACTGTGTACATGTTGTGTTTATGAGCACCACTCTATAAAGATACTGATACTTTATCATCACATTAAAACCATGTCAATAAAATGTTATTTTCCAGACTAGTAATAAAAAAACAAGTAGCTCCTGCATGTTTGACTGGATCTGGACGTTTGTGTGGGACAGGTGAGGTTTAGGTGGACAGGGTTCTGACCCTCAACACAGGATGAAGCATCCCAGGCTGAATGATGATCATGGGCCTTGACTGATGGTTCATTGTGTTTTATTGTATTCAACCTTTTCTGCTCATGAACTCACCTAAGAGGTACAAAATGAGAACAAAACACATTATCCCTTTTTAGACCAATGATCTTAATAAAGCATAGCCTTTTGATAAGTTGCTGTATGCAATTGTTTTGAACTTAAACAGAAATTTTTAACATGTCAGTTTTGTATCAAATAAGCAGCTTTGACTCATATCTAGTGATGGCCCTCTCACACCCGAGGCTCCGACACATGCGCAGGAGCTCATGAAGCAATTGTATCGAACCACTGTGCCGAGGCGTGGTTCACTCACATCACTAGTGATGTTTGAAGCACTTGAACTGCTTTGAACGCTTCAGCAGCAAACGAATCACCTGAGGGGTTCGGGATCAAGTGTATTCAGGGATATCCCGGATATCCTATCCCTATTTAGTGGTGCTCATTTGAATGTTTCTTTGCATAGTAGGTTGGTTTGTTGGAGTTAGTTGCGTATTTTGTTGAGATAGATCGTAAGATTCAGAGAGAAATAGAATTAGTAACTAAATAGCGTTATAGATAAGATAGAGAGAGATACAGATAATATATAGACATATAGTCAGAAGTGCGTGTATAGTTTTGGTTAGGATAAATCACATGTTTTGTGACATATGAACCATTTCACTGCTTCATTCAGAAACCCTGTCACTGGTTTGGTTGTCTCGCTCTTTGGGAGAGATGAGATGAGTCTTCGAAGCAAATAATGACTGAGTCAAGAGAGATTTGATTTGACACTGTTGCATTCAGTACAAATATTCTCTAACACTACGAAACCATGATACCAAGAGCAAAAGAAAACAGTTGATGTAAGTGCTGAAACATCATGGAGTGTAGTAGTGATGTAATCAAAATGGTTCAATGACAACAGTGCATCACTGATGAGCTTAATGGTACACTGTGAAACCACTGTGCATGGCAAATCAAGTCCCATACAAGCATTAACCAGTAAGACACGTTTCCATTGCACTATATTTTATTGTCCACTAGATGTGCTAATAGAGCACTGTGTCATGGAAGCTTCGAGTAATGAACCTTTTTTTGAATCACGTGTCGAGGCTTCAACAAAGCCACGATTGCCCATCACTACATATATCTATGACAATATAAGACACACAAGTCCGCTTTCTTTTTTAGATTAATAAACCTAATTAAATGAACTGAAATGAGCATTTACGCTCGCATATATGTCACAGTAACTACAACAACTACAAAAGGCACCACAACATTAACCCGGTGATAAACCTTACAATAAATGAAATGATCACGAACCTTGTGTCATTATCAGCCAGGAGCTCATTAATCACAAAAGTCGTTTTCTTCTCACTGAACTGCGCTTCTCTGCATTTACACAGGCGCACCTCCTTAAATGCCGACACAACGCGGAAGAACACCGGATGTTTTTACGAGCGAGGCGCTTTCAAAATAAAGTTGCCGGCACAAAAGTGAAACCAAAAATTATGATAGAAACGACTGCTGCTGCGTTTGTCTTAACTTCATTTACAGTATGTCAGTGAAGGTTCTCAGTCATCCAGCTCATGGTATAGCAAGAAAAAACAACAGAAAAAGAAAATGTAAAGAAGGAGAAGTGGCGAAGCATCTTCAAGAAGCCCAACAACTACAGTTTCCATTGTTTCAGCTTGTTTTTTGGGGACTTATATACAGTAGTTGTGTCTGAGGGTGGAGTTGAGGTACTGATGTCCCCTTCTACTTTTTTTTTTTCCAGACAGACACATTAATAACCGCTGAAAGTCTAGCGAGCTCCCTAAACTGGTTTAACTCAGTAACTATAACTTATTAGTCATTTTAAGTTGGCAACAGTCATTCAGAATATCAGTTTACTGCACAACAACTCATTTATTGGTCTGCAGGAGCAACAACATCAAATTCACTGTTCATAGCCTCTAATAACTTATCAAAAAATGCCCCCTGAGGACAAATAAAGCTTTCTGAATCTGAATCAATAAGTGCTTGAACAAACGTCAGTGGGGTAAGAAGAACTTCACATGTCAGAAACCAGGTTTGGTTTAATCTTCAGCTTCTTTCTCACACACCCACTGTAATGTTTGAGTACACATCTCTTTGCTCCACGACAAAAACGTCTTCTGATGGAATCCAGCGTGGAAGCTGTTAAAAGCTGCACAGCTCGTAGTCCTAGAGTAGTAACTGAATGGATGTCCATACATCCAGTGCCTAGAAAGAAAGTGATTCAAGCTATTATTGAAAGACGTCACACTTTAAACCACTGAACATCTCATCAAGCCTTGCTTTGGAGACAGACTCATCAAAATAAGATTTAAGGTTGTTAATCCTTCAGAACTTACGTGGCTCTGAGGGACCTTCCATCAGTCCACGTCCAGCTCATGGAGGTGGTTTGACTGAGGCCGATCCAGAACTTCAAATAGGCTCCGAGCGTGTTCAGAAACACCTGAGGAGGAAGAAGAGTCACGCCATTGCTTCGCTTCGTGTTTCTGTACACATTCAAAGCCTCACCATTTCCTCCCAGCTGTTAACGATCACCAGGACTGATCCCTGGTTCAGACATTGACTCCTGCTGTCGTCCCACATCCTCCTTGTTGTGGATAAAAGGTAGCAGCTGCAGCCAAACCTCCTCCAACCATAGGGACATGTTCCTGAAGAAATGAACATGTCAGATGTTCAGGTTTGTTCACTGCTTGGATACAGTTACTAAACTAATCAGATTTATGTGCTTCTGTTGTGGATTGTTGTGACTCACTGTCTGTCCAACCTTTGATACAGTCGGTATTTTCTCCAGGATTAATCCTGAGTGTCTGATCAGACCTAATTACTTCCTTTTTCTTTGGCATATTGTCACTGCATAGTTCCCAGATTTCCAGCATTTCTTTCTTTTATCGTTTGCTGTTTTGATGTTGAACTTTTGAATTTTGGCCTCTGTACTCGAGTCATTCTCAGCGTTTTGGTCATTGCTTATGCAAATCATATCCTCAAGGTGGCGCTAAATGATAAATAAATGGTCACCTGAGTATAATAGCAGTTTGTCCAAAGTGAGACGCTGTTTTAGTCAAGACCTTAAATGTGAAATTCATTTTGGTGCTTCATTCTCCAACAGACTGATCCAGCTACAGGACGTCATTCATCCTCTACTCTATCCAGCTGGACAACGACTCACCATAACTCCATGTTAGTCATGTTGCAGTCATTTTTATTTTTAACTATGTTCATCTATTTTTCTTTTTACTTGTGGTTCTCAGGAGACTGCAACTGAGCTTCTGGGACTTTGGAACCTGGAAATTCAACATGTAGACTACTTGGTGTTTTATTCAAGGACAGTACCATTAGTTTTTAAGTCGCGTTAGTAGAAAGAAAATTAAATCAAACATGAACTTTCACTTTTTGCTTCAGACAACAGAATAGCATTTCTTGTTTCTACAAACCGCAGGTTCTGGTTTTAAGCCCATGCACAAACCAAAGACTCTGCACCCAAACAGTAAGGCAGTATCAACTCAGATGCAGGTGAAACCACAGCCACCTGCTTTCTCTCTTCTAATATTATTAGACTGACTGGTCTGTAACTGGTCTCTCTCTTCAGTCAGGTTGCGGACTCTGGTCAGGAGCTGCCGTCTCTCCTCCGTGTGATTGGCCAGGTCTCTGGACAGCTGACGAAAGTCTCTGTCGTCTGAGAGCACAACACAAGTTCAGTCTCCTTCTGTTTCTCCTCGGGGTCATTCTCTGTGAATACTCACACAGCACACTGACTCCTACAACTGTGGTGACCAGGAGGAGGCACAGCAGTCCCAGACAAACTGCAGCCACTTTGAAACGTGGCCAGGTTTCAGTTTCCTCTCCAGCCACAGAGTTAGTTTTCTCATCCTTTGTCTCTGCAGGTGCACAGTAACACGTGACTATTAACTCAAAAACACAAGAGACATTCAGACACAGATTAATGTGGACGCTCCCAGTCTGTTACTGCAAATAGTAAAAGATTAAATTAAATGTCCAAGCTATAGTAATGTGAACTGATATGAAAAACATTTAATGTATAATTTCAAATAAACCTACAGCCCATTTATATATTAGCAGACGGAACACTAATTAACTATTAATAAAATGAAATGCAACAGAAACTTTCCTCTGTTGATATTTCAAACACACATGTCTTGATAAGTTAAATTAAATTAAATGGAATTTAGCATCCAATCTGTAATAATGTGAACTGTTATGTGACAAGATGTGATGAAGAACATTTTACATTTATTCAATGCAAAGCAAAGCATGAGAAAAAAAATGTAACGGATGTATAAAAAAAAGTTTGTTCTTCTGACCAACAAACCTAAATCACTTCAGATCTTTACATACGTATTATTAGTTTTATTAAAACCAAGATTTCACACCAGACAAATTAGTATCAACTTCTTTTTGATCACTTCCTCACAGGACACCGTTTGAAGTCTGTTGGTTGTTTTAGATCTCTTCCGTATATCAAAGTGTTTCATTCAGTCCTACCAGTGTCTCGTCCTCTGTGCTGAGTGCTGCTCTTAGCGTCCTCCAGCTCCTGGAGGTTAACGTAGATCTGGTCTTCTGACTCCATCAGAGCGGCTCCTAGGTTACGTCTGAAACAGATATGTTGCTGTCTGTGTAAATTTGAGACACGAGGACATTCACGTGGAGGTTTCAGTTCCTTATAATCTGCTCACTGTTAATGTCAGTCAGCTTAATGTGTGAGAGACTTTACAGCTTGTTCCTAAATCTGGATCATGTCCCAAAGTCAACAAACAGCTGTTCATGGTTCTGATCCAGCAGTAGGTAGAGATCCATTAGAGACAGCAGCTGGTGCAATATCCTACTGACCACATGATGGCGCTGTTTTTTTTTTTTTACAAACAGACAAACTGAGATCAGGGCTTATATTTCTAAAGATTCTGAGAATCCTCTCACAGAGCTCCTAACTTAGCCTAAACATTCATAGCTAGGAGTCTTAGCTTAGGAGTGATTCTAGAAGATTCCCAGAAACACTCTGATTAAGGAATGGACAGAAACTCTGATCTTAGTGAGGAGGTTATACAGTTATACAGTTTGTACAGTTAGCTAATTTTATTCTCTATATTTATACTTTTCTATATTTATACGTGTCTTTTTCTTTACTATGGCTTGAAACGGGACCAAAGAAACCATTTTCGTTCCTTCATATGTACCAACATGTGTAGAAATGACAATAAAGAATCCTTGAATCCTTGCCAGAAAAAAACCACATGACCCGTGACACTTCCAGGAACGTTCTCACACATTTATTTCAACCATTGTGGTTGCTTGGTCTTAATGGAGACTTAGTAACCTGTAATAAGGAATGACTTTACAGCACATTAGAGAGTAAAGAAGACGAACGTGAATGAACTGATGGAGAAAACAACAACCAGGAGTCTTTTCACATAACAAAGCTCAACAGTCCAGGCGTCAGATGTGGGATGTTTCTTCCTTATTTCCTCATTCGATTTGATATTGAGTGCTGTGTGTGCATTTGTAAACTGTTGCTGTGAAACAGTGAAGGAGCTAAATAATAATAACATCGTGCATCAGGATTTGAAGCATAAGCGCATGAAAAGAAGAACAATCAAGAGGGTTGGCACAATGGGATCAGTTCACAGCTGATTCTAGTTGTGAATCAGCACAGCTCATATTTCTAGAGTCACTCAGTTTCTCATTAAAGGTGGAAATGACACAAACATCTCTTAAGCGTCCTCAGCAGGGTCTGTCACTATTCAATGAGCCTTGGGTTTATAATAGACTGTTGTCAGATAACAGCAACTGATCCAAGATGAATGTGAGAAATTCTCTCCCTGCAGAGGAAGAAACACAAAACACAGGAAGTAAGAGACGGAATGAAGTCAGAGAGGGATGTTCATCATTTCACTAAATCAATTCCCAACACTCCTCAAACTCCTACAGAACAACAGAATTCAATTTTAGTAGTTCCTGTTTTTAAAGCGTCCGTGGATATCCAGTCAACTATCACCAGGTTATTGTGACTCTGATAAAACGTCAAACTGTGATGATTCTCAGGTACGTTCTGAGTTAAAAGGAGCATTTTCTTCTAAATGTAAACACATGTGAATCATGTCAGTATGTTCAGATTAGACTGATTATCCAGAGGAAGCACTGACCTGACTGAGTCTGCATACAGTGACGTCAGTATACTCTATGTTTGTCTTTATGTCCACGCAATCTGTGAAGATACAAAGTTAAAGTCAAACAAGTAGAACTTTATTTATGAAGCAGTTTCTGTAGGTTCAAGATCAGGATTACTCAGAGTCTGACAGTTACAATAAAGACAATAAAACATTTAAAAGGATGAGACTCTATGAGGCAAAAACATCGTAATAAAACAAAACATGTATGGTGGGCTAAATTCTGTGACTTTTTAAAAGACTTTAAAAATATTAAAAACAAATCTTAAAGACAAACATATTCATTTAAATTGTAATCTAATCACTGGAAATAAATAGAAAATGAGTTAAAACCTGCCTTGTGTTTGACTGATTGTCTTCTTTTGGTGAAGATACTTGAATCTGATGAAGCAGGCAGCCAGTGGAACAAGAACAACACCACCGACAGCAACAAAGATTATAATGAGAATCAAACCTGTAGAACAAAGAAATAAAATACGTCACAACAACAACAACCATTAAAAGATGAGAGTTAAATTTTTTAAATCAGTGTCAGAATGAATCTTACCATGTCTTTTGTCGTTGGGGTCTGGATCTTCTCTCTTCATTTCACTGCAGTTCGTGGCCAAATTGACTTGAAGAGTCTTATTCTCTGCAGGGTTGGCAGCCACACATCTGAATGAAGAGCTGAAGTCCTGCTGGTTTAGAGAGAGAAGCAGAGAGACAGCAGAGCTGCTCTGGTTCAGGATCTCCTCGTCTTTGTACCACAACAGTGTGGTCTCTTCAGCTTGGTCCACAGAACACAGCAGGGAGCAGCTCTCAGAGCTCACACTCAGTGTTTTCACTGCAGGAGATGGGACAGGGTCTGCAGAGGAAACACACATGAAGACCACTGACTTTAGAAACTACACTTCACTGACTTCCTTCCTCATGTTCATCAGGGAAAGTCAAGAGGGAAACATTTTCAGGTTGATGCTTGTTGTCTGAAGGTTCTCAGTCATCCAGGTCATGGTTTATCCAAAACAAGAAGAAAACAAGAGAAACTGGACTTGGAGAGTTTCTAGAAATGTTTTATCCAAGTCTTCAGTTCTAAAAGACTGATGATGAGTTTGGTTTTACATATGAACATCTGAAGGTGTTACTCATCAGAAACTCATAGGACTAGTGTCATATGCTCAGATAGTCACCTGTAGTTGGAGGAGACTGTTTTGATCTGGTCTTCTTTTTCTAAAGGACACTTTAGAGCAGCTTTGGAAACAGAGTGAGCAGAAGACTGACCAATAATCCAACATGAATTTACATCATTGTCTAACTGTGCTGCAGTAGAGGAACAATAAGAGGAAGATAGAGCTCTGCTTTATTTAAGGACACTAGAGCTACCAGATGTCTCACAGATAGAACAGGAAGTCAAACTGAAGAGACTCTTCAACATCTCTGTCTCAGTTGTCCCAGAGTGTCTCCTCTCTTCTCTTTACAGTGGTTCATTGGTTTAGGACACGTCTTAGAGGCAAAGTCTTTTTATTTGTGGTCCAAGATGTGAAACATCTTCTAGAAACTCTACAAGTCCAGTTGCTCTTGTTTTCATTTCTTTATCGATATTGATCCTTGTTGTTGGTCTGAAGGTGATCAGTAGACATTAAAGTCTCAAAGATTATCATTTGAATAAAAGTCAGTTAATGTGAGTTAAAACAAAGATGAACATATTGTCACAGGGGAAGAGTGGGACTGGTAGTGACAGACAGCAAAGGGAAGCAGGAGTGTGAGAGGTTGAATGATCACAGCATCAAACACATTAAGAAACTAAAGTCACTCGTTGTATGCAGATATTTTCAGTCAGTCTGATTCATTCCACAAAGTTAAATATATTTTTCTGTCAAGTCAGACTTGTTTTGATGTTTCAATTTGTTTTAGTTTTTCTCTGTCTCATCTCAGGATATCTGCAGCACTCACATTAATGTTCATGTTGGTGTTTCCTATGATTAAAGACACATTAGAACTTTACCTTTATAATAATCAAACAACAGCTACCACAGGTTCTCTGTACTAAAGTGTTTTCAGATATTGATGTAACACAAACCCTCAAATGAGCTGATTTTAATTGTAAAGAGTCACAGAGATTACTCTGTTTCTACCTCCCTCATATTTCTCTGTCTGTTCTATTAAAACACATTCACTGTTCCAACCAGTAACTACAGGTGTCACCAAAGCAACCAGGACTGAAGTGTTGACTTTAAGTGGAGGATTCCAGATCAAGCAGCAACATATGAACTGGATATGGATATTATTAGAACAATGACAGCATCAAGACACAAACTGGAAGAAGAAATGGAACTTACCAAACACTGACACTTTATAAGATGTGGTGGAACCTCTTCCTGTTTTAGAGTCAACATAATAATCTCCTGAGTCGTTCTTCTTCAGACCTGAGAGTGTAAAGAGTCCAGTGGTTTTGTTCCAGTGAATTCTGTTCATGTAAATGTCCTCTAATATCTTGATTTTCTGATCATTCACCATAGCAATATTCGTTCCTCTATATAACAGAAATCCAAACTCCATCACAGGATCAGGTAGAGTGATGTTTCCTCCCACAGTTCCTGTCAGGTTCTTCTTCACCTCCTCAGTATCAGACAATCTAATCACTGTAAAACATAAAGAGACACGACAGTAAACATCAAGTCACAACCTCTGATCAACATGAACAGGAAGTCTGCTGCAGCGTTGTCAGGTTCTGTCTTTAGTTACGTCCTTGTTAGGTCTGACCAGTCTGGGCTATTTTCAGCCTCTTTCTGAATCTATTTATTGCAAAACAACAACCACACAGTTGCACCATGTTGAACAATGACTTCAGCAACATGCAAAGCTCCAGCTTTAAATAATCAGTCTAAGTATCTTTTTGTTACTTAGTCTTTCAGATTACGTTGATGCCATAAAAACAACTGTTGACTGATGAGACTAAAGAGCAAAGAGAGAAACTTTCTTAATTTAATTAATAATCATCTGATGAGAAGCTGCACTGATGAGATTTAACAGTCAGTGGCAGCAGAATGATCTGTAATGATCTTTATTCTAAAGCTAGAGAAGCTCCTCATGTTTCTGTTCTGTTTTCTTTTGGTCCAACACCTTCCATCAGCTCAGGGAAAAGTCTCAGATCCTCCATGAAGACTTACCTAAGAAGATGAAGATGATGGTCCTCCATAACTCCATGATTGGAGACATAAAGCATCATTAAATGGAGACAGACATGGTGAAGTGAAGCTGATACGTGGAGACAATAGTGGACACGACTCTGTTCTCAGGGCTGAAGAGAGGACTGAACCATTAGATCATTGTGGGTAGGGGAGTATACGTCTGCTCCAGGAAGTGGAGTTATTTTCTTCTTTCCCTTCATCAAAATGTCGCTGATAATACAGACTTGATAAACATTTAACTCATCAACATATATGGACTGTACACACATGCTGCTTAAAACTTTATGTACCCTTCAGAACTTTCTACATTTCTGCATAAAAATGATTCAAAACATCAGCAGTCATTTACACAAGTCCTGAAAGTAACAAATACAACCCAATCAAACACATCAATCAGAAATCTTATACTTAAGTATTTATTTATTCAAGAAAATGAATCATTTGTTCATGTCTATCAATTTTAAAGTAAGTGAATGTTTGTTTCCAGTATCTGCTGTGACCTCCTTGTGACTAAATGTTTCTGGTAACTGACGAACAGTCGTCTACAGCAGCTTGGTTCCTCAGAACAGAACCACTTCAGTTCTGAGATGTTGGTGGGTTTCCTCACATCAACTGCTGCTTCAGGTCCAACAACAACATTTCTCTTGGATTAAGGTCAGGACTTTGACTTGGCCGTTCCTAAACATTCATCTGGTTCTTCTTTAACCGTTCTCTTGTAGAACCACTTGTGTTCTTGGTTCTCGTTGTCTTGCTGGATTATAGCAGTTGTATCAGGCGTCAACAACAGAACAGTTTGTGACTAATACAGTTCATTAAATACTCTGCTGCTCACAGATGAACATCACTGTCCACAGAAAGCTAGCTGCTAGTCCTCTACTGTGTGGGGTTATGCTGACCATGTAGTTTACTGGCTGCTCATAGCTGAAGGGCTCCATGTTGACGTCTAGTTGCTGCTTGAAGGTTTCTAAAGTTGTTGACAGTTGTTGAGGGAGGTGTTGAAGTCTGGCTGTTGGCTCTGCAGGTCTGGGATCAGTTCACAGCTGATTCTAGTTGTGAATCACTCAGTTTCTCATTAAAGGTGGAAATGACACAAACATCTCTTAAGCGTCCTCAGCAGGGTCTGTCACTATTCAATGAGCCTTGGGTTTATAATAGACTGTTGTCAGATAACAGCAACTGATCCAAGATGAATGTGAGAAATTCTCTCCCTGCAGAGGAAGAAACACAAAACACAGGAAGTAAGAGATGGAATGAAGTCAGAGAGGGATGTTCATCATTTCACTAAATCAATTCCCAACACTCCTCAAACTCCTACAGAACAACAGAATTACATTTTAGTAGTTTTTAAAGCGTCCGTGGATGTCCAGTCAACTATCACCAGGTTATTGTGACTCTGAACAAAACGTCAAACTGTGATGATTCTCAGATACGTTCTGAGTTAAAAGGAGCATTTTTTTCTACATGTAAACACATGTGACTCATGTCAGTATGTTCAGATTAGACTGATTATCCAGAGGAAGCACTGACCTGACTGAGTCTGGATACAGTGACGTCAGTATACTCTATGTTTGTCTTTATGTCCACGCAATCTGTGAAGATACAAAGTTAGAGTCAAACAAGTAGAACTTTATTTATGAAGCAGTTTCTGTAGGTTCAAGATCAGGATTAATCAGTGTCTGACAGTTACAATAAAGACAATAAAACATTTAAAAGGATGAGACTCCATGAGGCAAAGACATCGTAATAAAACAAAACATGTATGGGGGGCTAAATTCTGTCACTTTTTTAAAGACTTCAAAAATATAAAAAAAAAATCTTAAAGACAAAATAAATAAATAGAAAATGAGTTCAAACCTGCCTTGTGTTTGACTGATTGTCTTCTTTTGGTGAAGATACTTGAATCTGATGAAGCAGGCAGCCAGTGGAACAAGAACAACACCACCGACAGCAACAAAGATTATAATGAGAATCAAACCTGTAGAACAAAGAAATAAAATACGTCACAACAACAACAACCATTAAAAGATGAGAGTTACATTTTTAAATGAGTGTCAGAATGAATCTTACGATGTCTTTGGTCGTTGGGTTCTGGATCTTCTCTCTTCTTTTCTCTGCAGTTCGTGGCCAAATTGACTTGAAGAGTCTTATTCTCTGCAGGGTTGGCAGCCACACATCTGAATGAAGAGCTGAAGTCCTGCTGGTTTAGAGAGAGAAGCAGAGAGACAGCAGAGCTGCTCTGGTTCAGGATCTCCTCGTCTTTGTACCACAACAGTGTGGTCTCTTCAGCTTGGTCCACAGAACACAGCAGGGAGCAGCTCTCAGAGCTCACACTCAGTGTTTTCACTGCAGGAGATGGGACAGAGTCTGCAGAGGAAACACACATGAAGACCACTGACTTTAGAAACTACACTTCACTGACTTCCTTCCTCATGTTCATCAGGGAAAGTCAAGAGGGAAACATTTTCAGGTTGATGCTTGTTGTCTGAAGGTTCTCAGTCATCCAGGTCATGGTTTATCCAAAACAAGAAGAAAACAGGAGAAACTGGACTTGGAGAGTTTCTAGAAATGTTTTATCCAAGTCTTCAGTTCTAAAAGACTGATGATGAGTTTGGGTTTACATATGAACATCTGAAGGTGTTACTCATCAGAAACTCATAGGACTAGTGTCACATGCTCAGATAGTCACCTGTAGTTGGAGGAGACTGTTTTGATCTGGTCTTCTTTTTCTAAAGGACACTTTAGAGCAGCTTTGGGGACAGAGTGAGCAGAAGACTGATCAATAATCCAACATGAATTTACATCATTGTCTAACTGTGCTGCAGTAGATGAACAATAAGAGGAAGACAGAGCTCTGCTTTATTTTGGAACACTAGAGCTATCTGATGTACCATAGATAGAACAGGAAGTCAAACTGAAGAGACTCTTCAACATCTCTGTCTCAGTTGTCCCAGAGTGTCTCCTCTCTTCTCTTTACAGTGGTTCATTGGTTTAGGACACGTTTTAGAGGAAAGTCATTTTATTTGTGGTCCAAGATGTGAAACATCTTCTAGAAACTCTACAAGTCCAGTTGCTCTTGTTTTCATTTCTTTATCGATATTGATGCTTGTTGTTGTTGGTCTGAAGGTGATCAGTAGACATTAAAGTCTCAAAGATGATCATTTGAATAAAAGTCAGTTAATGTGAGTTAAAACAAAGATGAACATATTGTCACAGGGGAAGAGTGGGACTGGTAGTGACAGACAGCAAAGGGAAGCAGGAGTGTGAGAGGTTGAATGATCACAGCATCAAACACATTAAGAAACTAAAGTCACTCGTTGTATGCAGATATTTTCAGTCAGTCTGATTCATTCCACAAAGTTAAATATATTTTTTTGTCAAGTCAGACTTGTTTTGATGTTTCAATTTGTTTTAGTGTTTCTCTGTCTCATCTCAGGATATCTGCAGCAGTAACATTAATGTTCATGTTGGTGTTTCCTATGATTAAAGACACAATAGAACTTGACCTTTATAATAATAAAACAACAGCGACCACAGGTTCTCTGTACTAAAGTGTTTTCAGATATTGATGTAACACAAACCCTCAAATGAGCTGACTTTAATTGTAAAGAGTCACAGAGATTACTCTGTGTTTCTACCTCCCTCATATTTCTCTGACTGTTCTATTAAAACACATTCACTGTTCCAACCAGTAACTACAGGTGTCACCAAAGCAACCAGGACTGAAGTGTTCACTTTAAGTGGAGGATTCCCAGATCAAGCAGCAACATATGAACTGGATATGGATGTTATTAGAACAATGACAGCATCAAGACACAAACTGGAAGAAGAAATGGAACTTACCAAACACTGACACTCTATAAGATGTGGTGGTGAAAACTCTTCCTGTTGTAGAGTCAACGGAATAAACTCCTGAGTCATTCTTCTTCAGACCTGAGAGTGTAAAGAGTCCAGTGGTTTTGTTCCAGTGAATTCTGTTCATGTAAAAGTCCCGTACTATATTAAGCTCCATCTTAGTCACCATAGCAATATTCTTTACTCCATATAACAGATATCCTCTCTCCATCACAGGATCAGGTAGAGTGATGTTTCCTCCCACAGTTCCTGTCAGGTTCTTCTTCACCTCCTCAGTATCAGACAATCTAATCACTGTAAAACATAAAGAGACACGACAGTAAACATCAAGTCACAACCTCTGATCAACATGAACAGGAAGTCTGCTGCAGCGTTGTCAGGTTCTGTCTTTAGTTACGTCCTAGTTAGTTCTGACCAGTCTGGGCTATTTTCAGCCTCTTTCTGAATCTATTTATTGCAAATCAACAACCACACAGTTGCACCATGTTGAACAATGACTTCAGCAACATGCAACGCTCCAGCTTTAAATAATCAGTCTAAGTATCTTTTTGTTACTTAGTCTTTCAGATTATGTTGACGCCATAAAAACAACTGTTGACTGATGAGACTAAAGAGCAAAGAGAGAAACTCTAAATTCATTCAATAATCATCTGATGAGAAGCTGCACTGATGAGATTCAACAGTCAGTGACAGCAGAATGATCTGTAATGATCTTTATTCTAAAGCTAGAGAAGCTCCTCATGTTTCTACTCTGTTTTCTTTTGGTCCAACACCTTCCATCAGCTCAGGGAAAAGTCTCAGATCCTCCATGAAGACTTACCCAAGAAGATGAAGATGATGGTCCTCCATAACTCCATGATTGGAGACATAGAACATCATTAAATGGAGACAGACATGATGAAGTGAAGCTGATACGTGGAGACAATTGTGGACACGACTCTATTCTCAGGGTTGAAGAGAGGACTGAACCATTAGATCATTGTGGGTAGGGGAGTATACGTCTGCTCCAGGAAGTGGAGTTATTTTCTTATTTCCCTTCATCAAAATGTTGCTGCTACCACAGACTTGATAAACATTTAACTCATCAACATATATGGACTGTACACACATGCTGATTAAATCTTTATGTACCCTTCAGAACTTTCTACATTTCTGCATAAAAATGATTCAAAACATCAGCAGTCATTTACACAAGTCCTGAAAGTAACAAATACAACCCAATCAAACACATCAATCAGAAATCTTATACTTAAGTATTTATTTATTCAAAAAAATTAATCATTTGTTCATGTCTATCAATTTTAAAGTAAGGGAATGTTTGTTTCCAGTATCTGCTGTGACCTCCCTGTAACTAAACGTTTCTGGTAACTGACGAACAGTCGTCTCCAGCAGCTTGGTTCCTCAGAACAGAACCACTTCAGTTCTGAGATGTTGGTGGGTTTCCTCACATCAACTGCTGCTTCAGGTCCAACAACAACATTTCTCTTGGATTAAGGTCAGGACTTTGACTTGGCCGTTCCTAAACATTCATCTGGTTCTTCTTTAACCGTTCTCTTGTAGAACCACTTGTGTTCTTGG
Organism: Planiliza haematocheilus; assembly: GCA_005024645.1. Classification (NCBI taxonomy): domain Eukaryota; kingdom Metazoa; phylum Chordata; class Actinopteri; order Mugiliformes; family Mugilidae; genus Planiliza; species Planiliza haematocheilus. Next base: position 265,362 of record SRSE01000734.1, read on the forward strand.
TTCTCGTTGTCTTGCTGGATTATAGCAGTTGTATCAGGCGTCAACAACAGAACAGTTTGTGACTAATACAGTTCATTAAATACTCTGCTGCTCACAGATGAACATCACTGTCCACAGAAAGCTAGCTGCTAGTCCTCTACTGTGTGGGGTTATGCTGACCATGTAGTTTACTGGCTGCTCATAGCTGAAGGACTCCATGTTGACGTCTAGTTGCTGGTTGAAGGTTTCTCAAGTTGTTGACAGTTGTTGAGGGAGGTGTTGAAGTCTGACTGTTGGCTCTGCAGGTCTGGGATCAGTTCACAGCTGATTCTAGTTGTGAATCAGCACAGCTCATATTTCTGGAGTCACTCAGTTTCTCATTAAAGGTGGAAATGACACAAACATCTCTTAAGCATCCTCAGCAGGGTCTGTCACTATTCAATGAGCCTTGGGTTTATAATAGACTGTTGTCAGATAACAGCAACTGATCCAAGATGAATGTGAGAAATTCTCTCCCTGCAGAGGAAGAAACACAAAACACAGGAAGTAAGAGATGGAATGAAGTCAGAGAGGGATGTTCATCATTTCACTAAATCAATTCCCAACACTCCTCAAACTCCTACAGAACAACAGAATTAAATTTTAGTAGTTCTTGTTTTTAAAGCGTCCGTGGATGTCCAGTCAACTATCACCAGGTTATTGTGACTCTGAACAAAACATCAAACTGTGATGATTCTCAGATACGTTCTGAGTTAAAAGGAGCATTTTCTTCTACATGTAAACACATGTGAATCACGTCAGTATGTTCAGATTGGACTGATTATCCAGAGGAAGCACTGACCTGACTGAGTCTGGATACAGTGACGTCAGTATACTCTATGTTTGTCTTTATGTCCACGCAATCTGTGAAGATACAAAGTTAGAGTCAAACAAGTAGAACTTTATTTATGAAACAGTTTCTGTAGGTTCAAGATCAGGATTACTCAGAGTCTGACAGTTACAATAAAGACAATAAAATATTTAAAAGGATGAGACTCTATGAGGCAAAAACATCGTAATAAAACAAAACATGTATGGGGGGCTAAATTCTGTCACTTTTTAAAGACTTTAAAAATAATAAAAAACAAATCTTAAAGACAAACATATTCATTTAAAATGTAATCTAATCACTGGAAATAAATAGAAAATGAGTTCAAACCTGCCTTGTGTTTGACTGATTGTCTTCTTTTGGTGAAGATACTTGAATCTGATGAAGCAGGCAGCCAGTGGAACAAGAACAACAGCAGTAACAGCAACAAGTATTATAATGAGAATCAAACCTGTAGAACAAAGAAATAAAATATGTCACAACAACAACAACCATTAAAAGATGAGAGTTACATTTTTTAAATCAGTGTCAGAATGAATCTTACGATGTCTTTGGTCGTGTGGTTCTGGATCTTTTCTCTTCTTTTCTCTGCAGGTCGTGGTCACATTGACTTGAAGAGTCTTATTCTCTGCAGGGTTGGCAGCCACACATCTGAATGAAGAGCTGAAGTCCTGCTGGTTTAGAGAGAGAAGCAGAGAGACAGCAGAGCTGCTCTGGTTCAGGATCTCCTCGTCTTTGTACCACAACAGTGTGGTCTCTTCAGCTTGGTCCACAGAACACAGCAGGGAGCAGCTCTCAGAGCTCACACTCAGTGTTTCCACTGCAGGAGATGGGACAGAGTCTGCAGAGGAAACACACATGAAGACCACATGTACCATAGGTAATAGAACAGGAAGTCAAACTGAAGAGACTCTTCAACATCTCTGTCTCAGTTGTCCCAGAGTGTCTCCTTTCTTCTCTTTACAGTGGTTCATTGGTTTAGGACACGTTTTAGAGGAAAGTCATTTTATTTGTGGTCTAAGATGTGAAACATCTTCTAGAAACTCTACAAGTCCAGTTGCTCTTGTTTTCATCTCTTTATCGATATTGATGCTTGTTGTTGGTCTGAAGGTGATCAGTAGACATTAAAGTCTCAAAGATGATCATTTGAATAAAAGTCAGTTAATATGAGTTAAAACAAAGATGAACATATTGTCACAGGGGAAGAGTGGGACTGGTAGTGACAGACAGCAAAGGGAAGCAGGAGTGTGAGAGGTTGAATGATCACAGCATCAAACACATTAAGAAACTAAAGTCACTCGTTGTATGCAGATATTTTCAGTCAGTCTGATTCATTCCACAAAGTTAAATATATTTTTCTGTCAAGTCAGACTTGTTTTGATGTTTCAATTTGTTTTAGTTTTTCTCTGTCTCATCTCAGGATATCTGCAGCAGTAACATTAATGTTCATGTTGGTGTTTCCTATGATTAAAGACACATTAGAACTTTACCTTTATAATAATCAAACAACAGCTACCACAGGTTCTCTGTACTAAAGTGTTTTCAGATATTGATGTAACACAAACCCTCAAATGAGCTGATTTTAATTGTAAAGAGTCACAGAGATTACTCTGTTTCTACTGTCCTCATATTTCTCTGTCTGTTCTATTAAAACACATTCACTGTTCCAACCAGTAACTACAGGTGTCACCAAAGCAACCAGGACTGAAGTGTTGACTTTAAGTGGAGGATTCCCAGATCAAGCAGCAACATATGAACTGGATATGGATGTTATTAGAACAATGACAGCATCAAGACACACAAACTGGAAGAAGAAATGGAACTTACCAAACACTGACACTTTATAAGGTGTGGTGGAACCTGTTCCTGTGTGAGACTCAACATAATAATCTCCTGAGTCGTTCTTCTTCAGACCTGAGAGTGTAAAGAGTCCAGTGGTTTTGTTCCAGTGAATTCTGTTCATGTAAATGTCCTCTAATATCTTGATTTTCTGATCATTCACCAAAGCAATATTCGTTCCTCTATATAACAGAAATCCAAACTCCATCACAGGATCAGGTAGAGTGATGTTTCCTCCCACAGTTCCTGTCAGGTTCTTCTTCACCTCCTCAGTATCAGACAATCTAATCACTGTAAAACATAAAGAGACACGACAGTAAACATCAAGTCACAACCTCTGATCAACATGAACAGGAAGTCTGCTGCAGCGTTGTCAGGTTCTGTCTTTAGTTACGTTCTAGTTAGGTCTGACCAGTCTGGACTATTTTCAGCCTCTTTCTGAATCTCTTTATTGCAAAACAACAACCACACAGTTGCACCATGTTGAACAATGACTGCAGCAACATGCAACGCTCCAGCTTTAAATAATCATTCTAGTGTCTTGTTGTTACTTCTTCTTTCAGATTATGTTGATGCCATAAAAACAACAACTGTTGACTGATGAGACTAAAGAGCAAAGAGAAAAACTTTCTTAATTTAATTAATAATCATCTGATGAGAAGCTGCACTGATGAGATTTAACAGTCAGTGGCAGCAGAATGATCTGTAATGATCTTTATTCTAAAGCTAGAGAAGCTCCTCATGTTTCTATTCTGTTTTCTTTTGGTCCAACACCTTCCATCAGCTCAGGGAAAAGTCTCAGATCCTCCATGAAGACTTACCTAAGAAGAGGAAGATGATGGTCCTCCATGACTCCATGATTGGAGACATAAAGCATCATTAAATGGAGACAGACATGATGAAGTGAAGCTGATACGTGGAGACAATAGTGGACACGACTCTGTTCTCAGGGTTGAAGAGAGGACTGAACCATTAGATCATTGTGGGTAGGGGAGTATACGTCTGCTCCAGGAAGTGGAGTTATTTTCTTATTTCCCTTCATCAAAATGTTGCTGCTACCACGGACTTAATAAACATTTAACTCATCAACATATATGGACTGTACACACATGCTGCTTAAATCTTTATGTACCCTTCAGAACTTTCTACATTTCTGCATAAAAATGATTCAAAACATCAGCAGTCATTTACACAAGTCCTGAAAGTAACAAATACAACCCAATCAAACACATCAATCATAAATCTTATACTTAAGTATTTATTTATTCAAGAAAATGAATCATTTGTTCATGTCTATCAATTTTAAAGTAAGTGAATGTTTGTTTCCAGTATCTGCTGTGACCTCCTTGTAACTAAATGTTTCTGGTAACTGACGAACAGTCGTCTCCAGCAGCTTGGTTCCTCAGAACAGAACCACTTCAGTTCTGAGATGTTGGTGGGTTTCCTCACATCAACTGCTGCTTCAGGTCCAACAACAACATTTCTATTGGATTAAGGTCAGGACTTTGACTTGGCCGTTCCTAAACATTCATCTGGTTCTTCTTTAACCGTTCTGTTGTAGAACCACTTGTGTTCTTGGTTCTCGTTGTCTTGCTGGTTTATATCAGTTTTCCCAAAGGCATCAACAACAGAACAGTTTGTGACTAATATAGTTTATTAAATACTCTGCTGCTCACAGATGAACATCACTGTCCACAGAAAGCTAGCTGCTAGTCCTCTACTGTGTGGGGTTATGCTGACCATGTAGTTTACTGGCTGCTCATAGCTGAAGGGCTCCATGTTGACGTCTAGCTGCTGGTTAAAGGTTTCTAAAGTTGTTGACAGTTGTTGAGGGAGGTGTTGAAGTCTGGCTGTTGGCTCTGCAGGTCTGGGATCAGTTCACAGCTGATTCTAGTTGTGAATCAGCACAGCTCATATTTCTGGAGTCACTCAGTTTCTCATTAAAGGTGGAAATGACACAAACATCTCTTAAGCATCCTCAGCAGGGTCTGTCACTATTCAATGAGCCTTGGGTTTATAATAGACTGTTGTCAGATAACAGCAACTGATCCAAGATGAATGTGAGAAATTCTCTCCCTGCAGAGAAAGAAACACAAAACACAGGAAGTAAGAGATGGAATGAAGTCAGAGAGGGATGTTCATCATTTCACTAAATCAATTCCCAACACTCCTCAAACTCCTACAGAACAACAGAATTACATTTTAGTAGCTTTTAAAGCGTCCGTGGATGTCCAGTCAACTATCACCAGGTTATTGTGACTCTGAACAAAACGTCAAACTGTGATGATTCTCAGATACGTTCTGAGTTAAAAGGAGCATTTTCTTCTACATGTAAACACATGTGAATCATGTCAGTATGTTCAGATTGGACTGATTATCCAGAGGAAGCACTGACCTGACTGAGTCTGCATACAGTGACGTCAGTATACTCTATGTTTGTCTTTATGTCCACGCAATCTGTGAAGATACAAAGTTAAAGTCAAACAAGTAGAACTTTATTTATGAAGCAATATGTCTGTGTAGGTTCTCAGTCATCCAGGTCATGGTAATCCAAAAAAGGTTTCAAAAAAGGCAACTGGACTAGTCCAGTTGCCTTTTTTGAAACCTTTTTTGGATATTTATGAAGCAGTTTCTGTAGGTTCAAGATCAGGATTACTCAGAGTCTGACAGTTACAATAAAGACAATAAAACATTTAAAAGGATGAGACTCCATGAGGCAAAAACATCGTAATAAAACAAAACATGTATGGTGGCTAAATTCTGTCACTTTTTTAAAGACTTTAAAAATATTAAAAACAAATCTTAAAGACAAACATATTCATTTAAAATGTAATCTAATCACTGGAAATAAATAGAAAATGAGTTCAAACCTGCCTTGTGTTTGACTGATTGTCTTCTTTTGGTGAAGATACTTGAATCTGATGAAGCAGGCAGCCAGTGGAACAAGAACAACACCACCGACAGCAACAAAGATTATAATGAGAATCAAACCTGTAGAACAAAGAAATAAAATACGTCACAACAACAACAACCATTAAAAGATGAGAGTTAAATTTTTAAATCAGTGTCAGAATGAATCTTACGATGTCTTTGGTTGTTGGGGTCTGGATCTTCTCTCTTCTTTTCTCTGCAGGTCGTGGTCACATTGACTTGAAGAGTCTTATTCTCTGCAGGGTTGGCAGCCACACATCTGAATGAAGAGCTGAAGTCCTGCTGGTTTAGAGAGAGAAGCAGAGAGACAGCAGAGCTGCTCTGGTTCAGGATCTCCTCGTCTTTGTACCACAACAGTGTGGTCTCTTCAGCTTGGTCCACAGAACACAGCAGGGAGCAGCTCTCAGAGCTCACACTCAGTGTTTTCACTGCAGGAGATGGGACAGAGTCTGCAGAGGAAACACACATGAAGAGCACATGTACCATAGGTAATAGAACAGGAAGTAAAACTGAAGAGACGCTTCAACATCTCTGTCTCAGTTGTCCCAGAGTGTCTCCTCTCTTCTCTTTACAGTGGTTCATTGGTTTAGGACACGTTTTAGAGGCAAAGTCATTTTATTTGTGGTCCAAGATGTGAAACATCTTCTAGAAACTCTACAAGTCCAGTTGCTCTTGTTTTCATCTATTTATTAATATTGATGCTTGTTGTTGGTCTGAAGGTGATCAGTAGACATTAAAGTCTCAAAGATTATCATTTGAATAAAAGTCAGTTAATGTGAGTTAAAACAAAGATGAACATATTGTCACAGGGGAAGAGTGGGACTGGTAGTGACAGACAGCAAAGGGAAGCAGGAGTGTGAGAGGTTGAATGATCACAGCATCAAACACATTAAGAAACTAAAGTCACTCGTTGTATGCAGATATTTTCAGTCAGTCTGATTCATTCCACAAAGTTAAATATATTTTTCTGTCAAGTCAGACTTGTTTTGATGTTTCAATTTGTTTTAGTGTTTCTCTGTCTCATCTCAGGATATCTGCAGCAGTAACATTAATGTTCATGTTGGTGTTTCCTATGATTAAAGACACAATAGAACTTGACCTTTATAATAATAAAACAACAGCGACCACAGGTTCTCTGTACTAAAGTGTTTTCAGATATTGATGTAACACAAACCCTCAAATGAGCTGACTTTAATTGTAAAGAGTCACAGAGATTACTCTGTGTTTCTACTGTCCTCATATTTCTCTGACTGTTCTATTTAAACACATTCACTGTTCCAACCAGTAACTACAGGTGTCACCAAAGCAACCAGGACTGAAGTGTTCACTTTAAGTGGAGGATTCCCAGATCAAGCAGCAACATATGAACTGGATATGGATGTTATTAGAACAATGACAGCATCAAGACACACAAACTGGAAGAAGAAATGGAACTTACCAAACACTGACACTTTATAAGGTGTGGTGGTGAAAACTCTTCCTGTTGTAGAGTCAACGGAATAAACTCCTGAGTCGTTCTTCTTCAGACCTGAGAGTGTAAAGAGTCCAGTGGTTTTGTTCCAGTGAATTCTGTTCATGTAAAAGTCCCGTACTATATTAAGCTCCATCTTAGTCACCATAGCAATATTCTTTACTCCATATAACAGATATCCTGTCTCCATCACAGGCTCAGGTAGAGTGATGTTTCCTCCCACAGTTCCTGTCAGGTTCTTCTTCACCTCCTCAGTATCAGACAATCTAATCACTGTAAAACATAAAGAGACACGACAGTAAACATCAAGTCACAACCTCTGATCATCATGAACAGGAAGTCTGCTGCAGCGTTGTCAGGTTCTGTCTTTAGTTACGTCCTAGTTAGGTCTGACCAGTCTGGGCTATTTTCAGCCTCTTTCTGAATCTATTTATTGCAAATCAACAACCACACAGTTGCACCATGTTGAACAATGACTTCGGCAACATGCAACGCTCCAGCTTTAAATAATCAGTCTAAGTATCTTTTTGTTACTTAGTCTTTCAGATTATGTTGACGCCATAAAAACAACTGTTGACTGATGAGACTAAAGAGCAAAGAGAGAAACTCTAAATTCATTCAATAATCATCTGATGAGAAGCTGCACTGATGAGATTCAACAGTCAGTGACAGCAGAATGATCTGTAATGATCTTTATTCTAAAGCTAGAGAAGCTCCTCATGTTTCTACTCTGTTTTCTTTTGGTCCAACACCTTCCATCAGCTCAGGGAAAAGTCTCAGATCCTCCATGAAGACTTACCCAAGAAGATGAAGATGATGGTCCTCCATAACTCCATGATTGGAGACATAGAACATCATTAAATGGAGACAGACATGATGAAGTGAAGCTGATACGTGGAGACAATTGTGGACACGACTCTATTCTCAGGGCTGAAGAGAGGACTGAACCATTAGATCATTGTGGGTAGGGGAGTATACGTCTGCTCCAGGAAGTGGAGTTATTTTCTTATTTCCCTTCATCAAAATGTTGCTGCTACCACAGACTTGATAAACACTTAACTCATCAACATATATGGACTGTACACACATGCTGATTAAAACTTTATGTACCCTTCAGAACTTTCTACATTTCTGCATAAAAATGATTCAAAACATCAGCAGTCATTTACACAAGTCCTGAAAGTAACAAATACAACCCAATCAAACACATCAATCAGAAATCTTATACTTAAGTATTTATTTATTCAAGAAAATGAATCATTTGTTCATGTCTATCAATTTTAAAGTAAGTGAATGTTTGTTTCCAGTATCTGCTGTGACCTCCTTGTAACTAAATGTTTCTGGTAACTGACGAACAGTCGTCTACAGCAGCTTGGTTCCTCAGAACAGAACCACTTCAGTTCTGAGATGTTGGTGGGTTTCCTCACATCAACTGCTGCTTCAGGTCCAACAACAACATTTCTATTGGATTAAGGTCAGGACTTTGACTTGGCCGTTCCTAAACATTGATCTGGTTCTTCTTTAACCGTTCTCTTGTAGAACCACTTGTGTTCTTGGTTCTCGTTGTCTTGCTGGATTATAGCAGTTGTATCAGGCGTCAACAACAGAACAGTTTGTGACTAATACAGTTCATTAAATACTCTGCTGCTCACAGATGAACATCACTGTCCACAGAAAGCTAGCTGCTAGTCCTCTACTGTGTGGGGTTATGCTGACCATGTAGTTTACTGGCTGCTCATAGCTGAAGGGCTCCATGTTGACGTCTAGCTGCTGGTTGAAGGTTTCTCAAGTTGTTGACAGTTGTTGAGGGAGGTGTTGAAGTCTGGCTGTTGGCTCTGCAGGTCTGGGATCAGTTCACAGCTGATTCTAGTTGTGAGTCACTCAGTTTCTCATTAAAGGTGGAAATGACACAAACATCTCTTAAGCGTCCTCAGCAGGGTCTGTCACTATTCAATGAGCCTTGGGTTTATAATAGACTGTTGTCAGATAACAGCAACTGATCCAAGATGAATGTGAGAAATTCTCTCCCTGCAGAGGAAGAAACACAAAACACAGGAAGTAAGAGATGGAATGAAGTCAGAGAGGGATGTTCATCATTTCACTAAATCAATTCCCAACACTCCTCAAACTCCTACAGAACAACAGAATTCAATTTTAGTAGTTTTTAAAGCGTCCGTGGATGTCCAGTCAACTATCACCAGGTTATTGTGACTCTGAACAAAACATCAAACTGTGATGATTCTCAGATACGTTCTGAGTTAAAAGGAGCATTTTCTTCTACATGTAAACACATGTGAATCACGTCAGTATGTTCAGATTAGACTGATTATCCAGAGGAAGCACTGACCTGACTGAGTCTGGATACAGTGACGTCAGTATACTCTATGTTTGTCTTTATGTCCACGCAATCTGTGAAGATACAAAGTTAGAGTCAAACAAGTAGAACTTTATTTATGAAGCAGTTTCTGTAGGTTCATGATCAGGATTACTCAGAGTCTGACAGTTACAATAAAGACAATAAAACATTTAAAAGGATGAGACTCTATGAGGCAAAAACATCGTAATAAAACAAAACATGTATGGTGGGCTAAATTCTGTCACTTTTTAAAAGACTTTAAAAATATTAAAAACAAATCTTAAAGACAAACATATTCATTTAAAATGTAATCTAATCACTGGAAATAAATAGAAAATGAGTTCAAACCTGCCTTGTGTTTGACTGATTGTCTTCTTTTGGTGAAGATACTTGAATCTGATGAAGCAGGCAGCCAGTGGAACAAGAACAACACCACCGACAGCAACGAAGATTATAATGAGAATCAAACCTGTAGAACAAAGAAATAAAATATGTCACAACAACAACAACCATTAAAAGATGAGAGTTACATTTTTTAAATCAGTGTCAGAATGAATCTTACCATGTCTTTGGTCGTGTGGTTCTGGATCTTCTCTCTTCTTTTCTCTGCAGGTCGTGGTCACATTGACTTGAAGAGTCTTATTCTCTGCAGGGTTGGCAGCCACACATCTGAATGAAGAGCTGAGGTCCTGCTGGTTTAGAGAGAGAAGCAGAGAGACAGCAGAGCTGCTCTGGTTCAGGATCTCCTCGTCTTTGTACCACAACAGTGTGGTCTCTTCAGCTTGGTCCACAGAACACAGCAGGGAGCAGCTCTCAGAGCTCACACTCAGTGTTTTCACTGCAGGAGATGGGACAGAGTCTGCAGAGGAAACACACATGAAGACCACTGACTTTAGAAACTACACTTCACTGACTTCTTTCCTCATGTTCATCAGGGAAAGTCAAGAGGGAAACATTTTCAGGTTGATGCTTGTTGTCTGAAGGTTCTCAGTCATCCAGGTCATGGTTTATCCAAAACAAGAAGAAAACAAGAGAAACTGGACTTGGAGAGTTTCTAGAAATGTTTTATCCAAGTCTTCAGTTCTAAAAGACTGATGATGAGTTTGAGTTTACATATGAACATCTGTGAGACACATATGTGACTCTACTATTTGTTCCTACTACCCTCATATTTCTGACTGTTCTATTAAAACACATTCACTGTTCCAACCAGTAACTACAGGTGTCACCAAACCAACCAGGACTGAAGTGTTCACTTTAAGTGGAGGATTCCCAGATCAAGCAGCAACATATGAACTGGATATGGATGTTATTAGAACAATGACAGCATCAAGACACGAACTGGAAGAAGAAATGGAACTTACCAAACACTGACACTTTATAGGATGTGGTGGTGAAAACTCTTCCTTTTTTATTGCTAACAGAATAAACTCCTGAGTCGTTCTTCTTCAGACCTGAGAGTGTAAAGAGTCCAGTGGTTTTGTTCCAGTGAATTCTGTTCATGTAAATGTCATCTTCTAACGCATTTTGTATCACAGAAGCAATAGTATTTACTCCATATAACAGAGTTCCTCTCTCTATCACAGGGTCAGGTAGAGTGATGTTTCCTCCCACAGTTCCTGTCAGGTTCTTCTTCACCTCCTCAGTATCAGACAATCTAATCACTGTAAAACATAAAGAGACACGACAGTAAACATCAAGACACAACCTCTGATCAACATGAACAGGAAGTCTGCTGCAGCGTTGTCAGGTTCTGTCTTTAGTTACGTCCTAGTTAGGTCTGACCAGTCTGGGCTATTTTCAGCCTCTTTCTGAATGTCTAAACAACAACCACACAGTTGCACTCCTGCACTCCCATTGTGTCCCTTTCTTTTGGTCCAACACCTTCCATCAGCTCAGGGAAAAGTCTCAGATCCTCCGTGAAGACTTACCCAAGAAGAGGAAGATGATGGTCCTCCATAACTCCATGATTGGAGACATAAAGCATCATTAAATGGAGACAGACATGGTGAAGTGAAGCTGATTCATGGAGACAATAGCGGACACGACTCTGTTCTCAGGGCTGAAGAGAGGACTGAACCATTAGGTCACAGTCAGGGGGGCGATTCTGCTTCAGGAAGTGTTTTTTTTTCTTATTTTGCTTCTTCACCATGTCACTGATACCACAGAGACTTGACAAACACTTGAGTCTATACACCCATCGAACAATATGTACTCTACATACATGCTGCGCAAAACCTATTATTAAAAAAAGACACATGAATCAGAAATGTTACACTTTAATGTAATTTGTTCATATCTGAGTTGTAAATCTAAGTGCCTCCTTGTTTCCAGTATCTGCTGTGACCTCCTTAACTAAATGTTTCCGGTAACTGCTGGTCAGTCGTCTACAGCAGCTTGGAGGAGCCCAGTGGGTCATTGCAGCAAACTAACAACGTTTCATCAAGTGTGTGGAAATACTTCACTAAAGATGAAGCCAATACTGTCTCTAGTAGAGGAACTGTCCAAATCCTCTGGACAGCAGCCAATTAACAACTTTATCAAACGTGCTGTGGTAACAGAGAGAAGGAGGCTGCACATCAACTATTTGATAAAGTTAGACCTTTAGACCTTTAGCTGCAGGACATGGAGAAGGCTTTAATAGTTAACATCACTCTGTGGAGGACCATTAAATGCTACTCATGGTGCTGAATTAATGTAGGCTTAACATATCTGAAGCGATGAGTATTGAGTGTGCGTTTTTGTCCTTGATGTCAGTGAATGCACCATGCAATAAATAAAACTTAAGAGGGTCTGTTGGGTGAGAGGTGCATATTAGAAGAGTCAGACTGACGGTGTTTATGGTGTTGACGTGGTCTAGAGCTGACAGTTGCCGACGTTCAAACTTCAGTTACTGTGCAGAAAAGCCTCCGTAGGTTATTTTGTGTGAGACGATACAACACGTATCAAAGAGACTGGTCAGTGTCGACTCAACTTTCACCACATGTTAGTTGAATCCAAAGTCGTTCACCACCTAGTGAGCATTGATGAAAATTTCCCAACGGATTAGAAAAAAGGTGGATATGATGTTCAGCTGAAGACCTTGAGGAGGTTCCACACGGACACATTTGATCTAGAGACAGAGATCTGGATCTTATAAATACTGCATTCATCTTCACTGCAGTCTCTGAAGCAACGTAAACCAGGAAACATCGTCTCTCTGCAGCAGCACGATCTTCTGTTTGACCTAAACCACATAGGTCTTCCTGTTGCATTTAAACCGAGAGTGGCGGGTGGATAAAAGCAGAGCTGCAGTGTCTCTGTCCAGCAGTCTGGTCTACCACAGCTCAGCATCTCTAAGAGACACGATCAGCTCACAAGAAAAACCCAGAAACTATCTTTCATTTCTATAGAAACCGACCACAGAGCTCACTTTCTCATGAGAAGTTCTGTACCTGTGTTTTACCCTTTGAGCGCCCACTCCTCCACCCGTGGAAAGATGACAAAAACAAACATGTTCTGCAATAGATTAAACTGTATGTGAGCTGCCCGTCATTATTCAGCTCCTGTTTGGCTTTAGGCAGCAGCTGGTGATGTGGTAAAGGTGTTAAGGAGCCTTCTGTGTTGTCAATGTCTTCGGTTTGTAACCATCTGTTGTTCTGGGAAGAAGAAGCAAAACATTTCTCTCCATCTATCCTCGATAAAATTTCTTTAATTCTGGACCTTTTAGACATCTCTGGGTCTTTGGGCATCAAGACTAGTCTTATTTCTTTGGACCAGGAAAAGGCTTTTGACCGAGCTGAGAGGTTTGGCCTCAGCCCCGGTCTCATAGCTATGATCAAGGTGTTGTACCAATACATTGAAAGTCTACTTTCTACATATTATCAACATCTACTGAAGTAAACCATTGACTGTGGATAAGTGGTTCATATAAACCCACCTCAAAGAAACCCAACCATCCCTTTACAACTTTCAGATTTGTCTTCTTTGATCAGTGCTACAACCACCTTGTTGTCAGAGGTCATGAAAAATCCAGCGGTTAAATTGTGTTTACACTCTTACAGGTACAGAATGAATGTGCAGAGTGTTCAAGTAAATAGTCTGCACTGATATAACACTTGTCTACCTTTGTGGTACTCAAAACACTTTAGAGATAGTTAGGGTTACTTAAACCTAACCCTAACCCTCATTCATCCTCTCATTCTCATCTACAAACAAACACATTTGTTTTAATCCATCTTTAAAAAGTTCTTTCAATCAACAGTGCATCCTCTAACCCTAACCCTCTCAGTGGTTAGCTCATACAGTTGTACACAGGATTCATTCATTATATAGGTAGCTCTTGTACTTACAGCTATTCTGTGTAATTGTACACATCAACAACAGTATTCATTCATTCATTCATTCATTCATTCATTCATTCATTCATTCACTGTTTAGTTAAATCTTCCACAGTTCCACCTGCACATCCTCTGTTTATATGTTCCTTTAGTTATAATATGTTATATGAAGAGTAAATAGATCAATGAAGTAGTCACAGGTATGGTACTCAATGTATGTGTCCTATTAGCACATACACGCATGAGCCACAACATTATGACCACCGACAGATGAGGTAAATAACATTGAGCATCTTGTAACAGTTCAATGTTCTGCTGAGAAACTTCTGGACCTGGCTTCATTCATTGGTGTGGATGTTACTTAGACATGTAGCACCCACCTAGACCAGACCAGGCACCCCCACCCCATAGCAATGACACTCCTTGATGGCAGCAGCCATCCCCAGCAGGATGCAGCCACAAAAAAACTTTATGAAGAAGAACAGCACAAGGTGTTGACATGGCCTCCACATTCACTAGATCCCAAACTGATTGTTGCTTGTTGTTGAGTTTAGTTGTCAACATGTTCTTCTTTTTATTTTCTAGAATGAAAATAAAAATGTAAATAAAGTTCAGTGACTCTTGAAGAGCAGCAGTTTGTGTCTTTAAATGTGAGCGTCTTAGTTTGTGATTCTGTTTTCATTCATGAGTCTGACCAGTCTGCAGCTTTGAGTCTGAAAATGAAAGAAGCCATGAAAGATGTGAGAAAAGCCTCATTATTTGTTTTGAAGCTGATGTTCTGGTCATGAAGGAGTCTTCATCAGCTGGATGTCAGTGTGTCCACATGAAGTCTGCAGAGGCGTCACTAGATGGCGCACTAGTTCCAAACTTCATCTGGCTTTGTAGGAGCAAATAAGGTTATTAATATGAACATGATTATTAATTAGAAGAATTACTACAATAACAAAACAGCAAGTTCAGTCTCAAAGTTTATTTATGACTGATATCATTTAAATATTAGTCAGATTTTCAAATTAAAATATTTATTTACAAGATTCAGGAAAATACAAGTGGATAACCAAAACTGGCAGTCCACCCATGATACTCAAACTAAACTAACAAGTTTTGCCTGCTGCCAGCAGCGGCCCGCCTTTTTTTACTTTCACAGTTCACTTAAATACCACAAAATGTACCAGCGTCACTGGTTTATTGTGACTGTGTGAAAGTTTCCAGTGACTCTTCAAGTTTGTTTGAATCAAATGATCCTCTGGATTCTAATGCTGCAACATCTCAGCATCACAGGATCAATATCTCATTAAAGATGGAAATCTCTTCAGTATTGTCTCATTCAGTCTCAGCAGCATCAGGCGACATGTGGTGAGCTTCCAGTTTATCATAGACTGTTGACAGATTAGAGTGTTGAACGTTCTCAGGAGAATCAGAGAAATTCTCTCTCTGCTGAGGAAGAAACACAAAACACAGGAAGTAGGTGATGAAGAAGGAGAGAGATCTACAATGTAAACTGATTCAAAGAACATCAACATTTTTCTGTATTGTTTTCGGGACATTTACTTATGATGAACATTGGAAAGGATATTATTGGATACTCTACAGTAGATAGGTTGGTATATACAGTGAGTCCTTCAGACTTTTCTACATTTCTGCACAAAAAATACACAAAACATCTGGATTACAAGACCTTAATCCAATAGAAATGTTGTTGTTGGACCTGAAGCAGCAGTTGATGTGAGGGAACCCACCAACATCTCAGAACTGAAGTGGTTCTGTTCTGAGGAACCAAGCTGATGGAGAACACTGATCAGCAGTTACCAGAAACATTTAGTGACAAGGAGGTCACAGCAGATACTGGAAACAAGGAGGCCATGACTTTAACAGCTCACATGATTTATTAACTTGAATAAATAAACACAAACACTAAAATTTCTGCGTCATTTGTTTTTAAATGGATTACCTTTGTCTACTCTGCAGGACGTGTGAAAATCAGAGTCATTTTTATGCAGAAATGTAGAAAATTCAAATACTTTTAAGTAGAACTAGATGTTAGATCTGATAACTTCCACAAAGCATCAGTGAGTCCTGTCAACACGAGGAGTTTACTTTGTGGGAGGATAGATAAGCAAACATTGCTGCTAATGACACTAATTCTGAGAAACAAGATCATCTTCACCAGTAATCAAAACATAGGGGATCTCTGTGTAAACAAGTACTGACCTGACTGCATCTGCATCTGTTCATTTTTATTTCATTAAAGGAACTGCATTAGATTGGTTTGAATCCTATCTGTCTGACAGATTCCAGCTGGTCCATGTCAACAATGATTCTTGTGTGTCTTCTACTTATACAAAAGTTATGGAGTTCTGTGCTAGGACCAATACTGTTAAAATAAAATCAAATCTGGAACAATATTCTTTGGCCAGAAGAAACTCAGCCTGCACCAGAATGACAGTAAGAGAAAAGTATGGAGGAGACTTTGAACAAGTCACGGACCGATGAGTATGAACCGGTAGGAAAACAGTAGAAATGTATGATTCCAGAATGATTGAAGGAAGTCAACTGGTTGGACTTGTTGTGCAACTTAGGAAACAGCCGTTGATCAAGTTCTGTCAAACAACTGTCCTTTAAAGAAAGTTACACATACAGGAATCTAATCCAGAGAAACACTGACAAACTATTTAGAATCAGTGCTACAAAAAATCTGAGAGACAAAACGTATTCATTTAAAATGTAATCTAATCAGAGGAATTAAAGAGAAACACAGTTAAAACCTGCCTTGTGTTTGACTGATTGTCTTCTTTGGGTTAATATACTTGAATCTGATGAAGCAGGCAGCCAGTGCAACAAGAACAGTGACAGAGATTATAATGAACATCAAATCTGTTAAAAAAAAGAAATAAAATACGTCACATCAACAACAACCATTAATAGATGAGAGTTACATTTTTAAATCAGTGTCAGAATGAATCTTACGATGTCTTTGGTCGTTGGGGTCTGGATCTTCTCTCTTCATTTCTCTGCAGTTCGTGGTCACATTGACTTGAAGAGTCTTATTCTCTGCAGGGTTGGCAGCCACACATCTGAATGAAGAGCTGAAGTCCTGCTGGTTTAGAGAGAGAAGCAGAGAGACAGCAGAGCTGCTCTGGTTCAGGATCTCCTCGTCTTTGTACCACAACAGTGTGGTCTCTTCAGCTTGGTCCACAGAACACAGCAGGGAGCAGCTCTCAGAGCTCACACTCAGTGTTTTCACTGCAGGAGATGGGACAGAGTCTGCAGAGGAAACACACATGAAGACCACTGAGTTTTTTTTTTTTTTGAAAGACTCACAGAGATTACTATGTGTTTCTACCTCCCTCATATTTCTCTGACTGTTCTATTAAAACACATTCACTGTTCCAACCAGTAACTACAGGTGTCACCAAAGCAACCAGGACTGAAGTGTTCACTTTAAGTGGAGGATTCCCAGATCAAGCAGCAACATATGAACTGGATATGGATGTTATTAGAACAATGACAGCATCAAGACACGAACTGGAAGAAGAAATGGAACTTACCAAACACTGACACTTTATAGGATGTGGTGGTGAAAACTCTTCCTTTTTTATTGCTAACATTATAAACTCCTGAGTCGTTCTTCTTCAGACCTGAGAGTGTAAAGAGTCCAGTGGTTTTGTTCCAGTGAATTCTGTTCATGTAAATCTCCTCTAGTATTTTAAACTCCATCTCATACACCCTAGCAATAGGCTTTCCTTCATACAACAGAAATCCTCTCTCCATCACAGGGTCAGGTAGAGTGATGTTTCCTCCCACAGTTCCTGTCAGGTTCTTCTTCACCTCCTCAGTATCAGACAATCTAATCACTGTAAAACATAAAGAGACACGACAGCAAACATTAAGTCACAACCTCTGATCAACAACATGCAGGAACCCTTCAGTGACATGCTAGCTTCCATGCTAACAACCCACCTGACAGCCCACTACGGGTGGAATATGTCAGCTTTGGGTAAACAGCGGTCTTTTTCTACGCAGCCGGCTAAAACGTTTTTTAAAAAAAGTAACTGAAGCCTCATTTGGAGCAGCAAATAGTTTTTAAAGAACAAGAGAGAATTAATGACGATGATGATGATTATAAGCATGATGTTTAAAGATGAGAATCAACGTTCATTTAAAGTACTGTGGGACATAGACCCCACAACCTATATACGTCGTCCTCCAGTACGATGGTACTGCATTTCTGCAAATGCTCAAATAACCTACCGCACTAGAAAACTGTGTTGGATCTGATACTGAACTAAACTGGTCTAAATCTTTGGCCCTCATTCAATGTCAACATCCCCAAACGACTCAGGTTACGAGTAACTGAGCGAAACATCATGGACGACATGTTCCTATAGAAAATATAAAGCACAGATCTGAGGCTGTAGAGAGAGAAACCAAATGAGTTGTTTGATTTATCTCTCGATCTGTGCTCTGGCTTACTGCACTGTAAAGTCTAACATGGCATTTAATCAAATAAATTAGTGTTTATAACCTTTGTCAGCTTGTTGTCTGCTCTTGCTAAAATAAGTTTACAGAGATGATAAATAATAAACCAACTCATTATTTTCAAGTTCTCTGAAAGGGTAAGGTTGTGGATAAAAAGCTTTTTTTTCAACATTTTGACATGCACAGATCGGTCTGCTTCTACTCGCCTTTTTACTTCGTTTCATTTAATCTTTGATAGAACGATAAATGTATTTAGAGCTGAGTGACTAAGGAGTCATTCACATGTTAAATGAAACGCGGAAGTATGTCGGTTCAACGCTTTTCTTTTGTCAGATGAAATCTACAACAACAATAGCCTACAACATAAGACAAAACCGTCTGCCCATAGACACCTGAAGTGTTTAAGCCCCTATCTGTGAAAGATTAAGTGATGAAGAATATTTTTATGCAAAGTGAATGCTGAAATATCATTGTCAGTCTATTATAGATGGGTTTTTTAACATCCATTTGAAGGACCCTTCAAGAGCCTAATTTTGGCTAATGTTGATATTTATTTATTTTTAAGATGCCAGTCTGGGGATAGCCTTTCGGATCAATTTGGATCTGGATTGGATCAGTCTGGAAAATGATCACTGGGAGGAATGATAGGGTACGATTTGGATCAGAATCATTCAAACATTCCAACATTATATATTATATTAGGCTGTTTGAGTTTCAATTATTCTGAAAAATATTACACTTTGCTCTAAATTTTTTGTCATCATAAAAGTGCATCCAGATAATTCTGCATTTACTTTGACTCGTTTTATCCTTTTGATTCACCAGCTACTCATCTGCAAGTAAGATGACAACAAACGATAACTTTTCTAAATTGAATTTAATTATTTTTTTAAAAAAAAACAAAAAAACTACACCTGTCCACCTGAGATTCTCAACACCTTCCATCAGCTCAGGGAAAACTCTCAGATCCTCCGTGAAGACTTACCTAAGAAGAGGAACATGATGGTCCTCCATAACTTCATCTCTGGAGACATAAGGCATCATTAGACGGACACAGACAGACAATAGCGGACACAACTACAGTAGAAGATAGAACCGCGGTCGTGTCAGCCCTCGTTTGCACTCGCAGAAAGAGTGAGTCAAGCCTGCGTGAGCACCGCGCCTGCTTATGTCTAACTGCCGTGACGTGACGTTTTAGATGCATCTCACGGTAGGCAAAATGCAAAAAAACAAACAAACAAACAAAAAACTGGATGGCTCAGATTTTTAAAATCCTCCTTCATAGTTTACCACAATTACTGCCTTGATTCTTGTTCGCAACATCCCTCACTATTACTGTTGCGGCTTCCAACACAAACCTTTTAGCCGCTGAAAGTACAAGGGTCGCAAATTTATGACGCGCTAAAGGAGGTTATAATGACAAATACGCTGAGATCCAAAAGTGCTTTTGGTGCATTTATTGTGAAGAGCATCACAGAGCTATCACAGCGCAGTGTGCATGGAAGAATGTGACCAGCGGATTAAACAGATAAAAAGGGTTATGAGTGAATGAATGAGTAGCGGTCAACAAAAAGTACGGCTACTACCCAACCCTGACTCTCTCATCTGACACATATGTCACGTTTGAGTACACACCTTTACGCACAGACACCTCCTAGGTGGTGTTGAGTGGCTCAACTTAAGATGTTTAATTTCAACTGTAGCCTGTTTTGCTCGTGAAGTGTAATAGATTTTATTATGATTATGTGGCATCTTAGTGGACCATCCAAGGGGTAAGAATCTCTTCATCGAAGTTTGACAAACTAGGGGCCCCCAAACAGCATCTTGCTTAGGCCCCCTATAAATCTAGAAACAGCCCTCCTTACTGTCCTCGGGTCCTGTCACTGTACACTTTTGAAGAAAAAGTTAAATTCACACCAACTTTTTTTTTCTCAAATCTTCTTTGTGATATTGCAAGGTATTTGAAAAAATGTAGTTGTAGGAGCCATTTGTCATTTATGTTTTGTGCAAATATCTTATTCGACCACAAAGGTGTAGTATATTTCTGTTTCTGTCAAACTGGTAAACAGGTGAATAGAATAAGGTGTAAATCAGTATGAGTTAGGTGGTGGTGGGGGGAAGCACAGTAGTTCTTACCAATATCCAGAGGACAGCCAGTTATTTTCTTGAGCTTCAGTTCACATTAGCTTCATGGTAGCGTTCTGTTTTTTAATATATTTTTTGTTGCTATAAATGGGAACATCACCCAAAGGAGAACAGCTTTGCACAGTACTTTGTTTTACCTGGAATCGAGTTAAGTTCACCACTATGTGACTAATTAAGTTCATTTTTTGGATAGTCACCAGTCAAAACACAAGTACCACTACTGTTAGTACACATATTCTGTATGGAGGAAAAAGGCATTAGCTGCTGCTTGGACCAGTGTGGCATGGATCTTGTAAATACCTCCTAGGTCAATGAGACACAGAAGATAATAAATCTAAGTGGAAACTATTTAGACATGTTCAATAGATCTGTAGTTTAAAATTTGGTATATACACTTACTGGGAGGGAATTTTTGTCAGTCAGTCATTTTCTAAACCCGTTTAGTCCTGTTAGGGGTCACGGGACTCTGATGGAGCCTATCCCAGCTGTCATCGGGCGAGAGGCAGGGGTACACCCTGGACAGGTCGCCAGTCCATTGCAGGGCCAACATTCACACTCACATGCACACCTATTAACCTAATGAGCATGTCTTTGGATGGTGGGAGGAAGCTGGAGAATCTGGCCCTGTTTCCAGATTCCTCTTTTTGTTCTGTATCAAATTGGCCTGGACCATGTGAAGAAATTAAATAAGAACAGTAGATATGGAACCAACATCTTTGTTGTTCAAACAAATCTTCACAATGTTTGGGGAAAAGTTAACCAAGAATCAACCAGGCTGATATACATCAGTATGAGACATCTAAGACATTTAGCTTAAGGATAATTAAACAGTAAGTACAAGTTATTATACGGAATGCATGCTGAAAACTGAATAAATAAATAGTGACAAAGTTTAATTTAATTTTTATGAATGTGATAGTCTGTAAAAACAGACAATCACATATGATCAACAGACTTTAAAGATTATTTAGATTTTTATTCAGTGCAATATTTCCATAATTGTGTATTTTTAAACATTTGTCAAGCGTCATAAATAGTCCCAGGACATGAGTGTGAGCCACATCGGAGGCCAGAAGTAATCACAGAGGAGTCACAGTGCAGTTTAATTTAAATAACATTCATTGTTGACTCTAACATGCAGAGACAAGCATCTTGTCTGTTAATATCACATCGAGCTTAGTGACCTGAACTGTAATTACCAGAGTCAACTACCATCATCTAAGGTCACAACATTAATTCTAGTTCAAGTGTGTGTCTGCTAATGTGAGTAACTAATATGTACTGATGCATTTTTCTGATTGTGTTGAGTCATTATTAGTGAAAGATACTGTGAAAGTTTTTCTCACTCATTCTGAAAACACATTTTACTTCAGACTCTTCACCAGAAAAGATCCTGAAAGATGAACCACGGCTGGACGACGGGAAGTCCCATCAGAGCAGAGGAGGAAGGTTGTTCATAAAAACACATGTAAACCACTCAGTCAGTCTTTGTGTTTGTATCTCAAGTTCATCTTTGGCAAAGTGTGAGAGTCACTGAGTATGGAGTATTTGCATGACTGGAATGTAGAAGTGTTTCGTGCAGCTGTTCTCTGCACTTTCAGAGTTCTCTGAGCCCAGGTTGTTTTCACCTCATGTTTCTATCTGCAGGTGGTTTATTTCATTTCCCATGAAGTATTAAAACTTTGTCGTCTTCATTACTTTAGTTTTAGTTGTAGGTGACCAGTAGTCCTAATTTCATTTTTTGTTCATTTTGTTTAGGTTTAGTTTCTTTAAGTAATTTAACTGTTTAGTGGAAGGAGGTCAGGGTCCTACGGCCCTATGTGAACTGTTTCAGAATACCTCTTTTGTTCTTCCTGGCCAGCACCTACAGTCTGTTTTAGTTCTTTCAGTTTGGTTTGTTTGGTTGTTTTCTCCCCTGCTCTTGTTTTCAGTTTAAAATGTTTTTCTTTCTTAAATGGTTGATATTTTAGTTTTGCACTACAATCTGCAGGCTTTAATTTGTTCTCTGAGAAAAGTTCATTTGAAAAACTTGTTTTTGTTAATAAAGATGGAACAAATGCTGCATTTATACACTGTTTTAAAATGAAATGTGGTTTCTTTCTATCAAGACTGCTGAGGAAGGAAGGATCAAGTTACAATGCTTAGAAAGAATATGTAAAAATAAGTGTTGTGATGACCCCTGGTGTCATCTCTGGGAGTTACCTCTGCTTGTCTCTGCAGGTAGCTGCACCAGTGGAGCTCGGTGTGTCCAGGTTATAAATAGTCCTACCTGTCTGATCAGTCTCTCTCTGATCTTCTTCAAAGACACTTCACAATCCTGATTGGTTCTGACCAGATTCACTAGATCCCAAACTGATCAAGTATCTGTGGGAGGAGCCACAGAGGCCCTTCCCCCTGGTCATAATGTTATGCCTGATCGATGTTCAGTGCAGAGACCCTGATGTGAATCCTGAGTGTCCTGATTTATTAAAACCAAGACCAGTAGAATCACGAGGTTTGATACGACTTTGCAGGGAGGCAACAGTTTAAAGTGTTGATGTCGTTGCTTGTTGTTGAGTTTAGTCGTCAACATGTTCTTCTTTTTATTTTCTAGGATGAAGACAGAAACCTTCAAGGTGACTCACATGAGAATGAGTCTTGTAAATAAAGTTCTGTGACTCTTGAAGAGCAGCAGTTTGTGTCTTCAAGTCAGAGCGTCTTAGTTTGTGATTCTGTTTTCATTCATGAGTCTGACCAGTCTGCAGCTTTGAGTCTGAAAATGAAAGAAGCCATGAAAGATGTGAGAAAAGCCTCATTATTTGTTTTGAAGCTGATGTTCTGGTCATGGAGGAGTCTTCATCAGCTGGATGTCAGTGTGTCCACATGAAGTCTGCAGAGGCGTCACTAGATGGCGCACTAGTTCCAAAGTTCATCTCATCCACTGACCTCTAGTTGATGGTTGGATCCTTTGCTTTATCCATCTGTGTGTCAGACCTGATGTTTCTGTTCAACATGACCTGAGAAGAATCTATGGTTTCTATATTTATTTGTCATCAGTGTATCTGTGAAGGTTCTCAGTCACGGTTTATCCAAAAGAAACAAAGTCAACTGGACTGGTAGAGTTTCTACAAGACGTTTCATCAAGTAGCTTCTTCAGCTCTAAAAGATGGTGGAGAGTTGGTGTTTCTATTTAATGCTCTGCTGGACATTCTTCTCTCTAATCCTCACACTGGTACACAACACATGATCTGAACATCACAACTTAGTGTTAGACACTTAGCTGACATGGTTAGGGTAAGGGGCTTGGAGTGCATTATATCAATGAATGTCCTCATAAAGACAGTAATGTAAAGGAGTCTGTTGAGCAGATCTCTCTCTACTTGTGTCTGTGATCCTTAAGGTGTCTGGTGTCATTGATGGATGGAGATCATGTGTTGTGGGGTTGTTATGAGATTACAGCTGCAGGAGCTGACAAGACGCTTCTTTTACTTCGACAGTTCACTGAAACACAACAAAATGAATCACTTCATCTGTGAATTCATGTCCCAACACAAACAGGGTGTGGCAACATGCCTCCAGTTTACTGTGACTGTGTTCAAGTTCCCAGTGACTCTTCAAGTTTGTTAGAATCAAAAAAAGCATTTACACATAAACACTGAGCATCTTTTATTGAAACGCTTTGAAACAAAAGGTGTGAAATATGAAACAAGCACATGACCTGAAATGGACAAAATGCAAGATATATGGAATGTATTCAGTGATGAGGCGTAGGTTAAAA
The DNA here is from genome assembly GCA_005024645.1 of Planiliza haematocheilus. NCBI lineage: Eukaryota > Metazoa > Chordata > Actinopteri > Mugiliformes > Mugilidae > Planiliza > Planiliza haematocheilus. The sequence continues at coordinate 289,506 of SRSE01000734.1, forward strand.
CAAATAAAGCAATACAATAAATATGTAACAATGAAATGTACACACGGCCAATAACTCAGTAAAGATGGAAATCTCTTCAGTATTGTCTCATACAGTCTCAGCAGAATCAGGCAACATGTGGTGAGCTTCCAGTTTATCATAGACTGTTGACAGATTAGGGTGTTGACTGTTGTCTTTGGGGCCCTGGTTTCCTTGGGGGTCTTAGACATTCGCCTAGTTCGCCTATAGCAAGAAACGACTCTGGCTCCTATTATAGTAGGAGATGGTCTGTTGAGTTGAATGACCAGAGGTTCAACTGACTGGTGGGCCGGGATAGAGACAGGTGGGACTTTCCATTTCATTCATGCGGTGAATTAAGGCGATACCTCCCCCCCCCCCCCTTCCAATGGCACAGGGTTGACTGGTGTAAACATACCTGGGAGGAGATGCTTCATTCACCAAAGTCATTTGGTTGTTGCCATGTCTCTGTTAGGCATAAGACATCAAACCTGTGGTCACTGATGAAATCCTGTAAATGTTGTCCTTTACTGGAGAGAGCGGCTATTAAAAAGTCAAAATTTGAGGTGGTTTTCAATGAGACATTTGACATTTGAGGCCCAGGTGGAGCAGCGTCTGTGTCAGAATGGCTGCTATAATAGTTATTGTATTTATTTCTACTTTATTCACCAGGTTTGTCCTGTTGAGATCAACATATCAGTGCAAATAGTCTTGGAGACAGAGCTGTAGTCAGCAAAGGTCACTTTGAGTTATGTGACCTGTTTTACATAGACAGAAATTATGGGATGGAGGAAGGAGGAAGAAGGAAAGTGACTGACATTGATTTGCCTCAATAATAGTCTCTCACAGCACACAAGGCAGTGGACATGAGAGCAACATTTCTGACATCAGCTGTCTATAGCAGGCGTTTGGGGGACTGGGATGATGATGGAGGACTTAAGGGATGGTGGGACACTGACATGTCCAAGAGACAGGTGGGAGGTCACATCACCCAGCAGATGAGAGAGAAAACAAACAGGTAGGAGCTGGATTATTTTCTCAGTGTTTAATGTGACTCTCTTGTTCATAAAGGTCTGGCTGTGTTGGAACTGAAACTTCTCAGTTTTGTATTTCTGTGTGAATTGCTGCTCTTGGTTTGGTTGCCTGTGAGGAGTTGTCATTGGTTCTGGATTGACTCTAGTGACTCATTAACTGGTGAAGTTCACTGCTGTATAGTTGTTGTTGCTGTGAATAAAGTCCTATGATTATTATTGGTATTTATTCATTACATTCAGGACCAGGAGAATCATAAGCTTTGAGGGGACTTTCATTTTTCTTTGTGTGAGTTTCAGGGAGGGAGATGGCAAATATGTCAATGACTAAAAGGGTTTGGCTCAAGGAAGTAGCACCCAGTTTGCATTTACTCAGTATGTAGTGCAGTATTAATAAAGGTTTATAGCACACACCAAGAGGTAAAAGATATAACAACAATAATAATGATGATAAAATAGAAAGTCAGCATAAACAAATGATACTCTGAGTAGATGCAGATCCTTTACTGAGCATCACTATGTGATCATTCTCTGTGACACACCAGAGATAAATAAAGTGTCTGTCTATCTGAGGAGAGTGAAACGAGGATCACCTGGATCAGGTTCAGAGATAAGTTCAGATCCAGTCCTGCAGCGTAATCAGTCCAACAATAAATCCCATAAGTGTGTTTCTGTGATGAAATTACTGACGAGGAAGCAGAAACAGTGACACTAATAAGAGCTTTTCTCTCCTCTAACGTGGAGCACAGTGCTGTTGCTAACTATCACACCGTTTGTAGAGTAAAATCTTTGAAATTAATTTACCCGAATAGTCAACCAGGTAAAAATGCTGCGTATGACTCCTCTGGACACTGAGTGTCGCCTGGTGGAGGGTGCTGTATTCTCCCAGCGGCTGGGAGAAAACAAATGAGACTCGTCGTAGATTTTATCGGAACGAGTCTCGTTTGTTTTCTCCTAGGCGGTAGAGGGCGCTGTTAAGCTTTTTAAAAATTTGTGAATGTGACGATAAAGTAAGGAGACGACGTCATATCCAATAGTGAGAATCCACTCGATTAGTATCGACATGTGACATGTGTGGATTCTCACTATTGGATAAGGCGCACGTGGACGCTGCCATGTTGAAAGTGAGTGGAGGCAGTGGTTAAACGAGCTCAATACGGCCATTTTAGTTGCCGCGTTTCTTTAACCAATCGGCGGACAAAAATGAATCTCATGTTTATGGGTTTGTTCTGTGAGTAACTGACTAAACTTTTTAAATAAGCGTGGGGCTTGCTTTGAATGTTGCGTTAGGCTTCTCCTTTTTTCTCCGCTTCCATGACACATATATAGAAAAGAACTGGTAACGTGTAGCGGGAAGAGATTCCTGGCTTTATGTGGCTAGCTTCACTGCTACTGCTGAGTTGAGTTACTGTTACGTATGTGTCTGTTAGTGTCTTTCTATAAGTTTTAAATAAGTTAAGATCAGTTAATCCACACAGTGTGTATATATTCTGTTCTCACAAATATACTAAATATTGATAATACCCATATTACACAATGTGGATCTAACAATATGTTTGAACTGGTGTCTGCTCAGAATACTTTGAATATGCACATTAGTGCTGTCCCTCTATAAGTTATTATTTATTATATTCACATGATTGTCTCTGTCTCAGCTCTGCGCTATGTGCAACAAAGAGAGAGAAACCCAGTCACCCGTGGAGTACCTTCAGGTGAATATGTTGAAATGAATAAGACACTGATGACGAGAGAAGAAGATGGTCTAAATAATATATATTTACTGTGTTTTATCACTGGAACATGCACTCTTAAAGATTTTCTTGTAAAAAAAAAAAAACAGTAACTGGCTGGCAGCACACTTACTGTTAAATGAATGGTATTTTCTGTTGTTGAAATCTACCGTTTATTACCGTTTATTACCATCTTTTCAGTAACAGAATAAAACAGTTATTTTCCACCTTCACAGTAATATTCAAGCCAAGGATTACCAGTTAATTAAAGTAAATTTACTCTGAAGTATTTGCAAGTTTTTTTAATATCTAACTAAATGTATACTAAATGCTACATCCAAGTAGCATTTAGTATACACGCAGTAGCATTTAGTATACACGCAGTACATATGTTTAGATTTAGACAAATATTTTTACATCTTTTTTTCTACTTTTTTCGTAAATCTTCTATCCACTTCAATCCTAATCATACATCATATCAATAGATCAACATCATTTCATGATGATTTCTGACTTTTCATTCTTTACATGCCAGTGTTTGTGATGGCACACAAAAACTGAACTAGTGTGTGTGTAATTGAGGGTTTTTGAACTTTACATACATACATTTTATCCTGTTACTCAAAAGACAGAGTGAATCAGGGTGAATGTGAAAAAAAACAAAGTGCAGCTTGTAATTATAGTTTAAATTTTTTAAATCAGACAATACAAAAAAAATCACAAATTGCCATCACAATTTGTGTGCCATCACAAACACTGGCATGTAAAGGGTAAAAAGTCGGAAATTAATCAAACTTTTGGTATCAGGACTGAAGTGGATTTAAAGATAAAAGTTTAAAAAATATATATATATTAACATATGTTATTCTATGGAGGACACTTTTGTCCCTTAATGGTAACAACCTAACAATTTGGGTTACACAGTATACAAATGGAATAGTATGGGATTTTAAAAATATAAAAATTTAAAAAAAATACACACCTTTTCCATATATGATAGCAAAAAGTATGACCACTGGTAGGCTACCAAAAAATTAAACTGGGAAACAAAGGCCAGTCTAATCTAAAAAAAAATAAAAAAGTCTAATGAGAACAACAGCTTTATTAGAATGACAAACATCATGCTGTAAACATGGTCATGTGATCACCCAACCAATAATATTGTTGTTTCTCTGCTCTTGCTGCTGTTTGACAGAAGCTGACCCCACCGAGCCTCAAGCTGGATGTCCAACACCGCTGATGTCTATGCTGGTAACGATCAACAGAGCTCCTTGGTCTGTGTCTATGTCACTGATGATCAATGGAGCTCCTTGGTCTGTGTCTATGTCACTGATGATCAATGGAGCTCCTTGGTCTGTGTCTATGCTGGTGAGGATCAGTGGAGCTCCTTGGTCTGTGTCTATGCTGGCGACGATCAACCGACCTTCTTGGTCTGCATCTATGCTGTTGGCCGTGTTGACCAACACTGAAGACCAGCAGGTCAGAACAAGGAGGTCAAGCAAAGTGGTTTTCTTCAAGCAAGAAATTATATTTGCAATGAACAACTAAGTTCCTCAGGATCTCTAGCAAAATTCTATATCTTCCTAACATCCTTTCTCTTTTCTCTTTTTCCCAGGACGTTATGTCTAGAAGACGTTGAAGATGAAGGAGATGGATTCCATGCCACCATGCATCGTATGTGCTAGTAACCTCTCCATGGTGGTGGTCCTCTACTGTGCGCTCAGCACATGGGTTGAAGATCATTGTACTGCCCTCGCAGTGCGTATGCTTGTGCACAGCTAGGCAGTCAGCTAATGAATGAAAGTCCTTCAATAAAAAACAAGGCTTCACTTTTCTTGTCCTTTAATGAAGTCCTCTTTGTTATTTTTTCTTCCGTAAAAACTGAAAATTATTACAGACAGAAACACAACTCTTAAACTGTACAATCAGCATCTCTAATCAAGAAAAAATGAATGAGTTAGCGTCTGCTGAAAGCTAGCAAAGTGTTTTTTTTAAAAAAAGAAGAATTAAATCTCCATCAAACATTCCTCACAAAATACAAGAGCATTTAACACCTGCCTACATATACATCAATACTTACAGATAATTATTCTCCAAGGCAAAAGCGTTGAAAACACTTCAACAGTAATGATTTGCTGTCTGCTTTGCTAACTCGACTCAGCGGTGAATGCAGCGATAAACACAACACGGCACAACATAGCTGCCTCTTGATATTCAAAGAAGTTTATTTGACTGGGTTAAAGAGAAGGGAAAGATAGGAGATCGAAAGGAAGGGTCGAGGGGTCGAGGGAAAGGAAAAGAGAATTGAGCAGTGACAGATGATGATCCATGGACGACTGGACGTAGGAACCCAGGGAGAGATATTCAGGGTGGGGGCATATCTCTGGAGGCATCGGCTCCTTGGCCCCCTGGTTCACGAATGAGATCGTAAAGGAGAAGAGAGAACAGAGAGAGTCGGGGTGGAGGGGTTTGAGAACTGAGTCAAACGGGCGAGGAGCGGTTAGGTGCGTCTATATAAGCAGGTGCGGGTAATTGTGCGTTTGAGCCGTGGTCCTGTTCCTGAACCTCAGTTATTTAACTTCATTTAAAGGAAAGAGCACTCACACCAACGCAGTTTCTTTAAACCAAGAAATATAGACTTTTTTTAGATTTTTAACCTGTTCAATTATTAACTTATTTAACTTAACATTTTACTATTTTAAGGCAGCACAATCATTCCTCTTGTCAACTGTTACTACTATTACATTATTATGATTGCTTTGTTTTGTCTTCTCTGAAATTGACTGGGTTCAAATAAAATGCCCCAGTCAAACTGAATGCTGTAAATAAAAACACAGAAAGTGAGGAATCAGTTTAGAGCTCAGAAAAAAAGGGACAAAAATTCCAGCAGTTAAAGTGAGTGTCAATACTGCAGAGGCTTTGCTTTCCAAATCTGCATCAACACTAGTATGTAAAACAGTAAATAGATTGTAAAATGAATCTGCTGTAGAGTTAATTAAGTAGAGAGTGTCTGTTAAGAGTAGAGTCAGTGTCAGGGCTGACAGTGTGTGGACTCTAAGAGAGGGAGAGAGAAAAAAGGTTTTACTGAAGGTTTGGTTCATGCCTGCGGCACAGTGGTGAGGTGGTTAGCACTGATGCCTCACAACATCAAGGTCCCGGGTTCAACTCCATGGTCTTTGTTATGGTCCCTGCCATTTCAGTCTGCCGCCCACACGTACATTTGATCTGGGAGATTTATTGCCATGCCCCTGGATGGACTGATTGGTCAGGTATCCTATTTAAAGACTGTGCCTGACACTCAGAGGTAGGAAGCATCCCCACCTATCTTGCAGGATAATGGTCTGCCCGTTTGGTGACTTTTCTGAAACTTTGTGAATCTGTGCTTATTGACCCTAACATTTCTAAGATACTCAGCTGAAGACCTTTTGACTCAAGTACTTAGTTTTGTTTGTCTATGCTGGACTGCACCTCCACACTTACTTTGGTTCACTCTGGCTAGGTTATTGGTTGTTTAGTCACAGGTGGTAGAGTTTTATTTGAGATTTAATTTCTTAGAAAGAACGTGGTCTGTGCAGTGGAAATTTTCTAAATGCTGACCATCATGACAAAATGTTGATGAAATGAATGAGTTTTGTGGCAGATAAAGTGTTATTTAGAAGCTGTGTTTTGATGCCCCGTTCACTCCCATACTGGAAAAATCCTTAATTACTGACTGTCATGCTTTTGCTCACACAAGACAAAACATATCTGCACCAGCTCAGCTCTCTGTGATGACCTTCTCAGGGTCCCACTGTTGTTGTGAAAACTAATAGATACGAAACATGGTACGAGAAGAACAAGAACCAATTAACAGAATGTTATTGTCAATGCCTTGTTTCAAAAATAAAAAGTGTCTGCAAAACTAAAACTGGGAAGAGAATCTGAGTTTTTCCCAGATGATTCTTCCCCCTTCATGAAGGTTATACCTCACAAAGACAAAACCTTTGTTTTGATATGTTTTTATTCGAAGTTGTGAAAAAAATCCACAACAAACTTGGTGTCAGAAGTGGGATTCCAGGCTGCTCGCCGGATCCACGGCAGACAGTGACCGCGCATCCAGGACTCGGACAAATTGACGATCCTGCCTCAACACTGACAGCTTAAAGGTTGAGAGGGCCGACTGTGTGGACTACGGCTGTCACCTCGGAATCCAACGAACCAATAAACCGCCAAAATAAACGGTAAAGACATTCTGATCTCTTAAAATTCAGTCAAAGGCTGTTGTGTGTTTTGTTGTAAATACAAAGACACATATTATTTTTTTTACAAAGGGTGAAAGAAATACAAAACAATTAAATTCAGTTTGTGACTTCGGTTTGTTTTGTTCTTATGTTCCAAACTTACTTAAAGTGAGTCCCCTTTGAGGACTCACCAGGTCCGGTAAAGAGTTGATAGTGTCCTCTTAAAAACCGGGGTATCAACCTGGAGCAACCCAGAGAAAGAGAAGATAAGTAAGTAAGAGAAAAACGGGGTCAGGGACTCGCCAGGCCTGGTAAAGAGCTTGGGTAACTCTTAAAATTTGGGGTAGCAACCTGGAAAAACCAGTGTAAAGGTAGAAGTATACACAGATTGATTGGGGACGCCTGATAATCTTAAGGAATAGACACCATGGGGTCTAATGGAAGTAAGAACCAACCAATTTTCCGGGGTTCAATTTTCAATATTATGAGAAAGAAATATGGGGAAACAAGTTTAAATTGTGTTCAGTATTGGATAAAGGAATGTGGTTTCCCAGATCAAGGCAGTTTTAGCATGAAACAACTGGAACAGTTGGAAACTTCTCTAAAAAAGGAGGATCAAGAGGAAGTCGTTAGAATGTATAGAGGAAAATGTGAGATGTCTTAAACAGTGGATGACTGAAGCGGAATGTAGGGACAGAAAAAAGACAGGAAAAATGTTACCGAAGGTAGATAAGGAAAAGGAAAGGAAGACAGAAATAACTGATAAAATGCTTGTACTGATACACCACACTCTCCCATTTCTCTTTTTCCCTCTCTGTCCGGTGGGGTCCGAGGCGAAAAGGACGACTACGTGCCAATATATCCGCCCTGCCTGATCGCCTATCTGACGGACAACAAGGACAACAACCTCCACCATACTTCGGACAGCAACACTTGCAAAACCCCTTCCTGGTTCAGCCCGGAGCGCCTCCTCTCCCTCCGCATCCACCCAAAGAGGAAGACAGAGAGGATGAAAAAAAAGATAAGGCCTCCAAACAGATGAGTGCAGCCCCTCTGAATGCTCAGCTGGCCTTGGCTCATCTGGTAGAGCGCCCATTCAACAGGCTAAACAGGGGACGAGGACGAGGACGAGGTGCCATGGGGGAATGACAGGGGAAATCGCAGAGGCAGGCGGGACAATCAACTCCAACGGACCTCCTTTGCCTCGGACTGACTACCACAGAGAGGAGTTGGTAATGTAACCACACACACAACAACACCCACACTTGCTTCTTGCAATGAAGAGCTGCTTTGCACTGATACAACGCTTGGCTTAACACAGGATAAGATAAGGGATTTAGAGAAGCCCCCACAGCAGGGAACATATGCATGTCTGTCCTCCTCATGTTATAAAGAAATGCCTATAATTACGTGCAATATCCAAGGTCAGGACTTAGAATTCTTAGTTGATTTCGGAGCAACACACTCGGTGTTAAGAACCTTTAAAATATCCCTGCCTTCTAGCGGTCGCTATACTTTCTCTATGAGTGCTTGTGGTTCCCGTACGAAAGAAAATTACAGCAAGCCAGTTACTTGCTCCTGGATTTTGAAGGGAGCACCTGTAAAACCAAACACTTGTTTTTGATGTCTGACATGTGTCTGGTGAATCTTTTGGAGACCTAGACCTGATGTGTACATTTGGTATTGTGTTGATTTGCACCCTCTTTGGAATACAAGTGACTTGCCTCAAATTAGAAACAGATGACTCTCACTCATATGAAGGTCAGCCCAAACGCACTGCTGTATGCTTATCAGTGGTGAATAAATCATGACTCCTCAAAATATTTAACTGCCACAGCTGCCCCCCTGATCACCGCCTCTGCAGAGTGCATGAAACCAGAGAACTTACATTGTACCTCTTTTGTAAGCAAAGGAGGCCCAGATTATGAAAAGAAATTCTTTAAAGATTCGAATGATCAACTAACAATCACTGATATCTACACTGATGGCGTATGCAGTGCTGCAGCAGTGGCACTCACACCCGCTCAGAGGAAACTCTATGATGTTTATAACTCTTATCCACACATTTCACTTTCTAAAGCTCCATCTAAACCAGTGCTTTTCAAATAGTGGGGCGCGCCCCCCTGGGGGCGCGCCGTGCAATGCCTGAGGGGGCGCGAGTGCTTGCTCTTGTTGTATTCGATTAAAGTGTAATTGCGCATCCAGAACGTAGGTGGCAGTGGCGCTCTCATTGTGCGCACTATTAGCTCTATGGTGTTTTTTAACAGAGCCGGCGGTAAGAGATGTAAACAAACTGAGGAACATGGAAAAATATTTGACAGGGATGAAAAGAAAGGCCGTAAGAGAGGAAGTTAATAAGACAAAGGAAAGTCACTCAAAACCCAAGACAAGGAAATATGACGAAACGTCGAAACGCATGTAGCGCTTGGCTTCACTGTAACTACGGTCGGGGACGAGGAAAGACCGTACCGGTATGTTTGTTCAGAGAAAACGCTCCGAATATTGCCAGCAATCATCCCGTTTTGTGACTGCTACGTCAGTTAACCAGCGAGCACTGTTGGCATCATATAAGGTAAAATAGTTTAAATAATAAATGAATAAATTAATACCTAAAATAGTTTAAATAAGGATTTATTTTTTATTCAGGCAAATTGCACTTTACTGCAGACTGAGACTGAGAAACAATGTTAATTAAGTTATTCCATGTCTTTTTTCTTTTCTCTGTACATATAACAAGTTTTGGAAAAATTATACTAATTGTATTGGGGGGGGGCATGAACTTCTATGCTCGCTTTGAGAGGGACAACGGAGAAACCGCCACCAAGACAACACTCCCTGCAGACCACCAGCCCCTCTCACTCTCCACCACTGATGTCCACACGGCACTGAGCAGAATCAACGCACGCAAAGCTGCTGGACCAGACGGCATCCCAGGACGTGTGCTCAGAGCATGTGCGGAGCAGCTCACCGGGATCTTCACAGACATTTTCAACCTGTCCCTCGCCCAAGCAGCTGTGCCAACATGCTTTAAAGCGTCATCCATCGTGCCAGTGCCAAAACACTCCAAGCCGACATGCCTCAACGACTACCGCCCTGTAGCACTCACACCCATCATTATGAAGTGCTTCGAGCACCTGGTCCTGGCGCACCTGAAGGACTCCCTCCCTCCCACACTGGATCCACACCAGTTCGCCTACCGTAGCAACGGGAGCATAGATGATGCAGTCTCCACAGCTCTGCACTCTGTGCTCTCACACCTGGATAATAACCACACCTATGCACATTTGCTGTTTATTGACTTCAGCTCAGCATTCAACACTGTCATCCCCTCCAAGTTAATCACCAAACTTGGAGCCCTGGGCACCAACACCTCCCTCTGCAACTGGATCATGGACTTTCTGACCAACAGACCACAACACGTGAGGTCAGGCCACCACTGTCACACTCAGCACATGTGTGCCACAAGGCTGTGTGCTGAGCCCCTTCCTGTACTCCCTCTTCACCCACGACTGCAGACCTGTGCATGGATCCAACTCCATCATCAAGTTTGCAGACGGCACCACTGTGATTGGTCTCATCACTAACAACGACGAGACAGCCTACAGAGAGGAGGTACTGCACCTGACCACATGGTGCGCTGACAATAACCTGCTCCTTAACACCAGCAAGACGAAGGAGCTCATTGTGGACTTCAGGAAGGAGAGAAGAACCAAGCATGACTCCATTCACATGAACGGAATGGCCGTTGAACGTGTCTCCAGCTTCAAGTTCCTCCCACCCAGCACATGGACTGTTTTCCCTCCTGCCCTCAGGCAGGCGTTTCAGAAGCCTCCGGACAAGGACCAGCAGACTGAGGAATAGCTTTTTCCCCAGAGCTGTGACCTTATTAACCTCTGACCCCTGCTGACCCCCAAACACCAATTCACAGTCATTCAATCACCGACCAAAGACTTTTACACCATCACCACTGCACTATTGGACTACTTTGCACATGCTCACTTTCACTTTATACAATCTGTTTGCACAGTACTATGTACCGAACATTGCACTAGTCTAGTAACTTAGATAACCACTGCTATTATTTATTTTTGCACTGTAAGTTGCCTATGTCATCTGTCTTTGTATTGCCTAATTTATCATCTGCCATCTCCTCTATTGTAAATTATGTTATTCCAGTTCCTGTTTATAGTCTCTCCCACTTAACGAACAATCCATCATTATAATATGTTCATAGTACCTCCCTCAATCATTATGTATATCTTGCTCATTAACCTGTATATATGGTCTCACCTGTACATAGGTTCGGATCTGTAAATATTGTCCATATGCTGTAAAAACAACATGTAACAAACTTTTTATATACCACAATATTTATGCCACGTGCACTTACTGCCTATTGCACTTCTGGTTAGATGCTAAACTGCATTTCGTTGCCCTGTACATGTACATGTGTAATGACAATAAAGTTGAATCTAATCTAATCTAGAGCCAAGAATTCACAGTTTTAAAAAACAAAAATAAAATTGTATGAGGTTAGTCTTGAAGCTTTAGAGAGTTTTTCAGTGTTTTAGATGGTGGTTGGAATTTGATGTCTGTCCTTTAAAATAGTGTTGTGTCATCTGCTGCTGTCAATTGGATAATTGAGATTTTTAATGTGATCACATGTTTTGAGATCACGTATTAAATGCAAACATTTCCGTGATTGAGTTGAACAAACACGGTGAGATGGGGCATCCTTGGGAGATGCCAACATTAATCTTGGAGTGGTACCATTAAGTAATATGAAGCAACTATTGACATTTTGATATAGCCCAGCTACTATCCTGTAAAAACAAACTGAACTCTAAATGAGAGGATGAGAATATTTGTGGGTGTTTGTTCTTCATTCAGGTTTTGAGAGTTTATTTATCAGTTTTAATGACTACAGTAGCATGCTAGCTAAGTTTAGCCTAGAGTGCTAGAGTGTTTACCATTGCTTGGCAACACCGTCAGCTGCCCCGTGTCTTAGACTGGTTTCTCTGATGTAACCACACTGATGTGAAGTCTGAAACATCAAACATGTCTGATATTAATCTGGAGGATGAGTCTGGAGATCTGTGCACGTCTCACATTACAAGATAATCTTTGCTGAATCTTTGGTTTTAGGTTTTTCGGTAGAAGTAAATCTTAACTGTGTCAGCACTGAAGGTTCAACACTGACCATATGTCCATTTCATTGTCATCTGATTATTGATCACAAAACACAAATCGTTGAATATACGGGTTCTTTAATTAATTAATGTAAAGTAAAACAAATTAACTTTCTTTTTATTATTTTCCAGTTTCACACACCACATTTAAAAACATTTAAACATTCATTTTACCAAGATGTATACGGTAGATGTTTGGAAGAGACATTAAGAATAAAAATCACAGAAAATAAAACTCACTTTTTGTGATCGGTCAATATTTTCTATTGTAAGTGATGTTGGACCTGCATATATTAAATACTTTAACTGCACAATATACAAATAAAACATATGATCACTGCAGCAACATTTGGGGACCCAGCAGTTACTCATGGTGTAAAGCATCTAAGCTGTCTTATAATAAGTAGAAATAATTAACAAAAGAACACCTGACACCTGATACAAATATAGGACGTGATCTGCTCCGATATAAAAACACAAACACAAGTTTATAACTGAAAGAACCTGAATTGATCATTTGCAGAAGCAGTGAGTCTGATTTCTGAACATATTACAAAGCAAACATGGAAACTTGGAATGAACAATGAGCTTTAACAGAGCTACCACGTCTGTAGAGTATTGGAGTGTTAAAATCAGATGAACTAATCTCTGACTGACACTGAATGCTGCTGAGTTTCATTACAATCATCATTAACTTTCAGAATCTCATCGTCCACTGATCTGACCACCACTCACAGCACTAACATCTGAGATGTTATTTACGACTCTTTGAAGGGATCCAGATCTTGTGGATCCTTTCAAAGAGCCGTTCAAAACACTTTCTCATTTTGATATTTTCATATACACCACATTCTGCAAAATCTTACACTTTTTGGGTCGTTCTTGAAGTCTGTTTCTTGAGGCGTCTGCGTACTGACCGAGGCACTCACAACTACCTGTCAATAGCTTCGGTCCGTTCACATACGTCACATTCTACTCTACTGTGATCATCATTACAGCCCAGATATAAGTTTTCACTTCACCAGCCTCATTCACTATCTCTCTATGTTTGGTTCAACCCTCCTTTAGATTTCTGCTTCAGTTTAAGCCGAGCTCTCTGCACAGGAACGGATCACTGTGAGACAAGATGTTGATCATTTTTGAACTTGGTTCTGCTCCTTTCTTTCGCACCATGTCGATCAGGTTTCTTGCTTTGTCTACTCTGGGTTTGTCTCTATCAGCCTCATACTCAGCATCATTTATGACTCTGCTCTGCAGCAGTTCATCCAGCAGCTTGTTCAGATTAGGGTCAGATGTTCGTTCGATGAATTTTGTCCGAGCGTTCTTCAGCTTCTCCACTGGTGACAACTTGTTCTCCTCTAGCAGCTGATTTGTTCCTGAAGAAGACTGTGAGGACAAAGCTGGAGAAAGAAATTATATTATTATAATTCACAGGATTATCACTTTTTAACAAAATAAATGTTTGTTGCACTTACCTGTAGGAATTTAAGCATTTTTTGATAACTCTTCCAAAAGATCATTCCTATTTATCATCTTTAAAACCTTTATTGTCACTTCCACAGACCGGTTAGGGTACGTCTGCACCATCTTATCCACAGTTTCCATCCTGTTTGCATTTTCCAGTCGAGATACTGGGATTACAGTAAAGTCTTGATTTGGCTGCTGCAGGTACCACTTGAATGTCTCAAACTCCTCGCTTGTCAAATTCTCCAAAGTGTTCAAAAGAATCACGATAGTCGACATCTTTTCTTCCTGCCAAGATCCAAAAGTAGTAAGTCACTTTTTTGTTAATGGCAGTTAACAGTTAACAATAATTTCAACACATCATCGATCAAAACTCATTGTTTAATGCAGGGGTCCTTGATACAGACGTTTTATATTTTAGTTCTGTTGTTTTCCGTGTTTTCTGTTTAAGTTTGTTTTGTGTATCTATGCTGCTTTCAATTTAAAGCTTCCAGATGTGATATGTGCCATGTTGTTCCAATGGCCATGCAAAGACAAACTGCTGTTTAAGAATGGGAGTACAGACATGACAACAGAAGTGAAGTCTGAGTCATTGTGTTTCTTACAGGGGGAAGCAGGAAACACGACTACTGGCTTAACTGCAGATAAAACAAAAGTGATATTGGTGAGTAAACGATGATGTTTTATGCTAGAAATAAGGTCCAGGTTGTAAAAAACAGTAGTTTCCCTTTAAATGCACAGTGGCAAAGTCACAGGTGTTTCTGTAATGAGCCATTAAATAAAAATGTACTATGGTTGTGTGTGAGCTGGAGAAGAGTCAGAGAGAGACACACACACACTGTACAACTAATATAATTTAGTGCAATTTTGCATGCTTTTTCTTTTTTTAAACAGCGCATTGTTTTCTGTGTCCTGATTGACTAAGAGACCATTGTCAATCAATCTCCCATGTCTCTTGTTCAGTACAGAATGCGTTCAGCTTGCCAAATCTTACACTTTTTGGGTCATTCTTGAAGTGTGTCCTCCCTTTTCTTGAGGCGTCTGACTGAGGCATTCACAACTGCCTGTCAATAGATCAGGTCACATTCTACTCAATTAAACTCTCAACTCTAATGTGCTTATTATCATGGCTCACAGATAAGGTGTAACACATGTTCTTCTTTGTAGAAATTTGAAAATTCCTCAACACTTCACCAGCCTCATTCACTATCTCTCTATTTTTGGTTCAACCCTCCTTTAGATTTCTGCTTCAGTTTAAGCCGAGCTCTCTGCACAAGAACGGATCAATGTCAGACAAGAAGGTGATCATTTTTGAAATTGGTTCTGCTCCTTTCTTTCGCACCATGTCGATCAGTTCTTGCTTTGTCTGCTCTGAGTTTGACTCTATCAGCCTCATACTCAGCGTAAGTTAAGACTCCGCAATGCAGCAGTTCATCCAGCACCTTCTTTAGATTAGGGTCAGATGTTCGTTCGGCGAATTTTGTCCGAGCGTTCTTCAGCTTCTCCACTGGTGACAACCTGTTCCCCTCTAGCAGCTGATTTGTTCCTGAAGAAGACTGTGAGGACGAAGCTGGAGAAAGAAATCAGAATTGATATAAAATGAATAACTTTCTCAGGCTGTCTTTGATACTCAGCTTCAAGTCCACTGGTTTCTAGTGAGGCAGAAGGATAGACTGGTTGGTTATCAAACTCTTCCTTGGAGCTCCTCTTACCTGTAGCTAATAAAAGCTGCAACACATGCATTATAAATCTGTCCTCTGGTTTGACAACATGATGTTTAATTCAGTTGATTCTAAACTCTCATCAGTCTGGTTCTGTCCTCCAACAAAACCAGAGTTTAAGAAACTCTTGAGATGCAGTCATACTTTATATTTTGAGTTATTAGCAAGTGTCTCATTATATTTTTATTTAACATGAGCTTATCTAAACTGACCTCAGACCAGAGGAGGCCCCTGTGATGCTCGGGACCTCAGCTTGGGAACCAAGAAGTTAAACCCTAGGGTGCTGGGACATGAAGTTCGTCTAAAACCAAATAAATCAGGAATAAATCCAAAACTACTAGGTCCCTGTGCATTACCCTGGGTCCTCATGTATGAAGGGTGCATGAGCACAAAAATGTTCCGTACGTTCTTGTTGACGGAAAAGTTCAGATGTATCAAGACTGAAATGAGCGTAAACATGTACGTGCCTCACACCAACATCATGGCTGGTGTACGCTGGCTTCTACAGATGTTGATCCTTTGGTGATGCTGGGAAACTTTCATAATAAATAAATGTGAAGACATAGTTTATATGTACAGATTGAGATTTATTTTATTTTATTGTGTTTTTATTCTTATTACTGTACTAGAGAGTAAAGTTACCGGAGTCAAATTCCTTGTATGTGCACATACTTGGCCAATAAAGGTGATTCTGATTCTGATTCTGATTCTGAATTGGGACTGTGTCGGTTGACTCTGAGCAGAGCCATGCCAGCCGTGTGGGACGTAATTATCCACACGTCAGCCAGATTCCATACAATGCATCTGAACAGGTCAACGTTAAAGAGCAATTTGCAGCGAGAGACGGTTTTCTGAATGGAATCAGAGCTTGACTGCACACATTGATGCAAAAGCACCATTATATGATGAATTTGTAAATGTCAACAGGAAACACTTTCATTCGATCAATGTACAGATCATACGTGATGCACAAAGGCAATTAATCAACACTATGATGCGTGGAGGACAGCGTGCCAAGGAGGCCATTTTTGTCTCCACTCCAGTGAGCAGCGTCTCCAGTTCTCTTTCTGTGAAGTTCTTCTTCTTTCACATCTTACTCATCATTCTTATGTTTTCATTTTCTGATCGTGCAGAGAGGAATCTCAGGTGCAGGGTCAGTTTAAATACAATTTACCAAGTTATACATATCAGTGCTGAGCGAACGTTCAGTACAAGACTGCTGTTTGGTCTGTTATATGTAGTATCATTATTAGTCCACTAGATGGAGGCAAAAGACAACTGTATTAAGATGAGGCACATGGCTCAAATTCTGTTGGGTAAATCAGTGTTTTTCAACTTTTTTTTGTGCCAAGGTACATTTTTTTTCATTGAAAAAAATCACAAGGCACACCACCACCTGAAAACGATAAAAAAATGAAAAATAGTCTGAATTCTTGTGTTGAAGCGAAGGGTGTGTCTTTTGGAGATGGCATTAAAGTTTACTTGGGACCATAACACTGTTGGATAGCTTTTCACCGCACACCAAGCACAACAAAGTTGGTGTTGTTGCATCCCCGGTGAAAGTAAATCCAAATGAAATACAGCTTTCGCTGTATTGCCTCGCGCAAGAGACTTTGCTTGAGGTCCCCGTCTCCTTTCTTTTGACATCCTCTCATACTCGGCCTTCATCTGGGTCTGAATGTGGTCCTGGATCTAGTTCGGAGTTAGCATTTTTTCCTTTTCAGAAACTTCTCCATCACTGTCACCATAGTCTAACTAGCCACAACGCCACTGTCACTGCCACCTGTCACATCCACGCATCACTAATTCTCGTCTCAAAATACAAAGCAATTAGCCACCTGCTGCCACCTACAGGTACACAGATATATATACAAAGACACTTGATAATGGCATATCATTTTCCAATGGCACACGGCACATTAGTCTGCACAGTGGTTGAAAAACACTGGAGTAAGTCATGATGCAGAGCAAAGTAATAGAGAATAATGTGAATAGACTCAAAAGGACACAGAAGATACGGCACAGTGGCGAGGTGGTTAGCACTGATGCGTCACAGCAATGTTCTGTCATGTTCTCCCCGTGTCTGTGTGGGTTCTCTCCAGGTTCTCCAGCTTCCTCCCACCGTCCAAAGACATGCTGGTTAGGTTCACTGGTGATTCTAAACTGGCTGTAGGTGTGAGTGTGAATGATTGTCTCTGTGTTAGCGATGGACTGTACCTCTGACAAATGGTGACTTTGGACTCTTCTGTTAAGATGTCTGGTACACTCTGATCCATAGGAGTCAGTATGATATACAGTTTGATTCATTATTTTACAGACCCTCAACATGTGATAGATTATGTATTACATATCCTTGATGTTTGGCCTGATCATTTATACACAAGGTTTATATGGTACCTAGAGCAAGTTCCCACAGCTGTGACTAAATTAAGTAAAAGTAGTAAAATCTTTGCTACCAGGTCCTTACCAGACAGATCAATGCAGTACTGCCAGACTGATGTCCCGTCTGGATCTTTCACCATCAGTGTCACTTCATCTCTTATCGTCGTCAGCCTGACCTCAAATGTTTGGTGGAAATTTGGTCCATAGTTTTCAAAAAACTCTGTACGCTGAGATAAAATAGAAACACATCATGTATGTTAATATGTTGCATTCAGCCTTGTGTTCACTGAATGTAGAAGGAGTGTGATACTCACATCAGGCTGTATTTTAGAAACCTCTGGCTCACTGTGGAGGCTGTAATGTTGCCCTTTGCGGAAAAGACAGTCGGGTGGAGCCAGGATGTACTCACAGTCAGTGTGTTGGGCTTTGACCTTCAATGATATTAGAACATTTAATTACAAGCTTTTGAAACCTAAAAATATCAAGCAGGGTCCATACATGGACAATGGCAAAAATGAATGCGAACTTTAAGTGTAGTGTTCTCAGTCATCCAGGTCATGGTATATCTAAAAAAGGTTAAAAAAGGCAACTGGGCTTGTAGATTTTTAAAGAAGACGTTTCACCACTCATCCGAGTAGCTTCTTCAGTTCTAGGAGACTTGTGGGAAGTCTGAGGTTTAAATAGATACTCCTCCTGAGAAACCTTGCTTGTTATGCTAATAACCTGAAACTGGTGCAGCTATTCCCACTAACGACTGGGTACTTACCTGTTGTGAGGGGGGGACTGTTTTGGTCCCTGTCCTCTTCCCTATGAATGGTTCTCTAATGACTCTTGTCCGTCGGAGGCTCCAGTGTCAAGGTGTGAATGAGACTGAAACTTCTTGGGGACAGAAGTTAAAACTGTATTATAAATAGATGGCAAATTGAATCTCAGTCCACCTCCTCTGTTTAGTGAAGGTTTTTCCAGTCTGACATAGATGGCTTCGTTAACTCCTCTTTCAAACCATTGGTCTTCTCTGGTTAAGATTTTAATGTTGTGATCCTCAGAAGAGTGTCCTTTGTCCTTCAAGTGTAGGTGGACCTCTGAATCATTACCTGATGAGCTGGCTCTCCTGTGCTGGTACATGTGTTTGTGGATGGGTTGCTTCGTTTCCCCAATGTAAAGTCTGTACACTCCTCACTGCACTGAACAGCGTACACCACATTACTCTGTTTCTGTCTGGGTGTTTTGTCCTTAGGGTGGACCAGTCTCTGCCTGAGTGTGTTCCCTGGTTTGAAGTACACTGGAATACGGTGGTTCCGGAAAATCCTCCTGAGTTTCTCTGACACTCCAGCCACGTAGGGGATGGCGATGTTTTTCCTTATCAAAAAGATATCCCAAAAAAGACAGCGAGGGGGAGAGCAACAAAAGGAAAAACATCATCAGGGGTGTACAGACTTATACACTGGGGAAACTAAACAACCTATCCATAAACGCATGTACCAGCACAGGAAAGCCAGCTCATCAGGTAATGATTCAGCGGTCCACCTACACCTGAAGGACAAAGGACACTCTTTTGAGGATAACAACGTCCGAATCTTAGCCAGAGAAGACTGATGGTTTGAAAGAGGAGTTAAGGAAGCCATCTATGTCAGACTGGAAAAACCTTCACTAAACAGAGGAGGTGGATTGAGATTTAATTTGCCATCTATTTACAATACAGTTTTAACTTCTGTGCCCAAGAAGTTTCAGTCTCATTCACACCTTGACACTGGAGCCTCAGATGGACAAGAGTCGTTAGAGAACCATTCATAGGGAAGAGGACAGGGACCAAAACAGTCCCCCCTCTACAACAGGAAGTACCCAGTCATTAATGGAATTAGCTGCACCAGTTTCCGGTTATTAGCATAACAAGCACGTTTTCAGGAGGAGTTCCTATTTAAACTTCAGGTCACCAGGTGACCAACTCCACTATTCCACCTCTTTATCAAAACCTCCAGGGTTTCTTTCATGCTATGATTTGTACGTGAAGCATATGTGAAGCACATTCCAGTCATCTTTGTTATTGGTCTGAATCTAATCAGACATCATATCTCTGTATACATCAGAAATCATTCAGCTGCTTCTGATGTCTGCCAGCAAAAAAACTTTAAAATCAATAAACTCTAGTGACTTTTAGCTTTTGTCAGTAAGTTAAAGGTTGATCTGAGTTTCTTTTCTCCAAATAATAATGTTCAGACATCAAGTGATTGGTCAATAGTGCAATCACTCCAAAAAGTCCAAAAAATAAGGCATTGCATTTTTTAAAGTCCGTACACTCCTCACTGAGGTTTTAGTTCCTCCACCTTTCCTCCAATTTTTGAAAACCCTAAAATGTTACCTCCTGCAGGCGCACGCTGGACGGTAGCAGAATCACACGGATGATGAGGCGAGGTCTGTGCAGGAACAGCAGCACTTGGCCTTTTACTGGTTTGGTGACGACAAGAAATGACAAGAGTTCAGTTTCAGTTCTTACCATCTCACAGAGTGGAAAATCAGTGACACTCACCCTGGTCCTGAAGCTTTGGCTTCACCCGAGGCTTTTTATAAGGGTGCACCCTGAGGTAGAGGAACACACAGTGACAAAGAGAACCTGAGAACAAGACATACCGCCCTGCACCGTTCACTGGACAAGTGGTTACAGAAGATGACATGAACATACTCACCAGATATTAGAAGGAAATGTTGCATGCAACTAAACCTGATTTAATGTGTTAATGTGTGGGAAAAAGACCTCAAGGGTAAAAATCTTTTAGCCTGTTTTTTTTTTTACCCGTTTTCTCACACTTACGTTTCTTCTTGGACAATGTTAACAGGATAGTAATCGCACTTTTTAGATAAAAAATCTGTCATGAAACAGATACTGAGATTGATCATTAGCATTCTGTGTTAAAGTCAGAATAAACAAAAGAGAACAATGTTCACTTGTGATCTGAGACCTTTGGAGTCCACTGCATCTTCAAGAAGCTGTTACCAAGAGGAAGTTGTCAGCAGCAAACAGAGACTACAGTGAAGAGAAAAACCGTATGCGTTGGAAGATGTATGGAAGTATTTCTGTGCAATCTGAGGTTGAACATAAATTTTCACAAAAAATCATCAAATTTCTAGACCTGAGTTTGTGTTTTCAATGTTAAAATAAATTCAACCTCAAAAAAATTCAACCTCAAGACTCATCATCCGGGTAACCAGGGAGAAGCAACCAATCTCTGTCTCAATTCATCCAACATCCCGCCAATAGGTGGTTTGCAGATAGGGGGCAGGAAGTAGTGATGGGCAATCGAGGCTTTGATGAAGTCTCGACGCGTGATTAAAAAAAAGTTTCATTACTCGAAGCTTCAATGACACAGTGCTCTATCTAGTGGACAATAAAATATAGTGCAATGGAGACGTGTCTTACTGGTTCATGCTTGTATGGGACTTGATTTACCATGCACGTTCCTATTCGACTACATTACATGGGTATGTGGTTTAAAGTTTATTATAAGAAAATTATACACATATAACAATAAAATAAACAGTAATGAATAAGAGAATCCAACCCTTAATTGTTTCGCAAACTAAAGACCAGTGATTTCACAGTGTTCCACGAACCCCAACAGTTATTATTAGGGTTCAAGCAGCGAAGCTGCGAGAAGCCCTATAGGGATTGTATGTTTTTAGGGTCTTCCGCCATGGGAGTCTATGGCAGCCCATAGAACCGTATGGTAAAAAGTTGTGAAATTTGGCACATAGCTTAAGGGCAGTCTCAATATTTCTTTGACTGGGTTGCATGTAAGCACTAAGTACGGTCTAGCGCCACCAACTGGTCAAAGTTTGAAGTACATTTGTGCATGTAACTTTTGAACCGTATGTCCGATTTTTGGAAACAAGGTATCGTTGGAATCCTTGGAAAATGACGATTGCAACGCACCCTATGACGTCATAATGCGCCATGATAGATTTTTCGCAATTTACGATTTTGTTGAAAGCGAAACTAAATTTTCAGCAGTCACAAATTTTGTCCGATTCTCACGGAAATTGGCACAGACTGTCTTCTGACCAATGTGCACAAAAGTTACTATCAGGCGTCTTCACCTTCTAAACCGTTTGGCCGCTATAGCCAATCAAAATTGGCGGTGAAGGCAGCGTTTTACATTTGAGCTCATATCTCGACAATGCCTTGATGCAATGAAACCAAATTTGGTAGCACACTTCCAGACACTGTCCCAAGTGCACGAACAAAATCTGGTGTCATGTGGCCACTGGGGGGCGTTATAATTGGCCAAACATTGTTTTTGCTCATATCTCTTGATGTGTTTTTATTTGAAATGAAATTGTTATATCCACAGATACCGTGGGTTGCCCCAGTGACAGCTGATGCCAACTTTTTGTGTTAGCCAATCGCAGGCGGCAGCAAAGACATCAAACAGGAAGTTTGCTTATATTTCGGTGACGTTTTGACTTTCGAAGACTAAACTTGGTCAGACGCTTCGACACTCCCTTAGAAGTGCACAATAAAAATTCGGTGTCATTTGGCCACTAGAGGGCGATTTAATTGGCAACATTGCGTTTTTGTCTATAACTTTTGACCTGTAGGCCTGATATTCAAAAACCTGTTACTGTTGGACTCCTTGGATCATGCCGAGATTAGCAATACCTGTGATGTTAATTTCACCCCATTGGATTGTCTGCCATATTGGATTGTATTGAAAGCGAAACTAAATTTTCAGCGCTCGCAAAATTTGTCCAATTCTCACCAAAATCAGCACAGACCGTCTTCTGACCAATGCATACAAAAGTTACTATCAGGCATCTTCAGCTTCAAAACCGTTTGGCCGCTATATCAAATCAGAAACAGCGGCGAAGGCTGCAAACAGGATACAAGGTCATACCTCGGGAACGGTGTGACGTATCAAAATTAAATTTGGAAGTATGTTTCCAGACCCTGTCCCGAGTGGACATGTCAAATTTGCTATCATTCGGCCACTAGGGGGCGCTGCAATTAGCAAAAGTCTCCTTTTGGCTCCAAATGGTGTATCGTTCGGCCACTAGGGGGACTATTTACTTAGAAAACATTGCGTTTTTGTGCAACTCTATCCCAAACGAACTGCTTGAACCCTTCATTGCTGCTTGCAGCTATATTTCGCTGTTGTCGTTGGACCATTTTGATTACGCTACTACTACACTCTATGAACCTTTGCTAATTTGCTCTAATGTTTTTGTTTCAGCGCTTACATCAACTATTTTCTTTTAATCTTGGTATCATGATTTAGTAGTGTTAGAGAATATTTGTACTGAATCCAACAGTGTCAAACCAAATCTCTCTTGACTCAGTCATTATTTGCTTCGAAGACTCCTCTCATCTCTCCCAAAGAGCCAAAACAACCAAACCAGTGACAGGGCTTCTGTATGAAGCAGTGAAATGGTTCATACGTCACAAAACACGTGATTTGTGAAACACGCACTTCTGACTATATGTCTATATCTTCTCTGTATCTCTACCTCTCAATCTCATCTATATACAGTGTAATGCTATTTAGAACTATCTATGTAACTGTCTATCTATCAATCTAGTGTTGTCTAACTATGTAACTAATTTATCTATTTCCCTCTGAAACTTACGATCTATCTCCACAAAATACGCAACTAATGCCAACTAACCAACCTACTATACAAAGAAACATTCCAATGAGCACCACTAAATAGGGATAGGATATCCAGGATACCCTGAACACACTCGATTCATGACAAACCGAACCCCTGGGGTCAGTGGCGGTTCTACATTGCGCCTTGGGCGAGACCACCTGTGAAAATTATTTTTTTCCCGAGTGCTGTCTTGTGGCTGCCCGGTTCTCCCGTGCCTAAAACCGCTACTGGTGGTAGTCTGGAAAATTGCTGGGTTTTTTGGGGGGGTTTTTTTTGGACGGCACCCGTGCACCCTCACATAGATTGCGCCCTGGGCGGTCGCCCACATTGCAAGGTTGATTTTTATTTTAACATTGAAAAAACAAACTCCGGTCTAGAAATTTGATGATATTTATTATTTTCATACTGAAAAAATTCAACCTCAGAAATTTATGTTCAACCTCAGATGGCACAGAAACACTTCCATAAAGATGGCGCAAAATTGTGTCAAACTGATATGACTGATATTTAAAGGAAACAACTTAATATCAGATGGAACAATTCTCTTTGCCTAGTTTCATGAATATTCTTCTCATGTGTTGAGATTGAGCCTCTGATGCTTCATCAGTGTTTGGTTGTAATGTCTGATTTCAGAGTGCTGCTGTGGACCTGAAACATCCCAGAGGAGAGGAGCTCAACCATGAACCGACAGCAGCAAGTCCTGAGTTCACACAGCTGAAATGATGAGGCAGTGTAGATCATGAAACTGCATGAAACTCCACTATCAGAGACAAACTGAGAACAACTTCTGGAATCTTTCAGTATCTCTCAGTATAATCAGTCATTTATTTATGAAGATAATTCTGACTTAAACGTCAGACTGACTTTAAAGTGAAAATATATCAAGTGTGGAGAATTTTACTCAATGAGCTTTATGTCTCCAGTTTAGCGTCGCCACTACATTCACATCATATTAATCTGAAGACAGAAAAATGAAAACTGACCTCAGTGTCTCCAGTCTAAAGAGTGGATTCTTCTGCAAACCGTAAAGCTGCTCCACTCCCGAATCATGCAACTTGTTGTTACTCAGGTCCAGATGTTTCAGATGGAAGGGGTTGGACTTCAGAGCTGAGACCAGAGAATCACAGCTGATCTTTGAAAAACTGCAGCGCTCCAATCTAAATAAAGAATAAAAGATGTAGATAAATCATGAATAGTCAGATGTGTTCAGGTTTTAAATGTGCAACTGTAGAAGAATACCAACTTCGGCACATCATTCTTTGATCCCATCCGTCTTGGATGAAGAATACACATGCTGTTTCACTGTTACTGTTGTCCAGAGGGTCACATTCTCATGTGACTTTAGTAAGTACGGTAACTTAGTTAGTTATGTCTATGCTGTCTCCCTTTTGCTTGCTGGGGTCTGGGTTACATAATTTCCTGGCATCTGCCACTTCCGCTTCCATATACTGGTTGATGGGCAATCAAAGCTTTGTTGAAGCCTCGATCGCGATTGCAAAAAGGTTCATTACTCAAAGCTTCAATGACACAGTGCTCTATTAGGACATCGAGTGGACAATAAAATGTAGTGCAATGGAGACGTGTCATACTGGTTCATACTTGTGTGGGATACCATGCACATTCCTATTCAACTACATTACATGGATATGTGGTTTAAAATTGATAAGAAAATTCTATACATATAACAATAAAATAAATAAAAAAGACCCAATGGGAATTGACCCATTGCTTCACTAACTCAAGACCGGTGATTTCACAGTGTACCACTAGGCCCATTAGTGCCGCTCTGATGTTGTTGGACGGTTTGCTAACTTGCTCTAATATTTATGTTTCAGCGCTTACATCAGCTATTTTCTTTTACTCTTGGTATCATGGTTTAGTAGTGTTAGAGAATATTTGTACTGAATGCAACAGTGTCAAAACCAAATCTCTCTTGACTCAGTCATTATTTGCTTCGAAGACTCATTTCATCTCTCCCAAAGAGC
The DNA here is from genome assembly GCA_005024645.1 of Planiliza haematocheilus. Taxonomy (NCBI): domain Eukaryota; kingdom Metazoa; phylum Chordata; class Actinopteri; order Mugiliformes; family Mugilidae; genus Planiliza; species Planiliza haematocheilus. The sequence continues at coordinate 314,868 of SRSE01000734.1, forward strand.
CGAGACAACCAAACCAGTGACAGGGTTTCTGAATGTGAAATGGTTCATACGTCACAAAACACATGATTTGTCCTAACCAAAACTATAGATTTAGATTTAGATAGATTTAGATGTAGATAGGTTTTATTTGTCACATGCACCGTTATACATAGTACAATGCACAGTGAAATGTATTGTTGTACCTGTAGCCAGTAGTAAAAAAAGAAAATATACAAGTACTACAGTAAACAGTAGTTGCACAAAAGGTAAGCAATATAAGTAATGTACACTGATCTGCCTGGTACAATTTCCCATCCAGATGGTGATGCTCCCACACAAAATGCTCTCGATGGTGCAGGTGTAAAAGTTCCTGAGCACCTTGAGAGGGAGCCTAAAGTCTCTGAGGCGTCTGAGGAGGTAGAGACGCTGTTCGGCCTTCTTCACAATGGTGTTCAGATGGTGAGTCCATGACAGGTCCTGTGAAATGGTCACTCCCAGGTATCTGATCACTCCCTGGTATCAGGTCCACTCTTTCCACCTCAGAGCCACAGATGATAAGTGAATGGAAACACTTCTGACTATATATCTTATCTGTATCTCTCTCTACCTATAACACTATTTAGGACTATCTATGCAACTATGTCTATCTATCAATCTGGTGTTATCTAACTATGTGACTAATTGATCTATTTCTCTCTGAATCTTAGTTGGAGTTAGTTGCATATTTTGTGGAGAACTCTCCACAAAATATGCAACTAACTCCAACTACAGCAACAAACCACTGCAAACTACTCTGCAAAAAAAATATTCAAATGAGCATCACTAAATAGGGATAGGATAACCAGGATATCCCTGAACACATTCGATCCCGCCAAATGATTCACATGACAAACCGAACCCCTCAGGTGATTCGTTTGAAACTGAAGCACTTGAGTGACGTTCGAACATTCAAACGTCACTAGTCATGAGACCGAACCACGCCTCGGCACAGTGGTTCTATACAATTGCTTCATGAGCTACCGTGCATGTGTCGGAGCCCCGGGTGTCAGAGGGCCATCACTACAGGTAGGCTGTTGGCAGCGGCCTACATTGTTCCATCCATTTCAAGTGTTGCTGTTGGCTCCATATGCTGCTGGTGTTTGCCGCCTGCTGTTCCTGTAGGTAGGTGCGCTGTTTTCCAAGAGTCCTCCTCTCGACTCTGTGTTGTTCGGGGCAGCCTCTAATCAAGCCGGACTCCGCCTACTTTCTGCTAGCTTCAGATCCCTCCTCCTCCAGGGCCTTCTCTTCACAACAGCCCCATATGGTGTATTCTTTTCTTTTGCAGTATAGTTTGTTGCAACCCACAACTGTCTTTGAGGTGCTCCCACCCCAGCACACCACAGCGTAGGACAAAACGCTGGTGACCACAGACTGGTAGAAAATCCCCAGGAGCGTCTTGCAGATGTTGAAGGATCTTAACCTCCTCAAGAAGTACATCCTGCTCTGGGCCTTCTTGTACAGCTGCCCCGTGTTGCTTGTCCAGTCCAGCTTGTTGTCCAGCCACAACCCAAGATATTTATAGGTCTGCACGACCTCCACCTCCTCCGCTCCTATCAGAACTGGTCAGGGGTTGGGTCTGTCCCTCCCAAAGTCAATGACCAGTTCCTTAGTCTTTGAGGTGTTGAGCTGTAGGTTGTTTTTGTGACTCCAGACAACAAAATCCCATACCTGGCTCCTCCTCTTCTTCGCCACTAATACACATCCCACGATGTCATCTCCGAACTTCTGGATGTGACACGTGTCTGAGTTGTAGCAGAAGTCCGCGGTGTACAGGGTGAAGAGAATTAAATAATAATAAAAAATATTTTAGTCTAAAAACACAAGGCCTAAAGAGGTGATCTTGTTTGGCCAATAGGCGCAGTGCGCTGTGTACCTTTGATCTTAACGTATGGCAGCTTGTAGCAAGTTGGGAAATTTAGTAAGTAAAATACACCAAAATTGATTGGTTTTTGCTCCCTAAACGTCCACAACCTGAAGGGAAATGACACACTGCTCGTTGTCACAGAGCCCCAGAAACAAGAGAACGCGGGCAATGAAGACGGAGAATCGCCAGCGGCAGTTTCCATTGAGGATGCACACGTTGCGGTTTGTGCTGCAGGTGATATTAGCGGTCAGACTAGCGTTGGTAACTGACTGTGATTTCGTTATTGGAGCATTTTAGGCCGATGCTTACACAGTGTCTGTTGCCTTCTGTTGCTGCTCCGTTGTATTGAGGGCTCGACTGTGACAGAATTGTGTGAATATTATTTTCAGAGGTTTACATTGGCAGGCTTTATGTATGTCGTATCTAGCCCTTGTGTTTCCCGAAAAATGGAATTGTCCCGGCTAACGACAGGAATCCCATTCATCTCATTGGTTGAAGTACTGTTGGTTGTGAAGAAAATACCGGAACACAACCGACAACAAAGCAACAACTTATATTAATTTATACAGTTTTAAGTTAGGCAGGACAGTTTTCTGTTAAAGACAGATTTTTATTTTATTTTAAAAAATAAATAGTTGAATAATAATTAGTTTTCCATGTCTTCATACCACTCAAAAATATACATCTAATTCAAGCCAGGTTTGAGTAAAAAAGTTAAAATATAATTTCACACACACACAAGGGTCCTGGCCAATCAACCAGACATAGTGGTGGAAGACAAAGAGCAGAAGAAGGCGGGTGGTGATAGATGTGGCAATACCAGCAGATGCCAACATCAGAAAGAAGGAACACCAAAAAGTACCAAGGGTTGAAAGAACAGCTGGAGCAGATGTGGAAGGTCAAGGCGAGAGTGTAGGAGCACTCGGGGCAGTGACCCCCAAACTGGGGGAGTGACTCCAACAGATCCCAGGAACAACATCAGAAGCCTCAGTCCAGAAGAGAACAGTCCTAGGAACAGCTAAGATACTGAGCAGAACCCTCAAACTCCCAGGCCTCTGGTAGAGGACCCGAGCTTGAGGATGAGACAGATACCACCAGAGGAGGGTGGTATCTGAGCGATTGGCCGTATTTTCCTGCGATGTAGCGAAAATTTCCAAAATATAGAATTAGATATGTATAAATTAAAAACCCACGAAGAAGCCAGTCTAGAAAAGTGAACCGTGAAGTGGCGAGGGAACACTGTAGCCTATGTAGATTTTGTTTAATTTATATCGTTTCCTTATTAGATTATAAATTGAATTCTTTGATTTATTTTGTGCTTACAATCCTCCTTGATCTAACTGCAGCCTTTGACACCATCTCTCACTTTGTCCTCCTCAGTAAATTATCCTTCATTGGCATCTCTCACACACCCCTAGACTGGTTTCACTCATATCTCTCAGGCCATGCCCAGTTCATCCAACTCAAGTCCTTCAGACCCCAGCCCTCTCCCGTTACTTCAGGTGTGGTAGGTGATCCGCCCCTCTCTCAGCCCCTGCACCACTTCCATCCTTGTTCACAGCCTTATCACCTCCCGCCTTGACTACTGCAACTCTCTCCTTTTCGGCCTCCCCCACAAATCCCTCCATAAGCTTCAAATGGTCCAGAACTCAGCCGCTCGCATCATCACCAAAACCCTCTAATTTCACCACATCACCCCCGTGCTTCAACATCTCCACTGGCTTCCAGTCAAATTCTGCATCAAGATCCTCTTCCTCTATCCACCTCTGGCTGCCTCAGTACCATGGGGAGCAGAGCCTTCAGCTGCTCTGCTCCCCAACTCTGGAACTCAATACCACTGGACATCCGAAACATTCACTCTCTCCCTCTCTTTAAATCCAGACTCAAAACCCACCTGTTCCAGAAAGCCTGTCCACTGTGATTGCACTGTTACATTTGTTTATTCTGTCTTGTTTTGTGTCTTTATGTTTTTGTACAGTGTCCTTGTGAGTCCTGAAAGGCGCTTATAAATAAAATGTATTATCAGGGCCCGAGCAACGAAGTGCAGGGGCCCAACGGGGCCATGCAACAGAGTTGCAAGGACCCTATTGTTTTCGTACTGTTTATTATTGCTATTCCGATTTATTATTATTTGGAGTCTGGGAAAATCCCCACCTTGTCATACATGTACGAAAAGTCCTGAAGATTTGCAGAAAGATTCATTCGCCCGTAAACTTGATCCCAGTAAAGGCATCCAGCACGGGCATAGTAAAATGGCTCTGTAGCACCACCTACAGTTTTCTATGGACCAGTCCCGGAAGCCCGTTACATCTAAAAATCTGGAAATATGTCACATATATGTAACATCCCAGGACGCACAAAAAAGTTTCCTGTAGCCATATTCTAAACCCAACAGGAAGTATGCTATTTTGTCCACAAAATTGAAGGTTGGACAAAATCACGTTTTGGAAAAGTGGTGGGAACATGGATTAAACCTTATCAGATTGACTTCAAAATTTGGAATTAGGTAGTCGAATTGAAGGCAATGGCCTGTGGAAAAGAAAATGTACTTTTCGTCGAAGTGGCGTGGGTGTTCTGGCCCCTCAAAAATTTCTTAAAATTTGATGATGCACAATTTTAACAGGACTGCCGAACTGCTGTCTCTGCCTTGTTGTGAAAAGACATGAGTGCATTCCCATTTTGGTTTATCTTGTTTAAACAAGTCCCTGGGTGAAATTCCCAGGGTGGCCTTTTGTTTCAGTGGAGACTTTATAAGACCTTGCCATTTACATATAAATCCATACTCGTTTGTGCACAGCAGAATCTCCATAACTCCTCCTCCTTTCCTGTGTAAATGTGGTACATTGCCAATGTTCTGGGTTGGGTTATCTTCCGAGACCCACAATGTCTGTCAGGTAGATGACTATATACCACTATACCAAAACACCCCACTACAGCATTTCAGCATTGAAGTTTGTTTCAAACTTTCAAAACTTTTTCACAGTTTCAGATTATAGCATGATATTAACCCAGTTTATAAGATGTACAGCTTTATGGATGGAAGTTTTGGATGAACATGAATGAGGTTCAGTTAGTCATTAAATATATCAAATCTACAATAGTAACAGACAGTCAGTGAACTAACCTCAGAGTCTCCAGTCTACAGTCTGGACTTTCCAGAAAACTACACAGCTGCTTCACTCCTGAATCCTGCAGCTTGTTGAGACTCAGGTCCAGATGTTTCAGATGGGAGAGGTTGGACTTCAGAGCTGTGACCAGATTATCACAGCTGCTCTCTGACAAACTGCAGCTCTCCAATCTGAATAAAGAATAAAAGATGTAGATGAAATCATGTCTTCTACAGAGAGTATTATGTGGAAGTGTGAGGTGTGTGAGCTCCTTCCGGCAGCTGTGCTTCAGAGAGAATGGACTGATACATGGATTACAGCAGGTTTTGCTCCAAATCAAATGTCACTGACTGATGATGAAACAGACTCAGACACTAAACACACATCAAACACCTGCATCTGAACTAATCTGTGTTAAACAGGAATGCAGCTATCGACAGTATTGAGTTATGTGTGCGTATTTGTGTTCAGTTTGAGGAACAAAACTTATGAGAATAAATGAGGTTAATTTGTAAAATGAAGCTGTAAGATCTAACTGACCTCAGAGTCTCCAGTGTACAGTCTGGACTCTCCAGGAAACCACACAGCTGCTTTAATCCTGAATCCTGCAGTTTGTTTCCACTCAGGTCCAGATGTTTCAAATGGGAGGGGTTGGACTTCAGAGCTGAGACCAGAGAATCACAGCTGATCTTTGAAAAACTGCAGCTCTCTAATCTGAAGATAAAAGATGTAGATAAATCATGAATATTCAGATGTGATCAGGTTTTAAATGTGCAGCTCAACATTACTGTGTCAGCTTCATTGACTGTAACAACTAACAGTGAACATTTTCAGGACATTCATGGGATCAACATCATGACATAAAATGTTTTGAAAGCTAAAGTCAAATGACAAATGTTTGTAAATTTTATTTTGTGTTAGTGTTTTCTTTCACCACAGCTGCAGAACTCTTCCTCTATTGTTTCTTCAACATGTTTTCAGAGTGTCTCTGTTCTATTGCTGCATCAGTATGTTTTCCAGGTCTGAATACTTGTAAATGCTGGTCTGAAAACTGCTGTGAAAATGTAATCATGTAATCTTGGAGAACTTGAATCTTGCTCTCCTAAAAAAATTAAATTGTATTTTGAAAAGCACATGTCCTCATCTGCTTTTATTCAGGTTTCAGTTTTAAAATAGATCAGAGGGAAAACGCTGCCAAAAAATCACTTCAAAACTTTTTATACACATCCGCAGCAGTTTTCAGATCACAGTTTAAAACCTGGAAACAAACTAATACACCAGTGATGAATTTTAAAACTCTGAAAACATGTTAAAGAAACAGTGTAAAAAGAAGGAGATATCTGATATAGAATAATATTTAAGGGTACCTGAATGTTTTACAAACTTTTTAAATAGTTATCCAAGCTTTCACTTGGAGTTTCAAAATGTCAAAACATTTTGGCAGTTTCAGATTATGGCATGATCTTAATCAAATAGAAATCTACAGTTTTATGGAGGAAAGTTCTGGATGAACATGAATGAGGTTCAGTTGGTCATTAAAAATGACATTAAAAATATCAGATTTACAATAGTAACAGACAGTCAGGGGGCAGCACATTGGCGAGGTGGTTTGCCTCACAGCAAGAAGGTCACCGGTTCAAATCCATGGGCCGGCTGGCCTTTCTGTGTGGAGTTTGCATGTTCTCCCTGTGTCTGCGTGGGTTCTCTCTCTAGGTGCATGTGAGTGTGAATGGTTGTCTGTCTCTGTGTTGGCCCTGCGATGGACTGGCGACCTGTCCAGGGTGTACCCCTGCCTCTCGCGCGATGACAACTTGTATAGGCTCCAGCAATCCAGCAGACCAACAGGACTAAACGGGTATAAACGGGTATAGAAGACGGACGAACGACCGAAGACGAACAAACAGTCAGTGAACTGACCTCAGAGTCTCCAGTCTACAGTCTGGACTCTCCAGGAAACCACACAGCTGCTTCACTCCTGAATCCTGCAGTTTGTTTCCACTTATGTCCAGATGTTTCAGATGGGAGGAGTTGGACTTCAGAACTGAGACCAGAGAATCACAGCTGATCTCTGACAAAATGCAGCAATCCAACCTGAATAAAGAATAAAACATAAAAATAATAAATCATGAATAGTCAGATGTTTTCAGGTTTTAAATGAGCAGCTCATCATTACTGTGTCAGCTTCATTGACTTTAACAACTAACAGTGGACAGTTTGTGCTACAAACACTTGTCTTGAACAAAAGTCAAATGACAAATGTGTGTAAATTTTATTTTGTGTTAGTGTGTTCTTTCTCCACAGCTGCAGAACTCTTTTTCTAGTGTTTCTTCAACAAGTGTCTCTGTTCTCCTGGTACATCAGTTTATTTTCCAGGTCTGAAATGCTGGTCTGAAAACTGCTGAGAAAATGTGATCAAAGCAGTTTAGAGAGCTTGAATCTTCCTCTTCTAAAGAGTTACATTTAATTTAGAAAAATTATGAAGAGCATGTCCTTGTCTCCTGTTTTTTTCAGATTTCAGTTCGAAAATGGGTCAGAGAGAGAATGTTTCCAAAATCATATTATCCAAAAGCTTCTGTGTTTAAATCGCTGAAAAGCAGGTGTTGTAAAGTCAGCTTTGAAACATGACTGCAAATATACTTCCTCCAGAGTTTCAAAATAAAACTGCTCTCTTTTGAAATGTAACTTTCAAGACAAAAGAACTTATTACACTCATACACAACAGTTTTCCAATCACAATTCAAAGCCTGGAAATAAACTAATACACCAGGAGAACAGGGATGCGTTTAAAACTCCGACAAACACTGTAAAAGGAAGAAGAAGACCTCTGATGTAGAATAATATTTAAAGGTACCTGAAAGTTTTGCAGTTTTTTCAAAATGTTATCTGAGCTTTTGCTGAGTTTCAAACTTCCAACCACTTCAGGTTATGGCATGGCCTTGATGCCATGTAAAAGTATAGCTTGAACACGAATGAGGTTCAGTTGGTCATTAAACATATCAGATCTACAATAGTAACAGACAGTCAGTGAACTGACCCCAGATTCTCCAGTCTACAGTCTGGACTCTCCAGAAAACCACACAGCTGCTTCACTCCTGAATCCTGCAGGTAGTTGTCACTCAGGTCCAGATGTATCTGATGGGAGGGGTTGGACTCCAGAGAAGAGACCAGAGAATCACAGCTGCTCTCTGGCAAACTGTTGTTCTTCATTCTGCGTGAAGAATAAAAAATGTAGATAAATCATGAATAGTCAGAGGTGTTTAGGTTTTGAATGTACAGCTCACCAATACTGTGTCAGCTACATGGACTTTAACAACAGTGGACATTTTCTACAGTTTCTGCTAAAAAGACATTTATGGGATAAACATGATCAGAATCAGAATCACTTTATTCTCACTGAACGGAATACAACAAAACTCAGGTAGCAGTTCTCCACATTCAGTATGATTTATTTAAAAGTGTTGCAGCTATTAAAGTAAATAAAAAATAAAATTAAAACAATAATATGTAAGAGTTAAAAAAACAAATAGACACACAGGGGTATTGCACAAATGAGTGTCTTTATGAACCTGTCTAATCTGCCAAGATGTTTTGAAAGCTTGAAATAAAAACAAATATACCTGTAAATGTTATTTTATGAAGTTATTTTTTCAATTTTTTTTCAAGGTCCGAATCCTTGTAAATGCTGGTCTGAAAACTGCTGAGAAAATGTGATCAAAACAGTCTGGAGAGCTTGAAGCTTCTTCTACTAAAGAGTGACATTTTATTTTGAAAAATGGAAGAAGAGTACATTCTCATCTGCTTTTATAACTGTGGTGTCAAATCACTGAAAAGTTGGTGTTGTCAATCAGTTTTGAAACACGACTGCAAATAATCTTCCTTCAGAGTTTCAAAATAAAATGTCTACCTTTTAAAATAGTAGCGTTATGACCCGGCTCAAGGGGGGCAACATAAAGTGGCGACACATGGAGTTAGAAAAATAAGGGTTTATTTAAAAAATAAAATAATAATACACAGGTTAGACATAGCGAGCTTCTGCTGCAGGTGCCGTGCACAGAAGCTGTGTGTAAGAAAGAGAAAGGGGCCACGGGGGACAGTTCACCTCTGGTTCTCTCCCAAATTGAACGGACGTGGGGCGGCACTGTATAAAGGGCTAAAGTCAGTCACACCTTGATTTTCTTCCGCACATTTTATTCATAATATAAATAATTACAGGCCTAGAATTCCTGCGCCAAATAAAAATAGGTACTACAAAACGATTACCGTATTTTTCGGACTATAAGTCGCACTTTTTTCATGGTTTGGCTGGCTCTGCGACTTATACTCAGGTGCGACTTATATATTAAAATATATAATTTACCGTGTTCGTTATTTTTACACTGACAGCCGCGAGAGGGCTCTCTAGGCTTGTGTGCCAGTATCTGCTACTCCTTTTACTCCTGCGTAATCGCGGCGGCGCACCGTCAACCTCCGAAGTTGGCGGAGTTGCTTAGAAGTGACACAGAGGATGAATAATTAAATGGATTTAGTGATTTGGAGAGAGATCGAGAGTTTGGTAAACTTGTTGTTATGTTATAGTTATGCTATAGTTATCTGAATAACTGTTAATATGTCACGTTAACATACCAGACACCTATTCAGCCCGTTCTCTATTCTATTGCTATCCCACACAGCAAAAGGACAGCGCGGCGGACCTGCCGCGGATGTATGGCGGCTTCCGGATCGGACCCATGAAACGGACCCGTATCGGGGTCCAGATGCACTCAGGAACGCCGTGGCTCCGCGCTGCATCCGCGATTAAAGCCTCACCTCCTACAGCATTAACAGAAGGGATTTTGAAAATGAGATAAACGGGTCCAAAACGGACCCGGACCGGATGATACCTTTATGAGTCCGCTGCGGGTCCGCGGCGGGTGTATGTATCAATTTGCGGGTCCCAAACGGCGGTCCACGATCCGCCTTCGTAGCGGATCCGTTCCTGAGTGCATCTGGACCCCGATACGGGTCCGTTTCGCGTCCGTTCTGAAAGCCGCCGACAGATCCGCCGCGCAGTCCTTTTGCTGTGTGGGTATTACTATAACTTGACTTTCAAGATGAAATGTGTTCTGGTCTCTGATTTTATGAAATAAATTTCCCCCAAAATGCGACTTATAGTCCAGTGCGACTTATATATGTTTATTTCTTAGTCATTATGCATTTTTTAGCTGGTGCGACGTATACTCCGGAGCGACATATAGTCCGGAAAATACGGTATGTAGGCACCAAGGTGAATTTGTTTAGTCTTGGTGGTTTAGGCAGGTGGTCTCGCCCTGGGCGCAATTCAATGTAGAACCGCCACTGGTCACACTAAATCAGGGGTGTCCATTATATCGCGAAGGCAGTGCGGGTAGCGCGTGCCATTGAAAAAAATGTTTAAGATGTTAGTCTAAAACATTTATCTGTCGCACCTCCAAAACAAACAGCAAGACAAACGTTCATCTTTATTTATTTATCTTCTTTATATTTGCAACTTGCTCACAGTTCAGCGGCACACGTCCACAGCCACGCACAACTTCAACAACAACTCAAGACTACCGTCTTTCTTAAAGAGAGAGCGCTGTTTTTCTAAAGGTGCAGTGCACCAATTTTTCTTGGTAAAAAAAGTTAGAAGTCCTGTTAACATATCATATCCATGCAATGTTAGACAATCGGCTTGTAATAAATTTCATAGAGTTGCACACATAACTCAAAACGCACCTCAGGCGTCTAAAACTAGACTAAAACCTTTTTGAGTTTTCGTTGACTAAACTAGACTAAAACCATCACATATAGAAATGACAAAAATGTGACTAAAACTAAAAAGGATTTTTGTCCAAAAGACTAAGAACAAATCTAAAATGGCTGCCAAAAACTACACAGTTCTGCACCTGAAAGTGATGTGTCTTCAACAAGGCCCTTTATTCAGTCTTGTCAGGTGTGGTTGTTTAAAGTGATTAAGTACAAGCCAAAAACACTTGCACAGCAAGTGGAGGTGCAGAGGGGTGTAACACCTCCACCCTCAAAAGGGATGCTTCAGGAGCCCTGAAAATGAACAAAAGCCCCTCTGCAATCATGCCCCATCTTCCAAGACGTGCAAAAATTGATGCCTTTACATAGGATTACACAACATTGACACCAGACACAACACATGCTGTGTGAGCACACACTAGAGCACAACAGCCACAAACCGGACAATTACTTACTCCAAGTTACTTCCTTGAAAAAAGGTTAGCAACAAGTTATCGCAACTGTCCTCATCCCCCGTCTAATGGTGACAAACACGCAAACTACAAAGAATGAAGTGACCTACCAACAAACAGAAAAGCCACACTCACAACAATCAATGAATGTGGCACCACACCACACAAAGTTACTGCCTTCACAGAATCTTCAGCTAGTAACATCACAATGTTTGCTACCAAAAATGGGCCGACATCCCTACAAAACTAAAGGTCACACGTAGCTACATACAAAAACAAAGCACCTGTATTTGCAGATGTTCGCACAGTGGGTGTGTTCACGCAGAATTCCTCCTGTATATCTCAACAAACTCTGTAAAAACAAAGACCAGCGAATTCCACCACAAGTCAACGCATAGAGGTTCTTGCTCACAGTTAACCTGTTCTAGAACTTCCCTGGTTTACTCTCTACGTACAAATGTACCTCATGTGGCAACATTAGCTTGACCCTGCTAATGTCTAAGAAAGCAAGTCAAGCTTTGAATAATCCCCATTCTCACCATAAGAAAAAAAAAAAAAGAGCTCCAGCATTCAGTCTCCACAAAAAAAAGGTCCAAAAGTTAGCACGGACAAGTCCCCATTTATTTTACAAAAAGGCTTGAGAGGCGCAACATAAAGTGGAAACATATGACTAGTGATGTTACGAGACGTAGCAAGGCTTTGAAGCGCGTTTCGAGGCTTGCTTCATTTAGGGGAGTGGCCGAACATAATAACGTCCGAAGCCTGTGGTCGGCTGCACCACGTGACTGCTTCAGGAAGTGGTTTGGATTTTGACAGCACTATAAACAAACCCCTCTGGGTTTTTGATAGAGTTGCAGTCAATTCAGAGTTTGGATAGCGTTTATATAGTTTGGAAAGTTTAGAGAGAGATATGGTTTGAAGATTTAGGAGAGTGAGGAGAGAAAGATAGGTAAGAGGATGGAGCAGCCAGCAAGGAAGAGACATATTCAGTGCCCTCGTCCTAGTTCCACAAGCACTTTCACTTTCCTCTGCCTGTTTAAGGCCATTCCATTTGCTTAAAGTGACAGAAAGACATTACACAACCTGACATATCATATGATACTAGCATTTGGGGAAAATTTACACACACAGAAATTTGAAGTATATTTTATCATACACGTGATAATTTAAGTAGAGAACTTTTTTTTTTTTTTTTTTTTTTTGGAATTCATTACCAAGAGTCATTACAGACACAAAAATTCAATGCATCACACGTGCTGCCTGTGATTATACACTTGGCCAGTAGGTGGTTTCGTGTGCACATGAAGCTTCAAAGGATGAACCCTTTCTCGAACTAACTGGCTCAAGTGGTTCGATGCCTCATGAGGCTTCATTTCACCATTACTACATATTAGAGTTAGAAAAATAAGGGTTTATTTAGTTAAGAACCGTCTGGTCTTTGTGTTTCTATCCAATAAACACAATATTTCTAGTTGTAACAATAAAGCATCAGTATAAATAAATACATTCATAACTGATACTTAATCTAAATTCAAGCAAACTCTAAAATCTTTTCACTTAGATTCTTCTCTAAACTCTCTTCTAACCCTCATGCTACCCTTGCATGATCTCTATCTGGTCCCAGAGACCCCAAAGGTAGCGCAAGGGCTAAACCAGTATCATAAAAATCAATGCTATAAACATCAGATAATAAATAACAAATACTAAGTTAAATAATCGTCTTCTCTGATATTAAACAATTTGGGACTATAAAACACCCCATGCACAGGTTGAGGGGGGTCGACAGTGTGTCAACGATCTAAATCTACATTTCAATATGTTTGATCAAGCACCCACTCCTCCCCAAATGCAGCTAGTCCCTCACTTGCTGCCACCTGGCTTATGCCCTCCTCACTCAGCCATGAACTCACATCTTTTCACCAAGATGGAGCCACACATCCCCCGCTCTTGTCCTTCACAGTACACCTGGTGAGAAAAGAGCTCAGGAAGGTAAAGGCGAGGAAAGCAGCTGGACCGGATGTTATCAGCTCCAGGCTCCTTAAGTCGTGTGCAGATGAACTGTGTGGAGTTATGGAGCGTGTCATCAGCCTGAGCCTTGGAAGACCTTGTGCGTGGAACCAGTGCCCAAAACATCGCACTCTAAAGACCTCAGCAGCTACAGACCGGTGGCTCTAACATCCCACCTGATGAAGACACTGGAGAGACTGATACTGGGACATTTCCGCTCTAAGGTGGGTCCCTTCATGGACCCACAGTTTGCCTAACGTCCTAATGTTGGAGTGGAGGACATCGGTATCTGGAGAGGATGGGTGTCGACCATCTGCTGTCCACATGGATCATGGGTTACCTCACTGACCGACCACAGTTTGTGAGAGGCAGGAACTGTATGTCTGACCTGCTCACCAGCAGCATGGGTGTCCCCCAGGGGACTGTCCTGGCCCCTTTTCTTTTCTCCCTCTACACAGCAGACTTCAGACACAACACAGACACAGCTGTGTGCTGCTGAAGTTCTCTGATGACTCTGTGATTGTAGGCCTTATCACTGACGATGATGACACAGAGTATAGAGGACTGAGGGGGAACTTTTTAGACTGGTGTCAGCGAAACCACCTCCTCATCAACGCGGGGAAAACCAAGGAGATGGTGGTGAATTTTTGTAGACACCGTTCTGCCCTCCCCTCACCAGTGAACATCCAGAACAATCCGAGTCTAGTTCCAAGTTTGCTGAAGTGGTGCAGGTTCATTAGAGTTCCAGGTCATGGTGAGCCTACTGACACAGAGTGGGTCTGAGAGCGGAGACTGACCCCGAATGCAGGGCCAGAGCACAGATATACCCTGTCCCCGGGTGAGGTTGCAGACAGTTCCTGATTAGATCGTATAGTGGATGTATATTGGTCAGACGAGGGCCACTTTACACAGGGGGGTGAACTCAGTAGGGGACAGGGATGGCTCCCAGACATGGTCTAACAAAAGGACAAAAGGACAAAGGAGTGACACTAGCATGATCAAGGCTCTGATCAGCATGGGAGTGGAGATGAGGAGGGTAGACAAAGGATTATGATCAGGAAGCTCTGATCGGCAGGCGAGCAGAGACAGGAGAAATCTACATATGGTTGGAATTGCCCCAGACGTGTCAATTCCAATGTCTCTTCGAAGTTTACTTCTTCAGAGTGACGGTCCTGAAGACATTCTATGACTCTGTAGTGGCATCAGCCATCCTGTATGGAGTGGTCTGCTGGAGCAGTGGCATCACAGAGAGGGAGAGGAAGAAGCTGGATAAGATCATCAGGAAGTCCAGCTCTGTCCTAGGCTGCCCCTTGGACTCAGTGAGGGAGGTGGGTGACAATAGAGGTCTGGCTTATCTGTCCTCCATGCTGGACAATGAGTCCCACCCCCTGCACGATGATCTGACAGGACTAAGGAGCAGCTTCAGTGACACCCTCTGTTTTACCCTCAATGTGTGAAGGAAAGATACAGAAGGTCTTCCCTTCCTGCTGCTGTTAGGCTTCACAACAAGCACTCCTAATATGTGCAATATATCTTTTATTGTATCTGTGTCATATATTCTGCATGTTGCTGCAAACTGCAATTTTCCCATTGTGGGACAAATAAGGTTATTTTTAATTCTTATTATTTTACACATGTGATCACAGTCTTTTTTATTTAAACACACATTATATACTGTACATTTCTGTCTCAAGAGCCCAGGCTCTTCCACTGAGTGAGGGAATTATTGTTACCCAGCATTCACTCAGGATGGATGTTCACATTTTCTCATAGTTCAAGTGAACTGGAGCACTGACAAGATAGTGTCTCTCGTTCACTGGAGTGTGTTTGTGACTTAAGTCACACCTCTCGGGGGTGACTCATATGTCAGTAGATCTAGCAGGATCTGCTGCTGGAGTGGTATTTTCCAATGAGAGATGAAATCTGTTCCTCCACAGGTTGCCTCTTGAAGTCTCCAAGATGTAGGATCTGGGTGTTCCTGCAGTGAACACCACAGTGCCTCTTTGTCGCATGTCCTTGACCCACACATGGTCGCCGGGTTGCGGTTCCGGCATGATTGTATCCACTGGCCAGAGGAGCAGAGCGATTTGCCATCATGGCCAGATAGGGGTCACTGGATTTCTTGAGGAGATTTTTAATCGTCCTCACCACCCACTCTGCCTCTCCATTGCTTTGTGGGAAGTGTGGACTTGGACTGTGCGCACCACTTCTGGTATGCCATGACAAGCAAAGATAGACTTGAAGTGTTCAATCACAGTCTCTGATGTTGTGAAAGTTAATTTTGCTACTTCAAAGAAGTAAGAATAATAATCCACTATGACTGAATACTGTCTGTCTTTTGAAACAAGTCTGCTCCTACTGTAGACCACAGCCTTTGTAAGAACTCAGTGGGCAACATTGTTTCTCTCAGGGTTGTTCTCTCTCTGGCGCACGTATCACAACTCTCTATCAGTTTTGTCAGTTCCTTGTTGAGTCCAGGCCACCATACTAATCTCTTGGCTCTTTCCCTGCATTTGGTTATGCCGAGATGACCCTTGTGTAGCTTGGCAAGTATATCTGCTCTGAGCCATGGCGGGATGACAAGTCTGCCCCAATAGAGAAGCAAGCCACTTTGAACTGTCATTTGTCCTTGAAATGGCAGATATGACTGGAGCACCTGGCCTATTGAGGACTTGTCTGGCCATCCTTCAGCACAATAGTGCTTTATCTGTCTCAGTATATCATCATTGTATTGTTGTGTCTGTATTTCTTTTAGCCTTTTCTCTGTTGCTGGTAGACTAGCAATGATGGAGTCGGCGTACAAGTCGATCTCCGCTTCTGACAGTCCTGCAGGCGTGCTGTTTTCAGGTGCTCTGGACAATACATCTGCAGTCGCTATCTCTTTCCTAGCACATGAGATATAGTGTAGGAATATTTCATGAGGCACATGCGTAACTGCTGAATGCGTGGTGGCAACTCATCAAGGCTTTTTGAGCCCAGCAGTAGGATGCGAGGCTTGTGGTCTGTCTCTATGTGAAAGTTTTTCCCGATGAGGAACTCTGCAAACCTCTCATAGGCCCATGTGGAAACAAAAGCCTCCTTCTCAATCATACCTCTGTTCAGAGGCTTGCCTAGGTGTTGAGACTGCAAAAGACTTTCTTAAGTACACTCACCCGGTGTACTCACCCGCCATTTTTCCAATTTTAAACTCTGCTTTGTGGTCATCCATTTTTACCTCAGTCATCCAGGGACCAGCACTGTCCCTTGTCTCTGTTGACATTGAGCCCAGGAGAGAAACTCCATCGAGAATACTGTCCTTTTTTCTGCACTGGTTGCATGTTGCATCCTTTGCTGGACATTGGTCTAGGCTGTGCCCTCTTGTGTCCCCACACCTTTTGTATGGTCTGTTCTGTGTTTTACTGAACACTGGTTTGGACCGTGGTTGAGCCGGTTTTGTTTTTGCACCACTGTGCTGCTGTGCATGCATGCTCTCCAGCTGTGTGTTCATCAGGTCTCCTTTGCAGTAAGCTTTTGGCAGTTCATTTTGCTGTTGATCCGTTGCCTTTCCTTCCGTGCAGCAGTTTGCAACACTAACGCTAAAAAGACTCTTTTTCAGAAAAAAATATATATATTGTTTTTTCAATGGCACGCGATCTACTGGACAGTCGTGTTCGGCGCAATGGGCACCCCTGATTTACAGGGACCTGAATGTTTTACAGACTTTTTAAAACATTTGTTTCAGTTTCACATTATGGCATGATCTTGATCCGATAGAAACTTACAGCTTTATGGAGGAAAGCTCTGGATGAACATAAATAAGGTTCAGTTGGTCATTTAACAGATCAGATTTCAATAGCAACAGACAGTCAGTGAACTGACCTCAGAGTCTCCAGTCTACAGGGTGGACTCTTCAGAAAACCACACAACTGCTTCACTCCTGAATCCTGTAGGATGTTGAGACTCATGTCTAGATGTTTCAGATGGGAGGGGTTGGACTTCAGAGCTGAGACCAGAGAATCACAGCTGCTCTCTGATGAACTGCAGCTCTTCAAACTGAATAAAGAATAAAAGGTGTAGGTAAAATCTAATCTACAGACAGTGACTGCGTTTACATGGTCTTTAGTATCCCGGTTTTGATCGGGTTTTTGAAGTATCCCGTTTTTGTGTTTGTCCATTCAGACATCAGGTTATGTCCATTTCCCAATTTCAAGAAACACGGTTTTGCCACCTGGAGTACTCCAATAGAAGCATGCACTAGATATACAATCAACATGGCAGCAACGAGAACTTGTCACTTTTGGATCATCAAAGAGACTGAATTTTGCCTTAAAATACGTGTTTAGGTTATGGTTTTCCACCTCGCACTGTTGAACAATATAGGTCGCGTTGGAAAACACTGAAAAAGATATAAAACACGCCCACGCAGAAGATGCAGTGATCAGAAAACACGTTTCTGGTATTTATCATGTATACAGGGATATGAATAACTGGTTTTCTCTGTGTTCCGGGATAAGCCCCAAAACTGTGATACTAAAGAAGATGTAAACGCAGTCAGTGTGAGGTGTGTGAGCTTCCTTCCAGCAGCTGTGGTTCAGAGAGAATGGAACAAAAAATACATATGTGAAAATAAATGGTCAAAAAGGGTCATTTGTGGAATAAAGATGTAAGATCTAGCGTAAATGTCCTTAAACTGACCTCAGAGTCTCCAGTCTACAGAGTGGACTCTTCAGAAAATCCCACAGCTGCTTCACTCCTGAATCCTGCAGCTTGTTGTCACTGAGGTCCAGATGTTTCAGATGGGAGGGGTTGGACTTCAGAGCTGTGATCAGAGAATCACAGCTGCTCTCTGACAACATGGAGTCAACCAGTCTGAATAATGAATAAAAGATGTAGATCAGGGATGGGCAACTTAATTGATGGAGGGGGCCACAATTTTTCATCGACACTACCAGAGGTTCATACACTTAACCCGATATGATAAAACTGCCATTTAAATATGCGTATATATATATATAAACATATTTAAAATGTTAGGGGTCACGGGGGTCTGCTGGAGCCTGTCTGAGAGGTGGGGTGTAGAAGCATGTAAGAGGCGGCGTCTGCATTAGAGGCGCTATCTAGTGCCAACTGTGACAAAACAACTGATTCAGTGCCACAGAGGACACATTTTTATAATTTTCAGAAATTCATCTTAGGGAGTAAAGTCGCTGGCATTGTGTGGCCCTCTGACATGCCAGTTGCACATCCTTGTTGTAGATAAATCATGAATAGTCAGATGTGATCAGGTTTTAAATGTGCATTTCAACATTATTGTGTCAGCCTCACTGACAACTAACTGTGGACATTTTCTAGGGTTTCTACTACAAACACTTGTCTTGAACAAAAGGACATTCATGGGACCAGCATCATGACATAATCTGACATAACTGTTTTGAAAGCTTAAACTCACATAAATGGTTTGAAAGAGTGAAATTAAGTTCCAAACTATCCTATAGAATGAATTACAAATTTGAAACAAATCAAATGTTTGGAAATGTCATTTTGAGTTTCTTTCTCCACAGCTGCAGAACTCTTTTTATAGCGTTTCTTCAACATGTTCTCAGAGAGTGTCTGTTCTCCTGGTACATCGGTTTGTTTTCCAGGTCTGAATCCTTGTAAATGCTGGTCTGAAAACTGCTGAGAGAATGTGATCAAAACAGTTTGGAGAAGCTGAATCTTGCTCTTCTAAAAAGACATTCTGTTTTGTCTCTCACAGCAGTTTTCACATTATGGCATGATCTTGATCCCATAGAAATTCACAGCTTTATGAATGAAAATTGTGGATGAACATAAATGAGGTTCAGTTGGTCATTAAACATATCAGATCTACAATTGTAACAGACAGTGAACTGACCTTAGAGTCTCCAGTCTACAGTTTGGACTCTCCAGAAAACCACACAGCTGCTTCACCACTGAATCCTGCAGCTTGTTGTGACTTAGGTCCAGATGTTTCAGACAGGAGGGGTTGGACTTCAGAGCTGAGACCAGAGAATCACAGCTAATCTCTGACAAACTGCAGCTCTCCAATCTGAAAGAATAAAAGATGTAGATGAAATCGAATCAGACATGTTTTGTTGAAATGGGCAGACTGGCTTTGTCCTTCCACTTCACACACTTGGAAATAATGAACATACAAGAACATTTGACACATCAGTCAGTGATTTAAACTGGATAAATAAAGAAAACCTACAATAGTTACAGTGAGTGAACTGACCTCAGAGTCTCCAGTCGACAGTGTGGACTGTCCAGTCCAGCAGACAGCAGCATCACTCCTGAATTCTGCAGGTTATTATCACTCATGTCCAGCTCTGTCAGATAGGAAGGGTTGGACTTCAAAGCTGAAGACACAACTTCACAAGCAGTCTCTGACAGTCTGCATCCAGTAAGTCTGTGATTAGAAAACATTAAATCTCTATAAAAATCAGACAGTTTACAGCTCATCTTCCTGTGTATGACTGGAGGCAACTCTCATCAGTCTCTCTCATAGCTGCCCCCACTATGTCAGTGTGATTTGATCCACACAGTCAGAATGAAGACATCTAGTTGATGAAAACATTTCTTCACTTTGACTCCAGAACCTTTAGATTAACTCAGTGAACACTTACAGTTGGAAAGATGGTGTCTCTTTGTCTGTGAAGGTTCTCAGTCAACCAGGTCACGATAAATCCAAAAAAGAATTTAAAATGCAACTGGACTGATAGAGTTTTGAGAAGATGTTTCACCACTCATCTGAGTAGCTTCTGTTCTAATGGACTGGTGGGAAACTCTGTGGGTATAACCCGTCAGAAACATTTGTGATGGGTTATACTCACAGAGTTTTAAACCTCAAACTCCCCACCAGTCCCTTAGAAATGAAGAAGCTACTCAGATGAGTGCAAAACGTCTTCAGAAAACTCTACCAGGCAGTTTACATGCTTTTTTGGATATGATCTCTCTTTTCTCCTTACTACTGTCAGCTACGACTGTTCACTTTCATACGCAGGAAAAGAAACTAGTCACTTGACAATAAAGATTCCTCATTTGATCTAGGCATACTGTTTCTATGACATGAGTTAGCATGGTATTTGTTCAAGTGTTCTGATGAGTCAGAGACGTTGGTCACGTTATGGCACTCCTTACCGAGTCCTGAATAAACATGATGTCATTCAAGTAGAAATAGAACTATTAAACTTTAATATAAGGCAAAGTCAACATTGTGTTGGGACATGAACCTGGTGGTGAGCTATGCAAGCTCACCATGCATAACCAAGTTAACCACACCTCCACGTGGACCCCCCCAGCTGCTCGTCTGCAGCTGGCTGCCAGGTAGTCTGCTAACAAAGAGCAACTACCCCAGGCCTCGTCCTTACATCAGCGATCCTGCTGAAGAATCTGCACCAGCTCTTTTAGCCAACAAACAGAAGGTTTGTAGGCTAAACCCCCAAACAACAGGAGCCACACGGCTAGTTAGCACCGAGCTGCTAACAAGCCACTTCAAAGGACTCAAGGAGCGGCTGGTTTCCCTCCAACGTCTGCCATCAGGAACATACAGCAAGGTCTACAACTTTACCCAGTTTGGATTTCCATCAGGAACCGGAAGCTAAAGGAGCAACACACCAGAAATGGACTGCTGGTATGACCGGGGCATAGTCAAGCTAAGCTTTTTTTTACAAGATGTTACAATCCCTTGTGCTGAAATCCCAGGCAAAACACGTTTAGAGGCCCTGTTCGACTAAGAGGCCCTACCAAGCCTACGGTCATGTAATATGACCAATAACCTATATTCTACCTAGTCATTGGGGTTTTCAAGTGGGCACCTCCCTTCACCGATGTTTCGTTAAGTTAGGCCCACGACACCTCAAAAAGGCTTAACAGTGATTTCCAGCGTCCTGGAATCACCCCCCTCCACACCGCCACTACACAACCCTCTCTTCCTCACCATTCAATGTCTATCAACAACTAGTATGGAAACTAATAACCACAAGCCAAACAAACAAATCTACCATGCTCCGCTCCGTTGATGCAAGCTGAAGCAACAAACAAATCAACTGGGGCCTACATGCGGCCTACATGCGGCCTACATGCGGCTTACATCCTTACCTTAGTTAGCTTGCCAGCTAGCATGCTTCCTGCACACCCATAACCAGTCACTGGCTCTCTCTGCTGCCCGGGACATATTGCTAACCGCAGTCCTCTGGCTTCTTCCTCGTATGCCCAGCTCACTCAGCAGAGCAAGGACCGACTTTGCCACAAATCCAAGGCAGCCCACTTCTACCGGGCAGACATAAGCCTTCCATCCATTTTGCTCTGCATCTGCTGCTAACTCTGCACACTTAGCTCTTTTTCTCTCGTTAGCCTCCTCAACTCTATCCTTCCACGGGACAGTCAGCTCTATGAAATAGACTACTTTCTCTGGTTCAGACCACAACAGCAGATCTGGCCGTAGTCGAGTGCTAGCTATCTCACCTGGGATAACCAGTTGGCTATTTAAGTCCGCCCTCATCTCCCAGGCTCCTCCTACCCTTAGCTGTCCCGTGTTATGCCTGAAGCCTGCTCCTCTAGCCTTTTCTCCCTCCCGTACAAACTTAATACATCTGTTCTCTCTGTTAACGGCCACGGAATTTACATTCACCCGTTTTTCCTCTATTGCAGCTGCTAAACATTTCAATACTTGATTGTGACACCAGGTATAACGTCCTTGGGAGAGACTAACCTTACAACCTGTCAGAATATGACTAAGTGTGCAGACACAAGTGCACAGTGGACAGGCAGCATCCTCACCTACCCACTGGTTCAGGTTCTGGGGAGTTGGCAGCACATCATAAGTAGCCCCTAACATAAATCTTATCCTGCTGGCCTACATGCTCCAAAGCACTCTCCACTTCACCTTCCTTTTCTCCACACTCTCCCAGTTCACCCATTGACCCTGCTTAGCCTGCGACACTGCCTTCGAGCATCTAACCGTTTCCTCTTGCCTCTGTACCTCTTCCACTATCATCTTTCTCCTTTCTACTGCTGATGCCTTGCTCCACAGAGGTTTCCCTGCACACAGTCCTAGGCCTCCACGCCCTTGCTGTACATGGCCTATGATATCTCTATGCTTTAGAGCTGCATGTGCTTGCTGCACTGCCTCTTTTGCCTTCCACTTCTTCCCTGTCTTAATAGTGGGCGCTACACTCCTAACCACTGGCTCCTTTGACTGAGTTAGAGTCATTTCCAGTCTAACTTTAGTGCACTTAAACTCCTCTGTTAGGCAGGTAACTAGGAGCTCCAGTATGCCTTTCCCATACAACGCTGTGCTACTTAAGCAGCGTGGGACACCAAGCCACTTTCTGATAAATGAATTACTAATTCTTTCTAGCTTTTCTACCTTTGAAAGGGCAACGTCATACACCGTCCATGTAGGCCCTAATTGGGGGGAGGCGAAGCCCTCGCAGCAGCCTGTCTCCACCTACCACCCATTTGGAAGCCCTAATAATGACCTCCATTGCCATTGTAAAGGCTAGCGGAGAGATTGTACACCCTGCCATGATGCCTACCTCCAGCTGCTGCCATGCTGTAGTGTACTCTGCTGTGGTAAAGCAGAGCTGAATGTCTAAGAAGTATGCTTTGACTAAGTTTTTTATACTACCTGGAACTCTAAAGACATCAAATGCTTCCCATAACAAACTATGTGGCACTGATCCGAAAGCATTAGCCAGGTCTAAGAATACAACATGCAGGTCTCTCTTCTCTTGCTTTGCTGACTGAATTTGCTGCCAAATCATGCTGGTGTGCTCTAAGCATCCAGAGCCTTTTGCACCGACTGTTTCACTAAGTAACTGGACAACCTCTGTGCCACAACACTGAAGAAGATCTTCGCCTCAACATTCAGCAGACTAATTGGTCTAAACTGGCTTATTTCCAACGAGTCCCTCTCTTTGGGAATAAAAATCCCCCCTGCCCTGCGCCATGCCTTGGGAATAACCTGTTTCTTCCACACTACCTTCATTAATTTCCATAAGAACCTCAACACATTTGGTGCACTCTTGTACAGCCGGTAGGGAACCCCATTAGGTCCCGGGGCTGAAGAGGCTCTTGCGCGTCTTACCACCTCCTGAACCTCTTTCCACCTTGGTGGGCTTTCATCACACTGGCTAACAATTTCACCAATAGGTGGAATATCAGCGGGTAGAGACAACTTTCTAAACCTGTCCGCATCTTTGTGCACCTCCTCCAAGTACTCCTCTAGCTTCTCTTTTGGTACCGTAAGGCTACCATTCTTTTCCTTACTAAATAGTGACTTCAGCTAAGCATAGAGTTAGAAATGTTGATTTGATGTAATATTTGTGTTTATTGAGAGTTTATAGTATAGTGGTTGGATGTTAGTTTAGATTATGCAACACATAGACTCAGGGTCTCTTGCATGCTAAACTAACCACTCTTCCTCTAACCTGGCCATCTTGACACACACACACACACACACACATGTATAAAGTACACTGTAGTTAGATTGTATGTTTACTTTAATTACTTTAAATAAATGTCTTTTAAACATACCAGTTGTCTGTTTAACGTTGCACAAGTGAATACTGCCAACCTCTACACTGCCAAGAACTCTAAATTCCTTTACCTTTAACTAGTTGTTAACATGGTATTTTGGTTATAGTTATTAAGATAATTACTGATCAGAAATCCAAATTGACAATTTAGTATAATTTATGAGACTGATTTGGCTATCTTTTCCTTCCTAGAAGGGTGGTGCCCCGAGGTGATCTGGTAATTCAGATACAATTATTTAATAATAAATAATTATTTTTGATAATTATTAATTATTCATGATAGCCAAACCCCAATATTGAGTGCCCATAGTGGTTGATAGACTGCGTCCCAGTTCACTGTGTCAGGATGGGAATGGTATGTTCCAGGGTTGCAACGCTAATATCACTTTTTACGTCAATGTACATCTAGCTCCAGTAGCTGATGTCACCATGCACCAACAATCGCAACGCCATCCTATCGGCAGGAAAGTGTGCTTGACTTAATAACTATTCAGCTGACAACTGCGAGTAACTAACTTGTCCTAGTAGCATGCCAAAAATGGTCCAAAGCTGTTGTGCCCCAGGACGCCAGAATATTCGGGGACAAGCAAAGGAGAAATGGTCCTATAGGATTCCCAAAGATCCCATAAGACAGTACATGTGGATTACTGCAATACAATGCGAAGCCGGATGAGTGCTGTTGAGCGCCTGAAAGAGTGGCAGCAGATCACATTAGCTCCGTGATTCGTACCTTTTAAGCTAAATTCGTGTGTTCCTACGATATTTTTTTTTTTCTAACTTGTTCTTGAATCCATGCCAAAAAACAATCACAGTGTGTTTTGGCGGCTTTTGTTTTTTGTAAGCTGCTTTTTTTTCTTTTTTTATTCTAAACTTTCAGTGTTAGAAAAGAAAGAATAGATATGACCTGTAACGCCTGCCTGAAGGCAACAGGTTGAAGAGATGTGAGGTGAGTATTGTCCTTTAGAATGTTCCTGGCCCTGCTGAGACAGTGGGAGTTGTAGATAGAGATTATGGAAGGCAAAGGGCAGCCAGTGATTTTGTGCTGTGTTGGTCACCCTCTGCAGTCTCTTCCTGTCAGCCTGTGTGCAGCTGGAGTGCCACACTGACAAAGCTTTCAATAGCTTTCGATATTGTGCCACCATCGAGAAGTCAGCAGGCTCTCGATGGTGGCATGATAGATGGTCACCAGCAGGCTTTTGTGTAGTTGTTGCTTCCCAAGCACCCTCAAGAAGTGTAGTCGTTGCTGGGCCTTGACCAAAGCTGAGGTGTTGACTGACCAGAAGAGGTCCACAGAGATATGGACCGTCAGGAATTTGAAGGACTCCACTTGCTCCACACATTCCCCGTTGATGTACAGGGGGGCAGGGGCGGCTCTGCGGCTAATGTCTAATTTTAGTGATATTCATTGCCAGGTTATTAGATGCACACCACTCACCAAGTTTCAGGACCTCATCTCTGTATGCCGTCTCGTTCCCCTGTTATCAGCCCCACCACCGTTGCATCATCAGCGAATTTGACAATGATGTTCTGTGGATGGGCAGGACTCCAGCCAGATGTGGAGAGCGAGTAGAGAAATGGGCGAGTAGAGAAGAGCATCCTGATGTAGCTCCCCTGTTTCTCCACGCTGGCTCAGCGCAGAGTGGAGAGTGATGGCTATTGTGTCTTCGGTGGATCTGTTTGACTGGTATGCAAACTGATGTGGATCTAGGGTAGAGGGGAGGCAGGTTTTGACGTGTTTCAGAACCAGTTTCTCAAGGAACTTTGTGATGACTGTTGTAAGTGCTATGGGACGGAAATCATTGAGGCTAGTTGTAGGTGACTTTTTAGGGACCGGGATGATGGTGGCAGATTTTAAACAGGCTGGGATGATGGCTTGTTTCAGTGACAGGTTGAAAATGTGAAGACTTGTGCTAGCTGGTCGGCACATGCCTTGAGCACTTTTCCTGGTACTCCATCTCGACCTGTAGCCTTCCTGGGGTTAATAGCACGGAGCACCCGTCTCACGTCCTCAGCCTCAAGAGTGAGTGGTGGGGTGCCGGAGGTTGGCGTGGGTTGTAGTGGGGTTTGGGGTGGTGGGGCTGAGTGCTGTGCCTGGGAGTCAGCTTCTCTGCCAGTGCCACATCTGGGTCCCCGGGTGTCGCAGCAAAGCCTCTGTAGTTGGTGATGGACTGTTTACTCTACCACACCTGCCAGGAGTTGTTGAGCTGCTCAACAACGAGCTATCTGAAGGCTACGTCACGTTCCCGGAGGAGCGTGTGGACCTGGCTGGTCATCCATGGTTTTTGGTTTGGAAACAACAGGATGCTCTTTTCTACAGTGACTGTTCCAATGTAGTACTTGATGTAAGACAGTACTGTGTCTGTGAAAATAGCCAGGTCTTCATGGTGAAAGGCTTCCCACTGTGTTTGTTCAAAGCAGTCCTGCAGTCGGGGGAGGGCATCGTCAGGCCAGGTGGTGATGGTCTGTCTTTTGGGCTTTGTCTGTCGGCTGAGGGGGGTGTATGCGGGAGTGAGGAATAGGGAGAGGTGGTCTGACTGGACCATGTGGGGGAGGGGTATGGCTCTGTATGCATGCTTGATGTCAGAATACACATGGTCCAGAGTGTTCTCCCCTCTTGTTGGGCACTCCACATATTGATGGAATTTTGGTAAAACATGTTTGAGATTTGCCTTATTAAAGTCCCCTGCAATAACGTGAATACCATTTGGATAGGCCCGCTGACGGTTGTTGATAGCATTTAGCAGCAGAGAGAGAGCTGTTTTTACATTAGCATCCGGTGGTATATAAACTGCAGTGATGACAACAACAGCTAGCTCTTAAGGCAGAAAGAATGGTCTTCATCTCACCGATATGAACTCTAAGTCAGGAGAACAGTGTCTGTTCAATATAGTGCTATCGTTGGACCAACCTACATGCACGTAGATGCAGAGTCCCCCTCCTCTGTTCATCCCGGAATCGCTGTTTCTGTCCCATCTGTGTAGCGTACTGCCTGCTACCTGCACTGATACATCGGGGATTTGTGCGTGTAGCCATGTTTCTGTGATGATAAGAGTGCCGCATTATTGAACATAGTGATTTTCAGCCAGCTGTAATTCCAAATCGTCCGTTTTGTGTACCATGGATCTGCCGTTTGAGAGATAGAGGCTTGGCAGCGGAGGTTTGAGTGGCTGTTTCCTTTGCTTAGCCAGCAGGCAAGCCCTACAGCCCCGTTTCTGCTTCCTTTTGCAACGCTGTCTACGTTGCCTGCCAGACCCGATAACAATCCACGGAGATCCCACTGATCTTGCTATCTCGTCCCAAATGTTGTGAGTGTGTTGGAAAACACTATGGAAAACATCCTGTGTAGTGCCGGTGCCCAAGAAACTCATCCCATCTGGCCCCGACGACTTCAGACCGGTTGCACTGACATCACATGTCATGAAGATCCTGGAGAGACTCGACTGACTCAGCTGAGACCCCTGGTGACCCTTGTCTTGGACCCTCTTCAGTTGCGTATCAGCCTCGTGTTGGTGTGGAAGATGGTGTCATCTACCTGCTGCACCGTGCTCACTGTCACCTGGATGGTGGGAAGGGCTCTGTGAGGATCATGTTATTTGATTTCCCCATTGCTTTTAACACCATTCAGCCCTTTCTGATGATTGAGAAGCTGCTCAGGATGGGTGTCAGCTCTTCCACTGTTCCCTGGATTACTGATTACTTGTCTATCAGGCCAGTTTGTGCAGCTGTGGGGCTCCCTATCTGATACCATTGTCAGTAATGTGGGGGCACCACAGGGGACTGTCCTGTCTCCATTTCTGTTCACTCTTTACACCTCTGATTTCCAGTACAGCTCTGGGTCCTGGAACCTGCAGAAGTTCTCTGATGACTCTGCAGTGGTTGGGTCTATTAGAGATGGACAGGAGGTGGAGTACAGGACACTGATCGCAGACTTTGTGGAGTGGTCCCAGACAAATCACCTACTCCTGAATGTGGACAAGACCAAGGAGCTGGTTATTGACTTCAGGAAGAAGAGGACACCAGTGGAGCCCAACACCATCCAGGGTCTGAAGGTGGAAGTAGTGGACCATTATAAGTACCTGGGAGTCCACTAGAACAGCAGACTGGACTGGAGGGACAACAGTGATGCTGTGTACAAGAAGGGACTGAGTAGACTCTACTTCCTGAGGAAGATCAGGGGCCTCATGTACTAATGTTGCGTACGTACAAAAACGTTCCGTACGTACTCGCTCACGTAAAAGTTCAGATGTATGAAGAGAGAAATGTCCGTGAATTTTGTACGTGCCAACGGCAACGACGTGGCTGGCGTACGTATGATTCTACAGATGTGGATCCTTTGGCGACACTTAGAGGTCATGCTGGGAAACTGTCATCATAAAACTGTGAAAACTATTGTGATGTGCACATCAGAGAAACACGACAAATTTGCACTGATGAACAATTAACACACCCAGGTGTCCGTGATTATGTGAGTGGATATAAAAGCATGCGCAAATTGATGCAGAAAATGTCGTTAACAACAATGGCAGCCTTAGCATTATTAGAAGATTTCGCAAACGGTACAATAAGAAGAGAGCGTGCATTCAGAGACAGAGATGATTTCCTGGCTAATAACGACAACTGGCTCATCAGCCGCTTTAGGTTCCCGATGGCAATTCTGGAACTGTGCGCAGAGCTTCGGCCGGCATTGGAGCGCTACACGGCAAGGAGCCATGCGTTACCTGTGTCCGTACAGGTACTGACCACACTGGGGTTCCTCGCAACCGGGGCATTCCAGAGGGAGCTGGCCGACCGATCGGGACTGTGCCGGCGCTGTGCAGAACCATACCAGCCGTGTGGGACGGAATTATACGCATGTCAGCCAGGTAGATCAGATTCCCATACAATCTGAACAGGTCAACATTAAGAGCAATCTGCAGCGAGAGACGGTTTTCTGAATGTAATCGGAGCTATCGACTGCACACACATTGGTAGAAAAGCGCCATCGCATGAATTTGTAAATGTCAATAGGAAATATTTTCATTCATCAGTGTACAGATCATGCGCAAATGCAAGTAAACATTGTGGCTCGTTCTTATGTTTTCGTTTTCTGATCGCGCAGACAGGGGAATCTCAGGTGCAGGGTCATTTTAAATATAATTTGCATATTTAAAAGAGGCGTGGACACGGAGTTGCATATTTAAAAGGGGCGTGGACGGGGAGGAGTCGGGTACGTTCGATTGGGATGTACAAAGGAAATGTGCTTCGAAATGCTTGTAAATCTGAGTTAACGTCACGATTTAGTATGAAATCTACGCAACTGTTAGTACATGAGGCCCCTGGTCTTTTAACGTATGCTGCAAGTTCCTGGAGATCTTCTACCTGCCTGTACTTTGCTGTGGTGTGTTGGGGGAGCAGCACCAGCAAAAAGGACATAAGTAGGATCGACAAATTGATCCGAAAGGCTGGTCATGTGATTGGCAGTAAGAATCAGAATCAGAAAGACTTTATTGCCAAGCATGTTTGTGCATACAAGGAATTTGCCTTGGTGTTGGTACGCATAAAATCAAATAAAATAGAATAAAATAAAATAAATATAGAAACTATATTTAAAATACAGAAAATACAATATACTGTATATAGGAAGAACAGAAGTTGGAGACGTTTGTCTCAGTGAGGGACAGGAGGACACTAGACAAGCTGCTCTCCATCATGGACAATCAGTCACATCCACTACACCAGACTATATAGGAACAGTGGAGCTCATTCTCCAACAGGCTGATCCAGCTCAACTTCCACACTGAACGCCACAGAACATCATTCATACCATTCTCTGTCCAGCTGTACAACGACTCACCTTTCTTTGACAGATAACTCCATGTTAATGATATTAATGGACGCTATTCCACCTTACACCTTACCCTGTTTATATAATTTATATTCTTCCTTCACTATTTCTTGTACATTGGTTTATATGCTAATATGATCATATGTACATTTTGGCTTATTCTATTTTTATTTTATCTTACTAAATGTTATTCATTAGAAGTTAAGAGTATTTTGTTATGTACAACTAAGCTACTGTGACCAAGCAATTTCTCTTGTGGATCAATAAAGTTAATCTAAGTCTAAGAAAATAGAGTGGTGGGATCCCTCAAGAAGCAGATTTCGCTTGTGTAGCGATCACTTTATATCAGGTTCAGAATCTTGTGTTTTCCAGGTGTAATGTCTTGTTTATTTAGCATGTTTTTAACACGATGTCCAACAAATTTCTTTTCAGTTTTTATCCGACAAATGCCAAAGCTGGAAAGAAATCACACCTAGGGCATGATAAGGGTCCGTGGTATCAAACCTGTCGAGTTTTGCAGTGTCAGAGTTGTTTTCGTCAACGACGACGATGACGAAATTATTTCGTTGACGCCCCTTTTTTTCATGACAATAACCAGACAGTGGTGAGGTTAACATGGCTCTTTGATAACGAAAACATGACTAGATATGTGTAAGCTGTCGTTGACGAGACAAGACTGGACGAAAATGTTAGTGGGTGGTCAGTCAGACGTTCAAAAAGCGACTGGTAAATAGCGAAGGTCGCATTTTTTCTTGATAAAAATAAAACAAAGTTGGATAGAGCTTTTAACACTGTATATATACGGGTAGATCACTTTGACTTGGTCATTGTAACACATAACTCCTGGCGCAAAATGCTCTAACTTCAGGCTAAAACTAACTTGGTTGTGCTGTTAACTGAGCATGTTTTTGTTCTTGTTTTTTTTGGTGTAATGAACATTGATTCCACTGTTACCATTTACCAGTCTAAAACTAGACTAAAACCTTTTTGAGTTACTAAAACCATCACATATAGAAAATGAATGTGACTAAAACTAATTAGCATTTTTGGCCAAAAGACTAAGACTAAATCTATGGCTGCCAAAAACAACACGGCTACTGGTCAATTTCTATCGTGCAGTAAACTCTGACGGCCTGAAATCAGAGCTGGCTCCATTTTAACAAAGAGTTCTCCTGCCAGTATGGCGGCATCAACAAAAAAAGTCACATGACTATGTGTGTGGTTTAAGCTAGTCTTTAGATTTTAGCAATGAACTGTGTTGCAGAATGAGATGCCCCATCCTGGCTCACATGCAGGTAAGTGTGCTGCTTTGATCCTCTCTCAGCCTCATTAAACAAACAGCGGACGGGCCCACCCTACATTGGGAAGCAGTGTCTATCTTGTCAGCCTCTTGCTCTTTGGCCCTGAGGTCCGCCCACTTAATTAACTTTTTAAATATATTTTGCTCTTATTTATTTGTATTTTTTAGTTCTAATTAAAAGAAAGTTAAAAGTTCAATAAATGCTTGTTCTCAAATCAATGAATAACCATCATTAATAATCGTGATTACAATATCAATCAAAATAATCGTGATTATGATTTTTGCCATAATCGAGCAGCTCTATTTTCTCATTTACTGATTCGCCACCTAAATGAAAACTCAAAAGACTGTTTGACTGTTTTTTATGTGAGTCAAGTATGGTAATAGCTAGACTGTAGGACAACTGGCTTTGAAGCTATGTATCAGCTTGCTGCTAATGTAGCTAACGCTAGGTCACCTAAATAAGAAAGACACCGATTCCCTGAAATGTCTGTGATTGGTGGGCAGGTGCAAATCTCCTGATGTTATAGTTATACTTGCTAATGTTATTTTCCCCCCAGAAACAAGCAAATCTCATTCTTGATTGGGTATTTAAATGGTGTTGTCAACAATTCTGATAACTTCCTGTCATTTGAGCTGCCATGTCATCAGTCTAAGGTAAACTAGGTCGCCCGGCTAACCGCCAAAAATAGATAAATGGCTAAAACGGATAGATTGCTCTTCCAGACAGACATTAACTGCTACCACCAGTCAGGCTCTCAGACATTTCTTTTTCTAGCTGCTACAAGTGCATGAGAGTAAGGGGTACATGGCTGGAGCTCAAATGTCTGAAGGGGTACGGGCTGTGAAAAGTTTGGGAACCACTCATGTAGGTAATCATCTGCCTAATAAGCAACATTCTTACTTACATGCTTACAGTTCATCTGAAAGTAACCGACTTGGAGGCTCACTCCCGGCGGCACAATATTAAAATCATTGGCTTGCCTGAAAAATTCGAGAACGGACATCCAACCGAGATTTTGGCCAAGTTCATCCCTGAGCTGAGCTCTTGTTCGGTTTCATGTGTTCTTCTTGTCTTTCTCATTTTATTAGCGCATTATGTTTGTACGCTGCTCTGTGCAAAATCCATATGTATCCTGATATACCTTCAACAGGTGGTGGCTGGGTCATGTTCTCAAGTGAGCTAAAGTGTTCTCTCAAAATCTCTGTCTGCTGATGTAGTGTATTTGTATGAAATGCATGTCAGACCCGCAAAGGAAAAATTACTTAGATGTAGCTGGGCCAACCAGATTTTTCAGTCCACGTTTTCTGGTAAAGCCCAGGGAGTGGCAATTTTGATGAGCAAGACTGTTCCCTTTAGGCATGTTTCTACTGTGAGTGATCCAAATGGCTGGTTCATTCTGGTAACTGGCTACATTTACTCATTTCATGTTATGCTTCTTAATGTATACTGTCCAAATTTTGATGACCCAGCCTTCTTCTGTAAGATATTTAACTCACTGCCTGATCTCTCGGATACACATTTAATTGTAGGTGGTGACTTCAACTGTGTGCTTGATAGCCGTTTGGATAGGTCAGCCCAGTCAAATCAGTTGTCTACCTCCTCCATGGTTTTAAATGACTGAATGTCTTCCATGAATCTAGTTGATATTTGGAGGCTTGGACATCCTACAGATAAAGACTATTCTTTTTTCTCACAAATTTACAAGTCCCTTTCAAGAACAGATTATGTTTTAATTGACTCTAAATTGATATCCAATGTGATTGCCTCAAAATATCATAATATTCTCATTTCTGATCACTCTCCAACTTCATTGGTCCTTGATCT
Organism: Planiliza haematocheilus; assembly: GCA_005024645.1. Lineage (NCBI taxonomy): Eukaryota > Metazoa > Chordata > Actinopteri > Mugiliformes > Mugilidae > Planiliza > Planiliza haematocheilus. Next base: position 347,569 of record SRSE01000734.1, read on the forward strand.
TAATCATACAAAACAGCAGTTTACCTGGAGTCTCCACCCATCACTCTTTTCCGGGGCATCATTCTGTCTATATATCTACTAAGATCTCAGAATTCCTTGAGAGTAATGACAATTCGGAAGTCACAGACTCCACTTTATAGAGTTGTGTCAGAAATTGAAACTGAACTATCGCAGTTGGAACTTGCCTACAGGGCTACAGGGCTTCCTCCAGCCCTTCCACCTTACAAAATATTAAACTTAAATATGAATATAACACTATCCTATCCAGTCAGATATGCAATCAGTTGTTAAAGATCAGGCATAAACACTTTGAGTTGGGGGATAAGCCCCATAAATTACTGGCCCAACAGTTAAGAGGCTTGCAAGCTAGTAGAGCCAGAAAGTCCCACCCACATTATATGAAGCCAATATTTCATTGTTTTTAAAAGAAGGCTTTTTTCGATGCGTAAACATACAGAAGCTGGAGAGAGAGAACTGCCATTACGCACGAGCAAGTCCACCAGGCAGCCATTTTGTGTCTTTAAGACAACTATTTTAGTAGCAATTGTCGTAGTTCAAGGCCCTGAAGGACAAATGAGGCTTTTTCAGCCATTTTTTTTCTTGAAAGTGGAAAATTACCTATTTGGCACACTGGTGCACATTGGTGCCAAATTGTGCCAAACGAATGTCCGCCTGATCCTATCCTTACTAAAACTTCTTGTGGAGGCTTTGCCCTTTGTTCAAATTACATTAGATTTGTTATATGTGTAGTCAATACATAGCTGAAGGTGATCAGTGGCCCCTGTGTGCATGGGATTATTGCTGGCATAGTGTTATCCTCTTACAAATAGGGGAAAAATTTCTTACAATTTAATCAAGTATAGTAACAGATACAACATTTCTGACACTGGGAATAGATTCCCTGAGGTCTCTAGATGTCCCCAGACACCAAGGACATGCATATGAACTAGAGGTCGACCGATTGATCGGTTTGGCCGATTAATCGGCGCCGATAGGACGTTTTAAAAACTATCGGCATCGGGCGAATTTGGCGCCGATAGTTGCCAATAGCCATTTTTTCCCCACAGTGCCATAAACTGCTTCTTCCCTGCACTGCTCTCTGTCTCTCTCTGAAAAAAACAAAAAAACTCCGCTCTGTCGCTCTGATCACTGAGGGGCGGGGCTGCTCTTCACACACAGCGAGAGAGAGAGAGACGCAGCGTGTGCAGCGGCAGCAGAGAGGAGTTAAGTGATCTGTGGAGAAGACAAGTCGACTGGACGACAACACGTGTCATTGTAAGTGAAATAAAACCTTCACAAGTTGAAAGTCAACAAACATAACCTCCTTTGCAGAGGCAATAAGTACCACTAGTTCAACAAGCATAAACGTGCATCATATTTCAGCATAAACAGCCACATCTCCACCGGCATGATTTAGCCTACATGAGCTTGTTAAGCTAACAACAGTTAGCTTGTTAACAGGCTAAAATGAAAGCTGTCTGTGTGTAGTCTCTTCATCTTAGTTTGCCATGAATCTTAAAATTTGGGAATTTCTTGTAAATTCTTTAGTTTTAATAAAGAACAGGACTGTTAAGAGTATAGATAAGATAAAGAAAAAATCCTAGAATACCATCCCTATAGCTGGTAAGTGGTTGCAGTTATCGGCCGATTAATCGGTTATCGTTTTTTTCCTGCTCCAAAGTATCGGTATAATATCGGCATTCAAAAATCCACTATCGGTCGACCTCTAATATGAACCATGTCATTGTGTAACAATTCTTCATTTACTTTGGGTATGTATTTTTAGGCGTTTTCTTCTCAATATGGCTAGGGAGGAACAGGTTAATGTGTGTATGTGTTTGTAAGTGTGTGTTCTGTTTTGCTTGTTGTTTTTATTTTGTCTTTTTTCTGTGTCTGTGTCTGTAACTTGTTATATACAAAATTCTAATAAAAATAGATTTTTAAAAAAGTGCTGACGCATCTCCAAACATCCTCCACGCTCACTGTGACTTTAGTGATCTTTAGAAAATGATACAGACCTTATGTTGAACCACTAAACTTACAATATAATCAGGGGTGTAGTGGTAAAAAAAGAGTTGGGTAAACTATAATTTTTGGGATCAGGGAGACCACAACGCAGTAGGGGCCAATTTATAGTCGATATATAGTATAGTTATTTTACACAGCATGCAGTGATTTTAATGGGAACAGGTCATACAATCAAATTGCCAGGCTGTTAGAACTGAATGACACTGACTGTATATACCATGGGCAATTATTTGTCTCAAGGGGCCACATGAGAAACAGTAAATATCTTGGAGGGCCGTGCCAATAGGCTGAACTCAATTCTGTGCCCTCAGCAGTGGTATGTTTTATTTTGCACTAATGTTTTTAGTAAAGGGATGATCAAGAAAGCAATTAGTCATACTTAAAGCTTGAAATGCTTTAATAAGAATAAACACATTCTCTTAAAAAGTGCAGTTAATTAAATCTTACTACTAATACTACTGTATATTAAATAAATGATCATTCATAAACCACATGTCAAACTCAAGGCCCTTAACTGTATCAGGTAAGATTGTATTTCATATCAGAACTGACCCGCAGGTGTTTTATGTGCGACAGGCATGTACGTCAATTAGCTCCTCCTCCCAGCTTTATTGAAACAGCACACACGGCTAACAGAAACTTATAAATGACAGCACTGCAGCTAAACATCAGTCTGTTAGCATACATGCTAACATACGCACACACTGAAAGTGACCGTTAGCCAAATAATAGCAGCACGTTTAACACGGCATTAGCATTAGCATGTGACCACGCAAAAAAAAGGTTGTGTCTGGATGATCTGTGGAAAACAAATGACATGGGCCGGTCAGAGTCAGCCAAAGGGCCGCATACGGCACCACAATTACAACAATAAGCCCAGTTCAATAAAAATGTTATTTAAAAATGGACAGCACTTGCTAACAATCCACCAAAGCTGTCTGGCACCATTAGCGCAGTGTGATTGACAACTGACAGCTGCCGCAGCAGCCTGAGGAAATGGGTGGGACTTACCCACAAGGACGAAATGCAATTGGCTATCAGCCTAGGCAATGATACGTGAACACAACACAACAATAGCCGTCCGACCCAGCCCCCAAAGCGGACTACAACGCTGTTGGCCGTTGCTATAAAGGTTTTTTCCCCTTTAGTTTTCTTTTTCTCATGACCCGGCCCACAAGACCACTGGCCCACCGGGGAAATCCCCGGTGTCCCCGTACGCCAGTCCGCCCTTGACACGCACATTGAATAAGTGACTTGTCTTGCCTAACTTGCTAAGTTCTCTATTATGTCCGTGACATGAAGCTAGCATCACCTGCTGTCATCATGACAACGTAACGTTAGCATGGTTCACAAACCAGAACGATGGGGGGTTTATCCTAAAAACATCAAGTTTAGCTTCATTCTTTTTGGACTCACTGTGTCGAGACGCTTTGCTGGCATCAGCTGAAAGGTGGATGCTCCGACGCTTCAGAAATCACCTGATATCCATTTCTTTACACTAATGAATCGCACAGCCTGCTGGCTCCCGCAAGAGAGCGATCGGTAGACAGACAGATTAAAACCCCCCAAAACTTGTGCAGGATCTACTAAGTGTAGCCAATTGAAAAATAACGAAATAGCTGTGTATTAATATCTGTATAAAACAAGAGACATACGTGCGTAAATTGTATTTGGAGGTGCGTAAACTATATTTAGAGGTTCATAAACGCTATTTCCTTAAATCTGGAGGTGGGTAAACGGCGTTTACGTGCGTTTACGCACCACTACATCCCTGAATATAATATAGTATAATAAAAAATATAATATAGTATCTATCAAAAATCCAACACTATAAGTTTGAGATGAGGTCCTTCATTAGTTTCTTTGGGGTTTGCATTAAGCCTCCATCACAAAAAGAAAAGTAAAGAAATGATTAACAGAACAAAAATAGAATCTAACCATTTAACTATTTACTTAAATGCAAAAATCACAAACAACTACTGTGAATATATATAGTCACAGTATTTTAAACAACTTCAGTGGAAAAAAAGACAACTGATGTTAAATCCGTGCAGTTAAACTTTATATTTGAAGAACTAACCTACCAATCTCCACTGATTAATTATGTTAATGATCACATCTGGACTCACCGAGCCTTTCTGCAGTTCCTCACAGCTGGGATCAGTCTCCGTCGTCCCTCCTCTGATGTGTTGTACTTCTCCAAATCCAACTCATCCAGAACCTCGTCTGACATCTGCAGCATGTAGGCCAGAGCTGAGCAGTGGATCTCAGAGAGTTTCTTCTTTGATCTGTTCTCTGATTTCAGGAACTTTTGGATCTCCTGATGAACTGAGAGGTCGTTCATCTCCATCAGACAGTGGAAGATGTTGATGCTTCTGTCAGGAGAGATTTTATAAGTGTTCATCTCCTTCAGCTTGTTGATGGCTCTCTGGATGATTTCTGGACTGTTCTCTGTCTGACCCAGCAGGCCTCCTAAGAGTCTCTGGTTGGACTCCAGAGAGAGACCATGAAGGAAGCGAACAAACAAGTCCAGGTGACCATTTTTACTCTTCAGGGATTTCTTCATGGCTCTATACAGGAAGTCATCCAGAGATAGGCTGTCCATGTCATCCTCCTCTTCCTCCTCCTCGTTATCCTCATTATCGTCCTCTTCCTTCGCTGTCTTATCCTTCTCATCCTTTTCTTTCTCCTTCTCCTTCTGCTCCCCATCCTCCCCATCCTCCTCCTCCCCACCTACCTGCTCCTCCTCTTTCCCAACCTCCTCCTCCACATCCTCATCCTCTTCTTCCTCCTCCTCTTCCAGATCTTCATCATCATCATCCTCATGGTTTTTCCCCAGGAAGTCCTGCAGTATCTCTTTCTTCCTGTTGGTATAACAGGAGATCATGTAGACTGCAGCCAGAAACTCCTGAACGCTCAGATGAACAAAGCAGTAGACTGATTTCTGGAAGATCAAACTCTCTCTTTTGAAGATCTCTGTACAAACTCCTGAGTACACTGAGGCCTCTGTCACACCAAGACCACAGAGCTCCAGGTCTTCTTGGTAGAACATGATGTTTCCTTTCTCCAGATGTTCAAACGCCAGCCTCCCCAGCTTCAGAAGAACTTCCCTGTCAGCCTCCATCAGCTCCTGTGGACTCGTCTCATGTCCCTTGTGGTACTTGTTCTTCTTCCTCTTTGTCTGAACCATCACAAAGTGTGAGTACATGTCAGTCAGGGTCTTGGGCAGCTCTCCTCTCTGCTCTGTAGTCAACATGTGCTCCAGAACTGTAGCAGTGATCCAGCAGAAGACTGGGACTCCACACAGGATGTGGAGGCTCCTGGATGTCTTGATGTGGGAGATGATTCTGCTGGACAGCTCTTCATCACTGAACCTCCTCCTGAAGTACTCCTCCTTCTGGGCGTCAGTGAAGCCTCGTACTTCTGTTAGCCTGTCAACACATGTAGGAGGGATCTGATTGGCTGCTGCAGGTCGGGAAGTGATCCAGACCAGAGCCGAGGGAAGCAGTTTCCCCTGGATGAGGTTTGTCAGCAGCACGTTGACTGATGCCTTCTGTGTGACATCAGATACAACCTCACTGTTGTTGAAGTCCAATGAAAGTCTGCTTTCATCCAGGCCATCAAAGATGAACAAAAGTTTACAGACAGCCAGCTCCTCTGCTGTGACCTTCTGTAATGTTGGATGGAAAACATGGAGCAGCCTGAGAAGACTGTACTGCTCATCTTTGATCAAGTTCAGCTCCCTGAACGAAAGCACAATCAACGCACTGACATCTTGGTTTTCCAAACCCTCTGCCCAGTCCAGAGTGAACTTCTGCACTGAGAAGGTTTTTCCAATGCCAGCGACACCATTGGTCAGAACCACTCTGACGTGTCTCTGTTGGTCAGGTAAGGCTTTAAAGATGTCGTGGCACTTGATTGGAGTGTCATGGAGAACCTTCATCTTGGAAGCTGTCTCCAGCTGCTTCACCTCATGTTGGGTATTAACCTCTTCACTCTGTCCCTCTGTGATGTAGAGCTCAGTGTAGATCCTGTTGAGGAGGGTTCCACTTCCTGTTACAGCAGTTCCTTCAGTCACATGTTCACATCTCCTCTTCAGACTGATCTTATGTTCATCTAAAACCTCCTGCAGACCATCAGCAGCTGAAAAAAAAAGATGAGACAAAAGAAAAATCAGTCATCCATGTTTTAAGTCACAAAGAACAAAAAACGGACTTTTAACTGTTTTGTAAGAAGTTGTTTCTTTTCACAATAAAGCATTTTTATGAAACTTTAGAGAGGTTATTTTATCTATTTTATCTGTGGCTGTTCCTTCCTCTCTGGAATATTAAAGACTGATCCACCGATAAAATGGTGAACAACATTTTCATCTCTTGTTTTAGCAACACCAACAAGAAAATACTGCTAATCACATGACAAATACTCTCATCTCCATCCTGCTGAGCTCACTGCAACCCCTCACTTCATTCACAGATCACTCATCTGTTGCTGTCTGAGCTGTGGCGTTCAGCCTGCAAAGATTTAAAGGAAATCTAGACAGCAAGTCCCAAGACTTTTTTCCTATGCTGGATGCCTCATTATTAACATGGATACAGATGTCCTGATTGGTTCATATAAACACAGGCAGTGCTACAATAAAACCATTCAAACACAGATCACAGGTCATGTGATACAGAGCAGGGGCCTCATGTACTAACGTTGCGTACGTACAAAAACGTTTCGTACGTACTCGCTCACGTAAAAGTTCAGATGTATCAAGAGAGAAATGTCCGTGAATTTTGTCTGTGCCAACGGCAACGACATGGCTGGCGTACGTATGATTCTACAGATGTGGATCCTTTGGCGACACTTAGAGGTCATGCTGGGAAACTGTCATCATAAAACTGTGAAAACTATTGTGATGTGCACATCAGAGAAACACGAAAAATTTGCACTGATGAACAATTAACACACCCAGGTGTCCGTAATTATATGAGTGGATATAAAAGCATGCGCAAAGAGGTGCAGAAAATGTCGTTAACAACAATGGCAGCCTTAGCATTATTAGAAGATATCGCAAACGGTGCAATAAGAAGAGAGCGTGCATTCAGAGACAGAGATGATTTCCTGGCTAATAACGACAACTGGCTCATCAGCCGCTTTAGGTTCCCGAGGGTAATCCTTCCGGAACTGTGCGCAGAGCTTCGGCCGGCCGGAGCGCGACACGGCAAGGAGCCATGCGTTACCTGTGTCCGTACAGGCACTGACCACACTGGGGTTCCTCGCAACCGGGGCATTCCAGAGGGAGCTGGCCGACCGATCGGGACTGTGCCGGCGCTGTGCAGGACCATACAAGCCGTGTGGGACGGAATTATACGCATGTCAGCCAGGTATATCAAATTCCCATATAATCTGAACAGGTCAACATTAAGAGCAATCTGCAGCGAGAGACGGTTTTCTGAATGTTATCGGAGCTATCGACTGCACACACATTTCTTTAAAAGCGCCATCGCATGAATTTGTAATACGTAATGCGCGAATGCAAGTAAACATTGTGGCTCATTCTTTTTCGTTTTCTGATCGCGCAGACAGGGGAATCTCAGGTGCAGGGTCAATTTAAATATAATTTGCATATTTAAAAGAGGCGTGGACATGGAGTTGCATATTTAAAAGAGGCGTGGACGGGGAGGAGTCGGGTACGTTCGATCGGGATGTACAAAGGAAATGTGCTTCGAAATGCTTGTAAATCTGAGCTTACGTCACGATTTAGTAAGAAATCTACGCAACTGTTAGTACATGAGGCCCCAGATCTGTTTACTGGATCAGAAACAATGCAGTGAAGTTTCACTGGGAGTTCATTTACAATGATATTTATAATGATCTTAAATCTCTATGATGTAGAACACAACAATGTGTTTTATTAAATCAACAGGTTTCCATAAAAGAGTACATCAGCAGACAGATGTACAGTCTCACTTGTTCTGGATCTTTTTCCACACTGAGGACAGGAGGAGTCTCCTGATGAAGATGACTGGTCCCAGAATGAGGTGATGCACTTTCTGCAAAACCAGTGTCCACAGCTGGTAGAGACTGGATCCTTCAGGACGTCCTGACAAAAAGCACAGCAGGACAGCTGCTCCTCCACAGAAACTTGACTCCTCTTTCTCTCCCTGTCAATACATGTTTGTCACTAAAATTATTAACAGATTGTTGGTGAAAAAAACAAAACAAAATCTCAATCTTTGAATCTTTGTTTTCAACTCTCCAGCTTTCATCAACACCAATGAAGTGCTTTTCCAATCTGGCTGTCTCATTAAACACTGTCAGAACCAACTGATTTGTATCATCTTTTTTCATGGATAAATATAGCAGCGTGTCATCTGAATATTAATGGAAATGTATACAGTATTTCCTAATATGATATGTCAAGTAAAAGCGTAGTTACAGCAAAAATGTGCATGTCTTGTTAATAACGTGAGTTGTAGGTGCTTATTTACAGAAAAAAACTACTTGAGCATGAGCACTTCCTGGTTCTAGACTAGGATCTCATCTGCCCACAATAAAACATCCGTATCATGACTATAAATCTTTTAGCAGAACATGTCTGCTTCATTGTAAAATCTTCCATCAGGTCAGTTTACAGTAAGTTCTCTTACTTTGAGTCTGACGGTCCAGGTTCTTTACTGAAGTCTGGAAGACGTCCTTTGGACCAGTCACTCTTCATAGACAGACAGCTGGATACTGGAGACTCTGATCTATGGCTGTTGTTCTGACCTCTGTGGAAAGAAATGTGTTATTATTCTCATCAATCCCCTGAACAACAGTGCAAATAGCAGCTGAAAAAACACAAACTACAGCTGCTGCAGCAAAAACAATTCAAAGTATTTTTATTAAAAATATACTCTGATTCCAAATTAGTCGCATAAACAAGTTAGTAGCAGCTCTCTTACTCAGTGTCTGAGGGTCCAGGTTCTGCTTTGAAGTCTGGATTTATATCTTTAGGGTTGTCACTCTTATTAGACAGACAGGTGTCTTCCTCTTCCTCCATCTTACGGACTTCCATCAGTCTGAGATGTAAACCAGTAACTCTCAGTGAGTTTACATACATTTCAGTTATTGTCAGCTGATTTCTTAAGTGTCATTGAACCACACATCTGGTTACCATAATACAAGGAGCTCATGTTGAAATGTCTGAAAGAATGAAAATTAAATTCACCTTGCTTCAGTCTTCAGTTTTCTTCCCTCTGCTGTGTGGCTCTGTCTGAGTCTGAACAAATACAGTGACACTTCCACGTCCGTCCATTAAAATCACGTCAATAAAAAGTTCCCTTTCCAGACAACTAAAAAACAGGACGCTCCTGCATGTTTCACTGGATCTGGATCTTCGTGAGGGACAGTGAGGTTAAGGTGGACAAGCTTTCATCTAGGCCCGTAGACAGATATCTGGATCCTGGAGACTCTGCTCAGTCCTTCCCATCCTCCTTTTCTGGCATCAGTCTGAGAGCTAAACCAGTCAAGTTTTAGATGGGAAATCTAAATCTTCTTCCCTCCAAAGTGGAGAAAAACAAAGGACACTGACAGTAATATGATAATAATCTTGTGTTAATACTCACCTTTCCTCTACGTTCGACTGTGGCGTCAAAACGTCTGAGCTGATTTCAGTGTTTCCTCCCTGTTCTCTTGAACCTTGACCACCTGCTCAGGTGAGCTCCTCCCCTCTCCATTTACAGGAAGTCAGGTGAGTTAATCTCTGTGGATCAGACTTTGTACATGTTGTGTTTATGAGCACCACTCTATAAAGATACAGTCACTTTATCTTTACATTAAAACCATGCCAATAAAATGATCCTTTCCAGACTAATAATAAAAAGCTCCTGCATGTTTGACTGGATCTGGACGTTTGTGTGGGACAGGTGACAGTGAGGTCAAGGTGGGCAAGGTTGTGACCCTCAACACAGGAGATCTCCAGGAGTCTTCTCCCTTTACACAAACAAATTCACATCCCTTCACAGTTCAGTTACCATCCTTAAATACAACTCACAGCACCATCATAGATCTCATATCCAGTAACAAGCAGCACAGTTAGTGGGAGCAGGTGAACTCGGGTCAAATGCATCAACAAAAAGACCAACACTGACACTTTTCTTTCTCCTTTAAACATTTATGTGTTTATAATGTTCAACCACTTAATGTATCTGAAGATGGATAAATTCTCCTCCATCATGGTTCTGACGCTCAGTGTGGCGTTATCGGCCACCTCCATCTTGGAAGCTACTGACTCCACCTCAACTCCCAGCTCATTCATAAATGGTCAAAGAGCTGGAGACAGGTGTCAGGCAGAGAGCTAGTGAGGACACCACTCACTCAAAGCAACCACACTCTTACTTCTGCAGAATGTTAGTCCATCATTTAAACAGGTGAGTTGTATAAAAATTATCCCTGTAGTTGGTTTGCCTGTTAGTGAAACCAACTAGAGAGACCAAACTTTATTTTGTCAACTACAGAGATTTACCTGGTGGAAAGTTTATTTTTATTTTTTTATCATGGAGGTCAATGGGGACCTCCCTTTTAGAGGACATTAGAGGACCTGCAGGTTTCGGGGGTTCTATGACTGCTTAATTTTTCAGCCCTGGAGGTTGCTGCTTGGTTTCCCACTTCCTACCACTACACAAAAGTGAATCCAAAATTATGACAGAAACAAGCACTGTAATGTTTTACCTGTAACATCATTTAAAACCAGACATGTATAGCCAAAAACAAAAGAAGAAGAAAAAGGAGCTAGAGAAGAACTGAAAAAGAAACCTCAGTTTCTATTGTTTCAGCTTGTTTTTTGGGGACTTATATACAGTAGTTGTGGCTGGAGGGTGGAGTCGAGGTATTGATGTCTCCTTCTGCCTCTTTTTTGTATTTTATTTTTCAGACAAACACATTAATAACTGCTAAAATGTCCACCTTGCTAGCTCCCTAAACTGGTTTAACTCACTAACTATAAAGTATAAATCATTTTAAGTTGGCGTCATTCAGTCATTCAGAATATCAGTTTACTGCACAACAACTCATTTATTGTTTATCTGCAGGAGCAACAACGTCAAATTCACTGTTTATAGTCTCTAATAATGATTAAATAAAGCTTTCTGAATCTGAATCAATAACTGCTTGAACAAACGTCAGTGGGGTGAGAAGAACTTCACATTTCAGAACCCAGGTTTGGTTTAATCTTCGGCTTCTTTCTCACACACCCACTGTAATGTCTGAGTACACATCTCTTTGCTCCACGACAAAAACGTCTTCTGATGGAATCCAGCGTGGAAGCTGTTAAAAGCTGCACAGCTCATAGTCCTAGAGTGGTAACTGAATGGATGTCCATACATCCAGTGCCAAGAAAGAAAGTGATTCAAACATCCCTGTCAGCTATTATTGAAAGACGTCATGCTTTAAACCACTCAACATCAGCTCCTGAAGTTTAATGTAGATCTGGTCTTCTGACTCCATCAGAGCGGCTCCTAGGTTACGTCTGAAACAGATGTGTTGCTGTCTGTGTAAATCTGAGACACGAGGACCCACGTGGAGGTTTCAGTTCCTTATAATCTGCTCACTGTTAATGTCAGTCAGCTTAATGTGTGAGAGACTTTACAGCTTGTTCCAAAATCTGGATCATGTCTCCAAGTCAACAACCAGCTGTTCATGGTTCTGATCCAGCAGTAGGTTGAGATCCATTAGAGACAGCAGCTGGTACAATATTCTACTCACCACATGGTGGCGCTGCTTATTTACAAACAGACAAACTGAGATCAGGGCTTATATTCCTAAAGATTCTGGGAATCCTGTCAGAGAGCTCCTAACTTAGCCCAGCAAGGACTCTTAGCTTAGGAGTGATTCCAGAAGATTCCTAGAGAACTCTGATGAAGGAATGGACAGAAACTCTGATCTTAGTGAAGAGGTGTGGTTGACCCAGTTGGATGATGACAATCCTGTACACATGAGCAACAAACTGAACCTGTTGTTCTTTATTTTGTTCACCATATAAAACCAAAATGCATCTGGTGAAGTGCATGCTGGGATCTTGTTTCCTTTGACCCTAAACTCCATGCCAGGAAAAAAAAACAAAAAAACACATGACCTGTGACACTTCCAGGAACGTCCTCACACATTTATTTTAACCATTGTGGATGCTTGGTCTTAATGGAGACTTAGTAACCTGTAATAAGGAATGACTTTACAGCACATTAGAGAGTGAAGAAGACGAACGTGAATGAACTGATGGAGAAAACAACAACAAAGAAACAGACTCAGTCCAGGCGTCAGATGTGGGATGTTTCTTCATTATTTCCTCATTCGATTTGATATTGAGTGCTGTGTGTGCATTCGTAAACTGTGGCTGTGAAACAGTGAAGGAGCTAAATAATAACGACATCGTGCATCAGGATGCGAAGGATAAGCGCATGACAAGAAGAACAATCAAGAGGGTTGGCACAATGGGATCAGTTCACAGCTGATTCTAGTTGTGAATCAGCACAGCTCATATTTCTAGAGTCACTCAGTTTCTCATTAAAGGTGGAAATGACACAAACATCTCTTAAGCATCCTCAGCAGGGTCTGTCACTATTCAATGAGCCTTGGGTTTATAATAGACTGTTGTCAGATAACAGCAACTGATCCAAGATGAATGTGAGAAATTCTCTCCCTGCAGAGGAAGAAACACAAAACACAGGAAGTAAGAGACGGAATGAAGTCAGAGAGGGATGTTCATCATTTCACTAAATCAATTCCCAACACTCCTCAAACTTTAAAAACCTGTTTTTAAAGCGTCCGTGGATGTCCAGTCAACTATCACCAGGTTATTGTGACTCTGAACAAAACGTCAAACTGTGATGATTCTCAGATACGTTCTGAGTTAAAAGGAGCATTTTCTTCTACATGTAAACACATGTGAATCATGTCAGTATGTTCAGATTAGACTGATTATCCAGAGGAAGCACTGACCTGACTGAGTCTGCATACAGTGACGTCAGTATACTCTATGTTTGTCTTTATGTCCACGCAATCTGTGAAGATATAAAGTTAGAGTCAAACAAGTAGAACTTTATTTATGAAGCAGTTTCTGTAGGTTCAAAATCAGGATTACTCAGTGTCTGACAGTTATAATAAAGACAATAAAACATTTAAAAGGATGAGACTCCATGAGGCAAAAACATCGTGATAAAACAAAACATGTATGGTGGGCTAAATTCTGTCACTTTTTAAAAGACTTTAAAAATATTAAAAACAAATCTTAAAGACAAAATAAATAAATAGAAAATGAGTTCAAACCTGTCTTGTGTTTGACTGATTGTCTTCTTTTGGTGAAGATACTTGAATCTGATGAAGCAGGCAGCCAGTGGAACAAGAACAACACCACCGACAGCAACAAAGATTATAATGAGAATCAAACCTGTAGAACAAAGAAATAAAATATGTCACAACAACAACAACCATTAAAAGATGAGAGTTACATTTTTAAATCAGTGTCAGAATGAATCTTACGATGTCTTTGGTCGTTGGGGTCTGGATCTTCTCTCTTCTTTTCTCTGCAGGTCGTGGTCACATTGACTGGAAGAGTCTTATTCTCTGCAGGGTTGGCAGCCACACATCTGAATGAAGAGTTGAAGTCCTGCTGGTTTAGAGAGAGAAGCAGAGAGACAGCAGAGCTGCTCTGGTTCAGGATCTCCTCGTCTTTGTACCACAACAGTGTGGTCTCTTCAGCTTGGTCCACAGAACACAGCAGGGAGCAGCTCTCAGAGCTCACACTCAGTGTTTTCACTGCAGGAGATGGGACAGAGTCTGCAGAGGAAACACACATGAAGACCACATGTACCATAGGTAATAGAACAGGAAGTCAAACTGAAGAGACTCTTCAACATCTCTGTCTCAGTTGTCCCAGAGTGTCTCCTCTCTTCTCTTTACAGTGGTTCATTGGTTTAGGACACGTTTTAGAGGAAAGTCATTTTGTTTGTGGTCCAAGATGTGAAACATCTTCTAGAAACTCTACAAGTCCAGTTGCTCTTGTTTTCGTCTCTTTATCGATATTGATGCTTGTTGTTGGTCTGAAGGTGATCAGTAGCAGTGTTGTATAGTAACGAAGTAAAAATACTTCGTTACTATACTTAAGTAGTATTTTTTTATATTTGTACTTTACTTTACTACTTTTATTTCTGACGACTTTTACTTTTACTTCACTACATTTTCCGAAAAAAATCAATACTTTTACTCCATTACATTTACCTGAGCATCCTCGTTACTCGTTACAAAATAAGAAGGAACGTGATAGCCAATGGACAATCTTCGTTTTGTTGTAGTGGGACCAGTAGCCAATGATGTTGGAGATACAGGCCGCAAGACATTATCGTTGGTTTACCCCGTTGTGCGGCGGATGAAATCAGCGGCCAGTGGGTACATTTCAAATTAATGGTCGCATTATCATGTCAGTAGTCTCAGACAAGTCGGGTCTCTAATGTTATTTGAAGAGAAGGAGGAAGACAGAGAAGCCTAAAATGTCAGAGATGGAGGTGACTGAATCGGCGACTGAACCTGAACCTGCTGCTGAAACAACCAGCATAGACGACAACGACGACGACGATGACGATGAACACCCGTGGCCATACCTGCGGGGAATGTTCAGCTACATGATGTAGCTGAACATTCCCCGCAGACCCGGTCTGTAAGGATATGTTTGTGTATTTTTGTATATGGTTGGGTTTATGTAAGGAGGCGTTGAAGCTCCTTTAAGTGTCATGTGACACTTTGCAAATTAAACAAAACTTAAAAACTAAATTAAACAGGAATAAAGAAAATGTTACAACTCAAATTTCTGATTGCATTTTATTAACAGTACTTTTTACTTTTGATACTTAAGTACAGTAAATACTAGCTACTTTTTTACTTTTACTCAAGTAATATTCTAGCAGGCTACTTTCACTTTTACTTGAGTAATTTTCCAGTAAGGTACTTTTACTTTTACTCAAGTATGGCTTTTGGGTACTTTATACAACACTGATCAGTAGACATTAAAGTCTCAAAGATTATCATTTGAATAAAAGTCAGTTAATATGAGTTAAAAAAAATATGAACATATTGTCACAGGGGAAGAGTGGGACTGGTAGTGACAGACAGCAAAGGGAAGCAGGAGTGTGAGAGGTTGAATGATCACAGCATCAAACACATTAAGAAACTAAAGTCACTCGTTGTATGCAGATATTTTCAGTCAGTCTGATTCATTCCACAATGTTAAATATATTTTTCTGTCAAGTCAGACTTGTTTTGATTTTTCAATTTGTTTTAGTTTTTCTCTGTCTCATCTCAGGATATCTGCAGCACTCACATTAATGTTCATGTTGGTGTTTCCTATGATTAAAGACACAATAGAACTTGACCTTTATAATAATCAAACAACAGCTACCACAGGTTCTCTGTACTAAAGTGTTTTCAGATATTGATGTAACACAAACCCTCAAATGAGCTTTAATTGTAAAGAGTCACAGAGATTACTCTGTTTCTACCTCCCTCATATTTCTCTGACTGTTCTATTAAAACACATTCACTGGTCCAACCAGTAACTACAGGTGTCACCAAAGCAACCAGGACTGAAGTGTTCACTTTAAGTGGAGGATTCCCAGATCAAGCAGCAACATATGAACTGGATATGGATGTTATTAGAACAATGACAGCATCAAGACACAAACTGGAAGAAGAAATGGAACTTACCAAACACTGACACTTTATAAGATGTAAAGAAAACTCTTCCTTTTTTAGAGTCAATAGAATAATCTCCTGAGTCGTTCTTCTTCAGACCTGAGAGTGTAAAGAGTCCAGTGGTTTTGTTCCAGTGAATTCTGTTCATGTAAATGTCCTCTAGTATATTGAGCTCATTCTTATCCACCATAGAAATAGTCTTTCCTCTATATAACATAAATCCAAACACCATCACAGGATCAGGTAGAGTGATGGTTCCTCCCACAGTTCCTGTCAGGTTCTTCTTCACCTCCTCAGTATCAGACAATCTAATCACTGTAAAACATAAAGAGACACGACAGTAAACATCAAGACACAACCTCTGATCAACATGAACAGGAAGTCTGCTGCAGCGTTGTCAGGTTCTGTCTTTAGTTACGTCCTTGTTAGGTCTGACCAGTCTGGACTATTTTCAGCCTCTTTCTGAATCTATTTATTGCAAAACAACAACCACACAGTTGCACCATGTTGAACAATGACTTCAGCAACATGCAAAGCTCCATCTTTACATAATCAGTCTAGTGTCTTGTTGTTACTTCTTCTTTCAGATTATGTTGATGCCTTAAAAACAACAACTGTTGACTGATGAGACTAAAGAGCAAAGAGAGAAACTTTCTTAATTTATTCAATAATCATCTGATGAGAAGCTGCACTGATGAGATTTAACAGTCAGTGGCAGCAGAATGATCTGTAATGATCTTTATTCTAAAGCTAGAGAAGCTCCTCATGTTTCTATTCTGTTTTCTTTTGGTCCAACACCTTCCATCAGCTCAGGGAAAAGTCTCAGATCCTCCATGAAGACTTACCTAAGAAGAGGAAGATGATGGTCCTCCATGACTCCATGATTGGAGACATAAAGCATCATTAAATGGAGACAGACATGATGAAGTGAAGCTGATACGTGGAGACAATAGTGGACACGACTCTGTTCTCAGGGCTGAAGAGAGGACTGAACCATTAGATCATTGTGGGTAGGGGAGTATACGTCTGCTCCAGGAAGTGGAGTTATTTTCTTATTTCCCTTCATCAAAATGTTGCTGCTACCACGGACTTGATAAACATTTAACTCATCAACATATATGGACTGTACACACATGCTGCTTAAATCTTTATGTACCCTTCAGAACTTTCTACATTTCTGCATAAAAATGATTCAAAACATCAGCAGTCATTTACACAAGTCCTGAAAGTAACAAATACAACCCAATCAAACACATCAATCAGAAATCTTATACTTAAGTATTTATTTATTCAAAAAAATTAATCATTTGTTCATGTCTATCAATTTTAAAGTAAGTGAATGTTTGTTTCCAGTATCTGCTGTGACCTCCTTGTAACTAAATGTTTGTGGTAACAGCTGATCAGTGTTCTCCAGCAGCTTGGTTCCTCAGAACAGAACCACTTCAGTTCTGAGATGTTGGTGGGTTTCCTCACATCAACTGCTGCTTCAGGTCCAACAACAACATTTCTCTTGGATTAAGGTCAGGACTTTGACTTGGCCGTTCCTAAACATTCATCTGGTTCTTCTTTAACCGTTCTGTTGTAGAACCACTTGTGTTCTTGGTTCTCGTTGTCTTGCTGGTTTATATCAGTTTTCCCAAAGGCATCAACAACAGAACAGTTTGTGACTAATATAGTTTATTAAATACTCTGCTGCTCACAGATGAACATCACTGTCCACAGAAAGCTAGCTGCTAGTCCTCTACTGTGTGGGGTTATGCTGACCATGTAGTTTACTGGCTGCTCATAGCTGAAGGGCTCCATGTTGACGTCTAGCTGCTGGTTAAAGGTTTCTAAAGTTGTTGACAGTTGTTGAGGGAGGTGTTGAAGTCTGACTGTTGGCTCTGCAGGTCTGGGATCAGTTCACAGCTGATTCTAGTTGTGAATCAGCACAGCTCATATTTCTGGAGTCACTCAGTTTCTCATTAAAGGTGGAAATGACACAAACATCTCTTAAGCATCCTCAGCAGGGTCTGTCACTATTCAATGAGCCTTGGGTTTATAATAGACTGTTGTCAGATAACAGCAACTGATCCAAGATGAATGTGAGAAATTCTCTCCCTGCAGAGAAAGAAACACAAAACACAGGAAGTAAGAGATGGAATGAAGTCAGAGAGGGATGTTCATCATTTCACTAAATCAATTCCCAACACTCCTCAAACTCCTACAGAACAACAGAATTACATTTTAGTAGCTTTTAAAGCGTCCGTGGATGTCCAGTCAACTATCACCAGGTTATTGTGACTCTGAACAAAACGTCAAACTGTGATGATTCTCAGATACGTTCTGAGTTAAAAGGAGCATTTTCTTCTACATGTAAACACATGTGAATCATGTCAGTATGTTCAGATTGGACTGATTATCCAGAGGAAGCACTGACCTGACTGAGTCTGCATACAGTGACGTCAGTATACTCTATGTTTGTCTTTATGTCCACGCAATCTGTGAAGATACAAAGTTAAAGTCAAACAAGTAGAACTTTATTTATGAAGCAGTTTCTGTAGGTTCAAGATCAGGATTACTCAGAGTCTGACAGTTACAATAAAGACAATAAAACATTTAAAAGGATGAGACTCTATGAGGCAAAAACATCGTAATAAAACAAAACATGTATGGTGGGCTAAATTCTGTCACTTTTTAAAGACTTTAAAAATATTAAAAACAAATCTTAAAGACAAACATATTCATTTAAAATGTAATCTAATCACTGGAAATAAATAGAAACAGAGTTAAAACCTGCCTTGTGTTTGACTGATTGTCTTCTTTTGGTGAAGATACTTGAATCTGATGAAGCAGGCAGCCAGTGGAACAAGAACAACACCACCGACAGCAACAAAGATTATAATGAGAATCAAACCTGTAGAACAAAGAAATAAAATACGTCACAACAACCATTAAAAGATGAGAGTTACATTTTTTAAATCAGTGTCAGAATGAATCTTACGATGTCTTTGGTCTTTGGGGTCTGGATCTTCTCTCTTCTTTTCTCTGCAGGTCGTGGTCACATTGACTTGAAGAGTCTTATTCTCTGCAGGGTTGGCAGCCACACATCTGAATGAAGAGTTGAAGTCCTGCTGGTTTAGAGAGAGAAGCAGAGAGACAGCAGAGCTGCTCTGGTTCAGGATCTCCTCGTCTTTGTACCACAACAGTGTGGTCTCTTCAGCTTGGTCCACAGAACACAGCAGGGAGCAGCTCTCAGAGCTCACACTCAGTGTTTTCACTGCAGGAGATGGGACAGAGTCTGCAGAGGAAACACACATGAAGACCACTGAGTTTAGAAACTACACTTCACTGACTTCCTTCCTCATGTTCATCAGGGAAAGTCAAGAGGGAAACATTTTCAGGTTGATGCTTGTTGTCTGAAGGTTCTCAGTCATCCAGGTCATGGTTTATCCAAAACAAGAAGAAAACAAGAGAAACTGGACTTGGAGAGTTTCTAGAAATGTTTTATCCAAGTCTTCAGTTCTAAAAGACTGATGATGAGTTTGAGTTTACATATGAACATCTGAACTCATCAGAAACTCA
Source organism: Planiliza haematocheilus (assembly GCA_005024645.1). Classification (NCBI taxonomy): domain Eukaryota; kingdom Metazoa; phylum Chordata; class Actinopteri; order Mugiliformes; family Mugilidae; genus Planiliza; species Planiliza haematocheilus. Next base: position 366,868 of record SRSE01000734.1, read on the forward strand.
TAGGACTAGTGTCATATGCTCAGATAGTCACCTGTAATTGGAGGAGACTGTTTTGATCTGGTCTTCTTTCTCCAAAGGTTTTTTTCTAGATCAGCTTTGGGAACAGAGTGAGCAGAAGCAGAAGCACCAATAATCCAGCATGAATTTACATCATTGTCTAACTGTGCTGCAGTAGAGGAACAATAAGAGGAAGACAGAGCTCTGCTTTATTTTAGGACACTAGAGCTACCTGATGTCTCACAAATAGAACAGGAAGTCAAACTGAAGAGACGCTTCAACATCTCTGTCTCAGTTGTCTCAGAGTGTCTCCTCTCTTCTCTTTACAGTGGTTCATTGGTTTTATTTTAGAGGCAAAGTCATTTTGTTTGTGGTCCAAGATGTGAAACATCTTCTAGAAACTCTACAAGTCCAGTTGCTCTTGTTTTCATTTCTTTATCGATATTGATGCTTGTTGTTGGTCTGAATGTGATCAGTAGACATTAAAGTCTCAAAAATTATCATTTGAATAAAAGTCAGTTAATGTGAGTTAAAACAAAGATGAACATATTGTCACAGGGGAAGAGTGGGACTGGTAGTGACAGACAGCAAAGTGAAGCAGGAGTGTGAGAGGTTGAATGATCACAGCATCAAACACATTAAGAAACTAAAGTCACTCGTTGTATGCAGATATTTTCAGTCGGTCTGATTCTTTCCACAAAGTTAAATATATTTTTCTGTCAAGTCAGACTTGTTTTGATGTTTCAATTTGTTTTAGTGTTTCTCTGTCTCATCTCAGGATATCTGCAGCACTCACATTAATGTTCATGTTGGTGTTTCCTATGATTAAAGACACAATAGAACTAGACCTTTATAATAATCAAACAACAGCGACCACAGGTTCTCTGTACTAAAGTGTTTTCAGATATTGATGTAACACAAACCCTCAAATGAGCTGACTTTAATTGTAAAGAGTCACAGAGATGACTCTGTGTTTCTACCTCCCTCATATTTCTCTGCCTGTTCTATTAAAACACATTCACTGTTCCAACCAGTAACTACAGGTGTCACCAAAGCAACCAGGACTGAAGTGTTGACTTTAAGTGGAGGATTCCCAGATCAAGCAGCAACATATGAACTGGATATGGATGTTATTAGAACAATGACAGCATCAAGACACAAACTGGAAGAAGAAATGGAACTTACCAAACACTGACACTTTATAAGATGTGGTGGAGAAAACTCTTCCTGTTTTAGAGTCAACGGAATAAACTCCTGAGTTTTTCTTCTTCAGACCTGAGAGTGTAAAGAGTCCAGTGGTTTTGTTCCAGTGAATTCGGTTCATGTAAATGTCCTCTTCTATCTCATATTGTCTTTGTTTCACTGAAGCAATAAGCTTTCTTCCATATAACAGATATCCTGTCTCCATCACAGGGTCAGGTAGAGTGATGTTTCCTCCCACAGTTCCTGTCAGGTTCTTCTTCACCTCCTCAGTATCAGACAATCTAATCACTGTAAAACATAAAGAGACACGACAATAAACATCAAGTCACAACCTCTGATCATCATGAACAGGAAGTCTGCTGCAGCGTTGTCAGGTTCTGTCTTTAGTTACGTCCTTGTTAGGTCTGACCAGTCTGGGCTATTTTCAGCCTCTTTCTGAATGTCTAAACAACAACCACACACTTGCACTCCTGCACTCCCATTGTGTCTCTTTCTTTTGGTCCAACACCTTCCATCAGCTCAGGGAAAAGTCTCAGATCCTCCATGAAGACTTACCTAAGAAGAGGAAGATGATGGTCCTCCATGACTCCATGATTGGAGACATAAAGCATCATTAAATGGAGACAGACATGGTGAAGTGAAGCTGATTCATGGAGACAATAGCGGACACGACTCTGTTCTCAGGGCTGAAGAGAGGACTGAACCATTAGGTCACAGTCAGGGGGGCGATTCTGCTTCAGGAAGTGGAGTGATTTTCTTATTTTGCTTCTTCACCATGTCACTGATACCACAGAGACTTGACAAACACTTGAGTCTATACACCCATCAAACAATATGTACTCTACATACATGCTGCGCAAAACCTATTATTAAAAAAAGACACATGAATCAGAAATGTTACACTTTTTTTTTTTTTTTTTTATACCGTTATACTGGTGGAGTTACAAATACAATGATGGTTCAGTGAGCGTCGCCCTCGGACATGTACACAATCCATTTTTCCCAATAGTGCAAATATTTATCAGTCTAGAAATATTATACTTTAATGTAATTTGTTCATATCTGAGTTGTAAATCTAAGTGCCTCCTTGTTTCCAGTATCTGCTGTGACCTCCTTAACTAAATGTTTCCGGTAACTGCTGATCAGTCGTCTACAGCAGCTTGGAGGAGCCCAGTGGGTCATTGCAGCAAACTAGCAGCGTTTCTTCAAGTGTGTGGAAATACTTCACTAAAGATGAAGCCCATACTGTCTCTAGCAGAGGAACTGCCCAAATCCTTTGGACAGCAGCCAATTAACAACTTCACCAAATGTCCTGTGGTAACAGAGAGAAGGAGGCTGCACATCAACTATTTGATAAAGTTAGATCTTTAGAGCTTTAGCTGCAGGACATGGAGAAGGCTTTAATAGTTAACATCAGTCTGTGGAGGACCATTAAATGCTACTCATGGTGCTGAATTAATGTAGGCTGAACATATCTGAAGCGATGGGTATTGATAAGCACTGTTGCTGTGGTTGTAGAGTGTGCGTTTTTGTCCTTGATGTCAGTGAATGCACCATGCAATAAATAAAACTTAAGAGGGTCTGTTGGGTGAGAGGTGCATATTAGAAGAGTCAGACTGACGGTGTTTATGGTGTTGACGTGGTCTAGAGCTGACAGTTGCCGACGTTCAAACTTCAGTTACTGTGCAGAAAAGCCTCCGTAGGTTCTTTTGTGTGAGACGATACAACACGTATCAAAGAGACTGGTCAGTGTCGACTCAACTTTCACCACATGTTAGTTGACTTTAAAAAATCCAAAGTCATTCACCACCTAGTGAGCATTGATGAAAATTTCCCAACGGATAAGAAAAAAGGTGAATATGACGATCAGCTGAAGACCTTGAGGAGGTTCCACACGGACACATTTGATCTAGAGACAGAGATCTGGATCTTATAAATACTGCATTCATCTTCACTGCAGTCTCTGAAGCAACGTAAACCAGGAAACATCGTCTCTCTGCAGCAGCACGATCTTCTGTTTGACCTAAACCACATAGGTCTTCCTGTTGCATTTAAACCGAGAGTGGCGGGTGGATAAAAGCAGAGCTGCAGTGTCTCTGTCCAGCAGTCTGGTCTACCACAGCTCAGCATCTATAAGAGACACGATCAGCTCACAAGAAAAACCCATGAAACTATCTTTCATTTCTATAGAAACCGACCACAGAGCTCACTTTCTCATGAGACGTTCTGTACCTGTGTTTTACCCTTTGAGCGCCCACTCCTCCACCCGTGGAAAGATGACAAAAACAAACATGTTCCGCAATAGATTAAACTGTATGTGAGCTGCCCGTCATTATTCAGCTCCTGTTTGGCTTTAGGCAGCAGCTGGTGATGTGGTAAAGGTGTTAAGGAGCCTTCTATGTTGTCAATGTCTTCGGTTTACAACCATCTGTTGTTCTGGGAAGAAGAAGCAAAATATTTCTCTCCACGTATCCTAGATAAAATTTCTTTAATTCTGGACCTTTTAGACATCTCTGGGCCTTTGGGCATCAAGACTAGTCTTATTTCTTTGGACCAGGAAAAGGCTTTTGACCGAGCTGAGAGGTTTGGCCTTAGCCCCGGTCTCATAGCTATGATCAAGGTGTTGTACCAATACATTTAAAGTCTACTTTCTACATATTATCAACATCTACTGGAAGTAAACCATTGGCTGTGGATAAGTGGTTCATATAAACCCACCTCAAAGAAACCCAACCATCCCGTTACAACTTTCAGATTTGTCTTCTTTGATCAGTGCTACAACCACCTTGTTGTTGGAGGTCATGACACATCCAGCGGTTAAATTTTACCTTTCTAATCTTATCTCTTCTGCTTCCTTCTTTTACAGACTACTGCCATCTGCTGGTTTGAAGACGTGTTTACACTCTTGGAGGAGCAGAATGAATGTGCAGAGTGTTCAAGTAAATAGTCTGCACTGATATAACACTTGTCTACCTTTGTGGTACTCACAACACTTTAGAGATAGTTACTTAAACCTAACCCTCATTCATCCTCTCATTCTCATCTACAAACAAACACATTTGTAAAGGCTAACCCTCTCAGTGGTTAGCCTTTACAGTTGTACACAGGATTCATTCATTATATAGGTAGCTCTTGTACTTACTGCTATTCTGTGTAATTGTACACATCAATAACAGTATTCATTCATTCATTCATTCACTGTTTAGTTAAATCTTCCACAGTTCCACCTGCACATCCTCTGTTTATATGTTCCTTTAGTTATAATATGTTATATGAAGAGTAGATAGATCAATGAAGTAGTCACAGGTATGGTACTCATTGTATGTGTCCTGTTAGGAGATACACCAATCAGCTAGAACATTATGACCACTGACAGATGAAGTAAATAACATTGACCATCTTGTGACAGTTCAATGTTCTGCTGAAACATTTCTGGACCTGGCTTCATTCATTGGTGTGGATGTTACTTAGACATGTAGCACCCACCTAGACCAGACCAGACCAGGCACCCCCACCCCATAGCAATGACACTCCTTGATGGCAGCAGCCATCCCCAGCAGGATGCAGCCACAAAAACACTTTAGGAAGAAGAACAGCACAAGGTGTTGACCTGGCCTCCACATTCACTAGATCCCAAACTGATCAAGTATCTGTGGGATGATCCACAGAGGCCCCTCCCCTCAAAGTTCAGTGTTAAGAGCCTGATGTGAATCTTGAGTGTCGGCACATTTATTAAAACCAAGACCAAGAAAATCACGAGGTTTGATACGGCTTCGCAGGGAGGCAACAGTTTAAAGTGTTGATGTTGTTGCATGTTGTTGAGTTTAGTTGTCAACATGTTCTTTGCGTCACTAGATGGCGCACTAGTTCCAAAGTTCATCTGGCTTTGTAGGAGCAAATAAGACTATTAATATGAACATGATTATGAATTAGAAGAATTACCACAATAACAAAGCAGAAAGTTCAGTCTCAAAGTATATTTATGACTTTTAATTTGAAAATCTGACTAATATTTAAATGATATCTATGATTAAAATTGATGATCAGTAGTAAGAGTTGGAGGATCTTGAGTTCTACACAGTAGAGGTTCACTTCTGTCAACATTAAACAGACCAGCTTATAGAAATATTCAAAAATATTTATGTACAGGAAAATACAATCTATACATCTAATCTAAGAAAGAACACGTTTAGTCCAGTCCTTATTTTTTACTTTAGTGTGTTGGGCAATTAGTTGACCAACATGGTTTGGGTAAGGGGCTTAGAGTGCATTATGTCAATGAATGTTGTCACGACAGTTGTCGTTATGTTTATGAGTTGTTGTGTTGTTACTTTGCTTTCATTATGTATAGTCGGTGTGTGCTGTTCCCAGGAGGTGATTGGTGGGAAGGGTTGCTGGAGCGGCTGCCCCTTCTCCCCTTGATGCCCAAAGTGCCCTTTTGTCAGTGTTTTTTGTGTTTGTTTTTTGTAATAGTATGTGTGTGTGAAGATCTGTCTGTGTGGCCCAGAATAATAATGAATCAAACAAAATAATAATTCAGATCTACCTTGGTGGGTCACATGATCCACGATGTGCCCTCACTGCCCTGACGCGCCCAGACGTGGCCTGTAGCCAAACGCTGGTAAGCTGCTAGAGACAGCTACTACTGGTCGTCCAAAGAAGACCTGTGGGAGTAAACAACAAGACGACCTGACAAAGTGAAGTGAGCCATGACCATCCTGTGTGTCTCTTGACTCTGCACACGCCTCTCCCAAGTTATAGCTGCTTGTTCAGACATCTCCAAGTCTCCGTTTGAAAAGCGACTCCTGCTTACCTATGAGTACTAATTAAAAATCTCCCCCAACTCACTCAAAGTCCTTGAGCCAGTTAGAACCAGAGCCATCGATAGAGACTCTCTTTGCAGGGTTGACCTCCCTGAAATGAGTTTCTGCAGGTTGGGACAGCGTGCTGTGGGGAAAAGTATGTGGGCTTCTTTTTGTGTCTGTTTGTTTTGTCACGGGCAAATTGGCCTCAGGCAGAGAGGCGTAGGCTTGGGATGTTATTTCACTAAAACTATGCAATGTACATACATATTGACCTCATTTTGAACTATTACAGTATAAATACAACAACAATAACAATAATTAGTAGAAGAATTGGAATTGTGATTTTCTCAACCTCTCATTTAAACATATCAGTACTTGTTTATAGCATTTACACACAAATAATATAATATGCATGCAAAATATATAACTATTAGAACATTGCTGTCTTGCATAGAGGACAAATACATTTAAATACATGATTTCTATATCATTTAATTATTTTTTACTTTATTATTAACACTAGGATTAATAAAGGGCAGATTATGAATGGATTAAATTCATGGCTGTTCTTGTAGGTATGAAATGTCACTATATGTGTCTGTGTGTGTTTTATGAGCATCAGATTGTAGCTGATCAATCACACTTCATTCTGCAGAGATGCCTCATAAGGAAAGGAGGGTAAAGCAAAGTATCCCATCAGGTTAAACATAGACTACTTTTGCTTTGCACTGGCCTCCAACAAAAATATGAGGGGAGGACAATGCTATGGTATGTTTTGATTCCATGTTACATTCTTTATGAATATGGGTTGCTACAATTCAACCGGTTTTATTGTAAAGTATGTTTCTGTATGGTGTTTCAAATTCGTGCTCCACGGGCTCCCTTTTAAATTTGAGCACCTCCCCCTCCAAAGGTCTCTGCACGGCCCTGACAGTCAGGAATTCATCCTGTGCTGCTATCCAGACTTATTTTCTCTGTCATTTCCTTTTCCTTATTTCTCATGTTTGTTTTTTATGGTTTGGATATTTAGCTGCTCTTCGGTTCTGACTTATATCACTGAACTGCAGCAAATGTACACAAATATAATATACGTGAGCTACCCCCTTTTAAGTTGTTTATTTATTTATTTATTTATTTGATAGGGACAGTGCACATTAATGAACAGCTATTCAAACAGCAATAAATGTAAATATGCCGGATTATAGCAATAATTCTAATTTGCATCCACAGTCCCTAGACAGGTAACACCAAAACATGAGAAGACATAGGACAGGACAATAGATCACTATAAGAGCACAACATAAGACAGTACATTACTAAGAAGATAAAAGTCAACGGTTACAAGACTGGTTTGCTTGAAACCACTGCTTGAGGTGAGTTTTGAAGGTTTGTAAGGTGGGACACTCTCTTATGGAGAGAGGAAGGCTGTTCCAGAACTTACTGGCCTTTACAGAAAGAGCATTTTGTCCAAAGACTGTTAACATTTTTCAAACTGAATTTCACTGTATTAGATATTCCTTTAATGTGGCTCTTGAAACATAGTGTGGAACTAAGTGTCACACCAAGGCACTTGAATTCGGAAACAATTTCTATTTCCTGTCCTCCCAAAAATACACCTGAATGTTTGATGTCCAATGGTTGCTTTGTGAACATCATTCAAACAGTGTTAGTTGTGTTTAGTAGCAGGCAAGATCTACGAAGCCACTCATTTACAGGAACCATAGCAGAAGTAAGAACAGAGGCTGCTTCATGAATATTTTTTGCACTAGTGAAGATGACAGCATGGTCAGCTTACATTTGACATTTAACCTTAACACATGAATTTGGCATTAGAAAATAACATAGGGCCAAGTATTGAACCCTGAGGTAGACCAACAGGGACATTTAGAAAAGCTGATTTGACGCTGTTGATGCAGACACACTGCTTCCTGAGTTCTAAATAGGATTTTATCCACTGAATTGCCTCCAAAGAAGAATTAAAATAGGTTAATTTGGACTGAAGAATTTCATGATTTACAGTGTCAAATGCCTTTCTCAGATCTAGAAATACAGCACCAACGCGTTAGTGTCCAACATGTGTTTAATCTTATCTATAAATACATTTTATATTTTACTTTAATTCTATTTAATTTATTTATTTATTCGTACAGGTACTTGACACCATACATAAATACCACCAAAAATAAATAAATAAATAAAAACAAATAGAAAATATAAGTATATGAAAATGAAATGTAATGAATTTACAACCAACAACCGAACAACTATGTGCAAATGCAAAAACAACTATATCGCAAGTGATCATAAAGGGGTCCATGCCGTTGCAAAGTCATCCCCAGAGGCATAAGTTACCTGTAGATGTAATGGAAACTGAACTTGATGGGCGTCTATACAATGTTCCAGCTGTTGCAGTTTTTGAGATATTGAAATATTGGTTGTGTAGCGCCCCCTAGAGACCAAGGGTCGCAAAAGTTGCAGAATCATATTATTATCAATGATATGAAGTTTGATTAAGTTTGGGTATATACTTAACAAAATATTAACTTTTAAGGTACACTGTGCCACACTGTGAAAATGAGTCATTAACTTTGTAATCAATAACCCTGTTAAAAGTTCTTCTGACAACTTTTCATTATCTTTGTCCATAAATGACACATGCCAAGTTTGGTGAGTATTGGATGAACAGGCTAGGAGGAGTTGAATTTGCCTTGAGGTGCAATTTTTTCAAAATGGCGGGAAAAAAATGGCGGACGGAAATGGGCGTGGCCTAGTGCAATAGAACCAGGGCTATGTAAGAAATCAGAGGGAGAAAGAAATTGGTTTCTACTGCTCACGGTTCTTGAGATATAGCTAAAACGTAAATTGGTGTATTATAGCACCACCTAGCTGCAGGCATGTGTATTGACACCTTGGCAAAGTGACATGCTAGGACTTCTACCTAGTTACCAGGTTTGATGCCATTTGTCCTTGCAGTTTGTCCTGGGCAGACACTTTTAGAGAAAAAGAAAAAAACAATAAAAAGAATAAAAATCGCAACAAAATCAATAGGGATCCTGCAACTCGTTGCATGGACCCGATTTAAGCCTCTGACATTATTACACATTACCAGAGGTCCTCAGGTAAAACTAGAGTCCCAAGATGACAGGGCTTACAAGCTGTCCGAGTGGATCCAAACTGGATATGCAGCAGACGTCAAGTTTCAGAGCGTCAGAGTTTCAGTTTTTGTTTTTTTGTTTTTGTGATGCTGTAATGATCTGAAATGATCTCTCTGCATTTTGACCCATCCAGTCGTTCACAGTAGTGAACAGTCGAGGCAGTCTGTGGCCTCTCAGGACAGCGCCCGGGGAGCAATTTGGGGGTTAGATGCTTGCTCAGCCATGGACATGGCAAGAGTCGAACCTGCCCCCCCACTACTGTGGTTTCACTTGGATTGTGAGCGTCCTGCACACAATCTGCAGCTGAACACATTCCTCACGTCTCTCACTTAGAACCAAAGGACGAAGCTTTGATGATTGCTATGATGAAAGTTGGCTTCTGTTGTTTCCCATCAGGTACTGATGACTGCCCTGAAAGAAGAACACAATAAACACATTGCATCTATTTAATGTAAAAGACTTTTCCTTCTTTAACAAACTGAACAGTATCATTCTAAAAACATGGTTATTGATATGTTATTATTGTTATTTTACGAGGTTCAAAAAGAGCAAAGAGTGCCATGAATACCTGTGAGTCCTGTTGTGTCTCTGATCGTCTCCTTTTGAAATAACCTAGAATAGAATAAGAGTAAGAAAACGAGAGTTAGAGGAAACCCTGCTGAGATGACAGCTAAAAAGAATAGTTTTAATAGGTCAATAGAGTCTGTGTAGATAGTGAATTGATGAATTTCATCTACACTTACAGATGAGGATTATTAGAACACACACAGCCAAGACAAGAGTTGTTATAATCCAAGGTGGTGCTCCCTGCCCTGTAAAATGAATTAAGGGGTTTTAGTGTTTGATCAGAAACATGATGAGGACACAGATATGAGCAAAGGCAGCCACTGAGCTTCACAAGTAAACTGTTTTCCTGATCTATTGACATTTACAACAAAAGAGAAACATTGACATAAAAGAGTGAGTCAGAGTCAGATGAGTCCCGATAATGGAGGCAATGAGAGTTTGTGGTCTGCACTTGCTTCAATCAGCTAGTTTGTAACTTGAACACTGGCACCTATAACTTAAAGAAAAAAAAAGACACAGACATAAAACTGTACCTGGACTTTTAGGAGGGCACCACTGTGTAGAGTTGATAGTAACCATCTCATTACTGACAGGGTTTTCTGCTCTACATGTATAGTTGGCTTTATTCTTGATCTCCAGAAGGAGAGTTAGGTTGGTGGAGATGTCCTGGTTTCTGGTCTGATTAATTGTCTTCTCTGTGTCCTTCCAGGACAGAGTGACATTAGGTCCATTCTTCACAGAACAACTCATGTAGCAGACCTCATCCTTCTTGGTGATGGTAACAATGGAGACATGCGGTGCAGAAACAGGTTCTACAAATAAAAACACAGTCACACATCATGATCACTAAATGACTAGAAAAAGCATAAAAGGAGGAGCTGGGGGGAGGTTTGTTACAAAGGCTGAAGCAACTGATGCACATAAATGTTACTGTTTTTTGCAAATATTCATTAATTCTGAATTTGATGCCTGCAACATGTTCCAAAGAAGCTGGGACGGGGACATGTTTACCATTATGTTCCATCATTTTTCCTTGTAATAACATTGAGTAAGTGTTTGCGGAATGGAGACATTAATTGCTGAAGCATTGTAGGTGGGATTATTTCCCATTGTCACATTTTCTATTAAAGGAAGGTCTGGAATGTAGGAAGGCCAATGTAGTAGCTTTTACTATCAAGCAACGCTGTTGTAACATGTACAGAATGTGTCCGGGCAGGGTCTCGCTGAAATAATCACTGAGGTCCCTGAAAAAGACGTTGTTTGGATGGTAGAATGTTGCTCCATGTTGCTCATGGACCTGTACCTTTCAGCATTAATGGTACCTTCACAGATGTGCTCATACCATGACCACTAACACACACCCATACCGTCACAGTTGCTGGCTTTTGAACTTTACACCAATATTAGTTTGGACGGTCCCCCCACACAGCCCCTCACGGGACAAGTGGTTCAAATTCAAAATGAGTGAATATTTGTATTTATAACAATAAGGCTTATCTGTTTGAACATTAAATGTCTTGTCATGTCTGTGATGTATTCAACTGAATATAGGTTAAAAAATATTTACAAATCACTGTATTATGTTTTTATTTATGTTTTATACAACATCCCACCTTCATTGTGGTTGGGGTTTGGAGTAGGTCGTATCGGTTCATGGGTAACGCATGTTCACAACAAATTGCTCTGGGGGACCAGCTTTTAACAGTACAATATTAAAACAGATTATAATAGTAACAGGCTATGCACTGCAGTATTTTAAGTATTTTAAAAACTGTCATGTTACTGGCATTAAAGGAACTACGTCAGACTGGTTTTAATCCCATCTGTCAGACCGTTTCCAGTTTGTCCATGTCAGCATTTCCACTGATTCTTCAACTTATTTTTGTATAAGTTGAAGAATCAGTGGAGTTATGGAGTTCCTCAGGGTTCTGTGCTAGGACCAATACTCTTCACATTATACATGCTTCCATTAGGCGATATTATTAGGAAACACTACATCAGTGTCCACTGCTATGCAGATGACACCCAGCTATATTTATCCATGAAACCAGAGGAACCTTATTAAACTCCAAGCCTTGAAGACATAAAGGCTTGGATGACCTGTAACTTCCAACTTAGACTAAAACAAAACAGAAGTCATGGTCTTTGGCCCTAAACATAATAATAATAGAACCACAAGAAATATATTAAAGAGTGAACATGTAAACACAAAACAAGACCACCTACCGTAGACAGTGACGTAATATTGTCTCAGTATGTGTGGTTCATCACCCAGCAGAATCCTGACGCAGTAATAATCAGTAAGGTTAGCTGTCAATCTCATGAAAGTGAGGGCTCCAGTGTACAGGTTCAGCTGCACAATATCCTTGAAGTCGTCATAGATGATGGAATTATTATTTTTCCACTCAGCTATCATGTTGGGAACAAAATCCTGACCATGTGTCCATTTGACGTGATGTCCTTTCTGTAGTTGCTTCAAATCAGTGTCCAGAGTGATATTGTTCCCCTCCAGAACGTTCACAGTGATAAGTGAGTTACCTGTTAACAAAACAATAAAAAATAAATGTGATAATTGAAAGTTTTCTCAGAGTAAAATGAATACGACTCAATCGTGTGCTTCTTCCTGCTCAACCTCTTTCCTAAACCTGGATAACAAAGTCAACCCACAGAAGACTTCTCTGTTCTTATCAAACAACCTTTCATGTAAAAGCTTTTAAAGCTTCAGGGACCACAAGCTTTTTGTCCTGATATGCTCCATTTAGACTAAAATGAGTGTAAAGTTAGCTTTACGCACATAGACACAACAGCCACATGAATAAAAATAAACAGAATTAAGTGACAAAACATGTCATGATTATTTCTCGTGGCAGTCAAAAGGTCACCAACCTTCAACAGTTAAGATAAATAATTGTTTCAGGGTTCCTGTTTTGGTCACAAACTGAGCCAGAAATACTCCAGAGTCTTTGCAGGTGAGGTTGAAGATGGTGATCGATCCACTTTCTGGATGCGTCTGTATCCTGCTTCCAAATCTGGTTCCATTGACTTGAGTGATGACTCCACTGGTGACAATGACAATGACAGCAATAGGAGTTTCTGTCCCATAGGTCCAAATATAACCCGGAGAATTAAGAGTTGTCTTATTAACATGGAAAACCACGGCTTCTCCCTCACGCTTCGTTATCTGCAGTTCTCTAGAATAGCTGAACCCTGAAAGGAGGAAAAACGCAGATCAGAGTAGGTCAACGTGAAACGTTTTAGAAGAACATGCAAGCCACATTTGGAGGTGGTCTGAGGCAGCATTTACTTTGTATGACAGGTGATCAGTTTTGTGTTCACACCTGGCATTAATAAAAAATGTGTCTCCTCGCTGCTTATTTACAGTCAAACTGAGATCAGATCTCAAGTGCTGGCTGGGGACGCATGTGAAGACTCATTTTAATGAATACGAGGCATAGGCCCACCTAGCCCATTTTCAGGGGTGCTCAAGAGCCCCTAAACTTTGTCCCAGCCCCCCTAAAAGAGTAATTATAGTTGAAAAAACGTTTTTATTTTTTTTAAGATGACAAAAAATTATAAATCAGCACAATAGTAGAAAATATGTGATACATAATATTTTAAGAAGAAATGCATTCACATTGCTGGAGAAAGTGAAAGTAATTCTCAGGTGACTGGAAAATGTCTTTATCTCTTTCAATGACAGCAAAAATAAGAGTTTTTATGTTTAGTTTTCTAAAAAGATCTGAAACTACAGCAGATATATATTTTACAATCAGAAAAGTCACTTTTAACCTTACAGTAGCTGAATTAGATTGATAGATTGATATTAGACTGATGAAAGTCTCACATCAATCAAACTCAGACAGCAATCAAAAAGTCGTGTATCTATCTACAGTATCTATAGGAACCCTAATCCTTCAATTTCCCCCAGGATTAATAAAGTATCTATCTATCTATCTATCTATCTATCTATCTATCTATCTATCTATCTATCTATCTATCTATCTATCTATCAGATGTAGATATATATGATAACACTCACCTGCAAGAAAAATGACGAGTATAAGTCGTGCCATGTCTCTCGATGTAGGCTGTTTTTTTTAGGCAGCTCCAGTCTCAGACTGTGGTGAAGTCAGCCGTCACTGTGTTTTGTGCTAATGTCCTTATTCAGTGTTGTGATAAACGCATGCGAAAACAGCCCTTCAAAATAAAAGCCAATGTCAATTCCCGAACATGAAGAAAGGCGATTCAGAACTGTCGGATGAAAGTAAGTAACAGAAAAATATGAACGTTAAAGTTTGTTTGTTTTGTTTACAGTTTTTCTCTATTGGTTTGGCTCAATTCTTGAAACAGAAATTACATTCTCAAAATAACATGGACAAATCTCCAAACCACCTTGCAAATGTTCACAACAGAATGGCATTTCTCATTGCTTTCATCAAATTGCAAATGTCTTAGTACATGTCTCAAGTGTCTTAGTGCATCTTTGCAAATGGTTATGTACAAGTACCCTAGAGTTAGCACAATGAGCATACATTTAGCACATTTTCCAAATGAATAGATCTTGCTGATCTAAGCTGATTAGTTGATTCTCAGTCTAATGGTTGCTCTCTCCAAAACATGTCAGCATGATTTCACTGTGTAAATCATCATATGCACAATAGTCTGTTCAACTGTCAAAATTAGTCAACATACTGTAGGCTAATACCATGAAAACCATATGAATTTCTTGCAGCATTTCATAAATTCATGACAGTAATTGACAGTCAGGTGAAATTAGAACTTGACTAACGAAGGAGGAGTTCCTACATCTCAGATGACCAATCAATCAGCTATTTAGCCACCTGACTGGTGCTGTCTATGATTGTGAATGCTGCCAAACGCGTATATATAGAGCTTGGCTAGGGCCTGTACCTTTTGCAGTATAAACATGGAGGTACCTGGCCAAGAAAATGAGAGAGGACTGGAAGGGCCTCACCTCCCACACTATGTGATAGTGTGGGACAATGTCAATTTCCACCGAGGCCCGCTCATCAGGGCCTGGTTCACCAGGCATCCAAGGATGCTCATGCAGCTCCTACCTCCATACTCTCCCTTCCTGAATCCAATTGAGGAGTTTTTTTCCGCATGGAGGTGGAGAGTGTATGAGCATCGTGCTCAAGACCAGAGGTCCCTGCTCCATGCCATGGATGCTGCGTGTGATGACATTACAGGGGATCAGTGTAGGGGATGGTTGCGTCATTCACGCCGCTTTTTCCCTCGCTGCATCGCGAGGGAAAATATCCGCTGTGATGTTGATGAAAATATGTGGCCAATCAGAGCGCAGCGTATGGATGGTCAGGAGGATGAAGATGGTGGCCAGGAGACAGAGGGTGATGACAGTGATGACCAGTGAAAATGTCTCTACTCGTGAAACTTTGTTTACTGCACTATAGGCTTGGTATATTTTTTCTGTTTTTTTGTGTTCATATTTCATACATGTACAGAGAACTGTAGGCCTATACATTTTGTTTTTACAGTACATAATCTTGAGTTACTTTATGTAGGCTATATGTGAATAAAAATGGTTACAATTTCCTTGGCAATATGAGTGCAGTGTGTGTGATGTCAAACTTTGGAGGCTGCTCTTACTGTAAAGTCCTTTTCTTAGGTTTTATACATCTCTGCCATAGTGACAAAACATCTAAGCATTTTGACTTGCAGTGCTCACAGAATGCCACAGGGATGATGCATTTTGGGGGCACTGACTACTTACATGAGAAAGAAGTTTGGTTTTGACACAAAAGTAAACTGTTTTGGGAGAGATATGAGGTTCTGCAGCTCATCCATGGTGTTATGCTGAACCATCCAGTTTATTTTTGGTAAAAGCACTAAGTGAATGCAAATGAGCCAAAAGCAATTGAGAAAGATCTTTGCCATTTTGATGGTACTGACACTTTACATGGTAAAGGAATCTAGTTTTGAAGCATGTGTGAACAGTTTTGGGAGATATATGCGCTTTTGCTAGTGAGCTGTAATGTTGTGCAGAACTGTAAGACTGTTTGGCCAAATGGTCTTATAGTTTTAAGAATGTAATTTCTGTTTCAAGAAATGAGCCAAACCAACAGAGAAAAACTGTAATAGATGGACCAAAACGAAGTTGCAGCCTCAGCCAACAAGGAATGCTGGACTTTCTGCAATGACCACTTGAGGAAGGCTCCAAGAACAAAACTCTTCCAATGTGTAAGGATTCAACATAAATATATACACCGATCAGCCACAACATTATGACCACTGACAGGAAGAGTGAATACTGTAACATTAATGAATTTGTTCTTCTTGTCCTGCTGGACCTGACAGCCTGACACTGTGGACCATAACATTTTAGTGGCTCTGTTATGACACCCTGTGAGCATTTGTGGTAGTGCTCTGAATTGGCTCAGGTCTGATCTGGCAGACAGGACTGTGTGTGTAAGCCTTGGTGTTTCTGCTCTGCTGCCATAAGGGGTCCCACAGGCTTCTATTTTAGGGCCCCTGCTTTTTTCATTGTATCTACTGCCTCTGGGTTCCGTCTTGAGAAAGCATGGTATCTCCTTGTGCTGATGATAGTCAGATGTATGTGCCACTAAAGAAGAAAGATGCCGTCTCACTCTGACATTAAAACCTGGATGGCCTTGAACTTTTTAAATCTTAATGAAAATAAAACAGAAGTGATGGTGTTTGGTCCTAGTGGCTTTTGTGAACCCCTCCCTGTTGATTTGGGTACCTTGGCATCTTATGTAAAGCCAGAAGTCTCAAACTTGGGCTTCGAGATGGACAGCAATTTTAAATTGGATCGGCAAACTGGTGCAGTGGTCCAGCTTTTTTCACCTTAGGTAGCTGGCAAAGATGAATCCCTTTCTTATTTACCAGCACTTTGAGACAGTAATCCATGCCTTCATCACATCTCGGCTGGATTACTGTAACGCACTTTATTTGGGGGTCAGCCAGTCGTCCCTCACATGTCGGTTCAGAATGTGGCTGCCGGTGCATTTTAGAGTTGATTTTAAGATTCTTTTATTTGCCTTTATATCTTTAAAGGACAGAGCTTTCTCTGTTGCTGCTTCCAAATTGTGGAACAATCTACCACTGAACATCAGACAAACCCATGGATGGATGGATGGATGGATGGATGGATGGATGGATAGATGGATAGATGGATAGATAGATAGATAGATAGATAGATGGATAGATAGATAGATAGATAGATAGATAGATAGATAGATAGATAGATAGATAGATAGATAGATAGATAGATAGATAGATAGATAGAATACAGCACAAGTGAGTGGTGGTTGTACAGTTTGATGGCACGGGGGACAAAGGAGTTCCTCAGTCTATTAGTCCTGCTCCTTGGTAGGAGCAGCATCTCGCTGAAGGTGCTTCTCTGGCTACTGGTCGTGTGCAGAGGGTGGCTGGCATTGTCCAGGATACTCATTAATTTTTTAAGTGTCCTTCTCTCTGCTACAGAAGCCAGAGGGTCCAGCCTTGTGCCAACCACAGAGCCAGCCCGCCTGATCAGCTTCTCCAACCTGGACAGGTTTGTCTTTGAGATGCTCCCATCCCAGCACACCACAGCGTAGGACAGAACGCTGGCGACCACAGACTGGTAGAAGACCCCCAGGAGATGTTGAAGGATGTTGAACAATCTTAACCTCCTCAAGAAGTACATCCTGCTCTGGGCCTTCTTGTACAGCTGCCCTGTATTGTTTTTCCAGTCCAGCTTGTTGTCCAGCAACAGCCCAAGATATTTATAGGTCTGCACAACCTCCACCTCCTCCACTCCTATCAGAACTGGTCTGGGGTTGGGTCTGTCCCTCCCAAAGTCAAAGAAAGAACCTGAATTGATCATTTGCAGAAGCAGTGAGTCTGATTTCTGAACATATTACAAAGCAAACATGGAAACTTGGAATGAACAATGAACTTTCCTTGCTACTATTTCTGTAGAGGATTGGAGAGTTAAAATTAAATGAAACAATCCCAGACTAACAATAAAGGCTGCAGAGTTTCATCGCAATCATCATTAGCTTTCAGAATCTCATTGTCCACTGATCTGACCACCACTCACAGCACTAACATCTAGAGATGGGATTTGCAGCTCTTTGAAGGGATCCAGATCTTCCATTCAAAACTCATTTTGATATTTATTCGTTTTTCAGATTCCTGCCCAGGCAGTAACTACTCACTAGAATCATTCAGACTTTGATTAGTGGGATATCTAGTAGTATTAGTATTAATCCTAGATAGGCAGATACTTGATTTATCCAGTGGGAAATTTGGTCAAAACATTGACCAGGAATCGAACCCTGCAAACTGCTTCAAATGTTCCACCAACACATTTTGCCAAATCTTACACTTGTTGGGTTGTTCTTGAAGCATGTCCTCCCCCGTTCTTGAGGCATCTGTGTACTGAGACACTCATGTGTGAAAAACAGGAACAACATCAACACTCTCAACTCTGCTGTGCTCGTTATCATGGCTCACAGATATGATAACAAGTGTTCTTCTTTGTCGACATCTGAAAATCCCTCAACACTTCACCAGCCTCATACACTGTCTCTATTTTTGGTTCAACCCTCCTTTAGATTTCTGTTTCAGTTTAAGCCGAGCTCTCTGCACAGACGTGGCTCAATGTCAGACAAGCTGTTGATCATTTTTGAACTTGCTTCTGCTCCTTTCTTTCGCACCATGTCGATCAGTTCTCGTGCTTTGTCTGCTCTAGGTTTGACTGTAGCAGCCTCATACTCAGCATCAGTTATGATTTGGTGGTCCAGCAGTTTATCCAGCAGCTTCTTTAGATTGGGGTCAGATATTCGTTCGATGAATTCTGACCGAGTGTTCGTCAGCTTTTTCACTGGCGACGACTGGTTCCCCTCTAGCAGCTGATTTGTTTCTGAAGAAGACTGTGAGGACGAAGGCTGTCTTTGATGCTCAGCTTCAAGTCCACTGGTTTCTAATGAGGCAGAAGGATAGACTGGTTGGTTATCAAACTCTTCCTTGGAGCTCCTCTTACCTGTAGCTAATAAAAGCTGCAACACATGCATTATAAATCTGTCCTCTGGTTTGAGAACATGACGTTTAATTCAGTTGATCCTAAACTCTCATCATTCTGGTTCTGTCCTCCAACAGAACTAGAGTTTAAGAAACTCTTGAGATGCAGTCATACTTTATGTTTTGAGACTAATCCATCATCTTTTGTTTTTCTCACGTTACGTTTCTAAAAACTGAGAAGTCTCAGATGTGACTCAGTAGTTATCCTACTCTTTTTAGGGAGAAAACAAACACTTTCTTTTTGATTATCCAGCAAGTGTCTCATTATAATTTTATTTAACATGAGTTTATCTAAACTGACCAGAGGAGGCCCCAGTGATACTACGGACCTCAGGAGATGAAACTCATCTAAAACCAAATAAAGCTAGAATCAATCCAAAACTACCAGGTTCATGTGCACTACTCTGGTCTATGTGGAGAGTCAACACTTTAAAGAATGGATTCCCAGTTTTAATAACATTGTGGCTGTTAGTGTGTCTGATTAATATGTGATAAACTTTTAGAGAAATCTAAAATTTCTTTTAGATCAGAAAGTAGAGAACACCCTGATATCAATGGTGTCATGCCACTGAACTCATTCAGCAACCCCTTGTCTACAACTGGACCGAGTTCACGTATGTAACTCTCCAGGGAAATGTACGGTGGCCCTGAAGGTCAAAACTAGGGATGCTCGATATTGGCTTTATTGGCCATACCGATATATTCAGTCTTTTTACACCAAAATTATTAGGTAACAACATAACATATCACCTATTATGGAATTAACACATTATGCCTAATTTTATTGTGATGTCCCACTGGATGCAAACATAAATGCAACATGGCTTTTCAAATGTAAACACTGTCTGTTCAAAATAAGTTACAGAAAAAATAGTGCAGTTTATTTATTTTTTGTGTGTTTTTAGAGAGAAACAACACTACAGACAATATCAAAACAAGGAAGACAAATGTAGCGTATAACTCTGCATGATTCTTGGGTGATCAAATTTGATGTATTAAAGGAAGATGCCTTGTTTCCTCCTCTCATAACCACCTTTGCTTTGCAGTCATTGCAAATCGCAAATTTACTGTCAGTAGGTGACACTTGGAAATACTTCCAAACCACGGACATCTCATACACCGGGCGAGCTAGCTTGTTAGCCACGGTTAGCAACCTACGAGACTAGCGTGTTGTTGTTGTTATACGTCATCAAGCACGCGCCTGTTAACGTCCCATGCTGCGTTCATGCAGACTCGGAAATGCTGAAGCCTACAGAACAAACATCGGTTATAAAAACCCAATACCGATAATTCCTGATATTACATTTTTAACTCAATATCGGCCGATAATATCGGAGGGACGATGTTATCGGACATCCCTAATTAGGACTGAGGAGACGAGGCAACTACATACTAATTGTGCGTCTCCTTGGGCCTCTTTAAATAATGCCAATGTCGTTCTGCAAGACATGCAGAAATTTGGCAATAACTTATACTTCTTTCCACAATGTGGACATTACATGTTGTCTGCTTTCAAAGCTCATCACAGTGTCTACACTTACGTGTAGCTGACCATTCACAAAGCATAATATCTTGACTGGCAGTGAAACAACGAATCAGATCAGCTTATATTTTAGCATCAGTAACAAGAAGTGTTGACTGAAATGTCACTGAATTTTCTGTAATGTTGTGTTTTGTGAAATGTCGTTGTGTTTTGATCTTCAGGGCCACCATAGAAACGAGACACCAAGTTATATTACATATCAGTGCTAAGCTAACATTCACTTCAAGATGGCTGCAGTGTGTCTCTTATATGTAGTATCATTATTAGCCCACTAGCTGGAGGCAAAAAAGCAGCTGTATTAAGCTGAGGCACATGGCTCAGATTCTGATTGGCCTGATCATATATATTTAAATGGAACCAAGGGTAAGACCCCAAAGGCATGACAAATCTGAGTAAAAGTAATTTGAAAATCTTTGCTACCAGGTCCTTACCAGGCAGATCAAGGCAGTACTCCCAAACGTGTGTCCTGTCTGGATCTTTCACCATCAGTGTCACCTCATTTGTGCTCGTTGTCAGCCTGACCTCAAATGTTTGGTGGAAATTTGGTCCATAGTTTTCAAAAAACACTGTATGCTGAGATAAAATAAAAACACATCATGTATGTTAATATGTTGCATTCAGCCTTGTGTTCACTGAATGTAGAAGGAGTGTGATACTCACATCAGGCTGTATTTTATAAACCTCTGGCTCACTGTGGAGGCTGTAATGTTGCCCTTTGTGGAAAAGACAGAGGGACGGAGATGGGACGTACTCACAGTCAGTGTGTTGGGCTTTGACCTTCAACGATATTAGAACACATTTACAATACATTTTTATACAAAGTCTCACATTTTCAGCTCCACAGTGACTGAAGTTTGTCCATGAGTCTTTCTGTAGTTTTGTCTTGAAGTAAAATTCATCTCAGTTAGGTTGAGACCAGGTGACAGGCTCCAGCAGAATACTCCACCTTTCTATCAAAACCTCCAGAGTTTCTTTCATGCTATGTTTTCTCCATCTGTACTACAAAGCACAGTCAAGTCATCTTTGTTACATTGGTCTGAACAGAGCAGAGAATATATCGGTCTAACACTTCCAAAGTCATCCAGCTGCTTCTCTTGTTTGTCATCAATAAACTCTAGTGACTTTTAGCTTTCATCACTCAGTTGAAGGTTGATCTGAGTTTCTTCTCTCCAAATAATAATGTTCAGTCATCAAGTGATTGGTCAACAGTGCAATCACTTCTGAGTCTGTGAAATAAGGCATTGTATTTGAAGAGGTTTTAATTCCACCACCTTTCCTGGAATTTGTGAAAATCCTCAAATGTTACCTCCTGCAGAGGCACGTTGGACGGGAGCAGAATCACACGGATGATGAGACGAGGTCCATGTCGCAGGAACAGCAGCACTTGGCCTTGTACTGGTTTGGTAATGAAATCCTTATACCACTTGATCAAATCCCTCACAATGCCAAAGGCAGACAGGTGAGGGACGTCCACTATCACGTGACTTTCAGTAATCTCCAGCGGCTGAATGAAGCTCATGCCATCGTCCGTGATGTGGACGACAGAGAGGCTTTCAGAGACCAGTGCTGTGAATCCACATTCAAAATTAGATTCTCTGAAACAAGTTTCACATAGTTTCAAAGCACTGCAGCAAACTGGAGGAGGGAAACAACTAAATGCTGTTTTCTTACCAGGCTCAGGTTCACAGTGTGGGAGGTGGAGCTGACGAATAGAGTCCTGAGGACAGGTGATGCTGAACAGCGGCCCTGCAGGCAGCTTGTCAGCCGACTGGAGGAACATGTCGTCCCAGATCGAAGTCTTGTAGGAGACCTCACCCTCATGAGTCACATTAAACACCAGACCAGTCAAAGAACACTGGAACACACCTGGACCTGGGAACCTGAACCTGAACAATGAAGAATGGTTTAAAAGAAGAAGCTGCTTTGACCCAATCTGGCTCAAATATGACTATTTTAAAAGATTAATTTGTCTATAAGTTGATATTTTTAAGATCTGGGAATTACTTTAACTTTTAAGCAACAGGTTCAAACAATCCAATAGTTAAATCACCTTATTTTCAGGTAGCACATGAATGTACATGCACACAAGCATTAGGCTGATAGGTGTTTAACATTTTCTTTTGCTTCCTCTTCCAAATAAATCTGACTAGCGTCTTATTTTGTTCATAACCTGTTGAGTTTGCTCCGTCATTGATCTATTCTGTTATTAATGTCAGCAAAAAATAGCATTTCTATCAGAATCAGATGTGCTAAATTGTTAAAATGTTTTGGAATAGCTAAAGTGAAAGATTAGCTTGAGAAAACAGAAAATGACAACGCTTCCACTGGGCTTCTTGATAACCTTCAAACCTTAAATGTCTCACCTGTATGAAAGGCCTCCTCTTTCTGTAGTCACCTCAGGTGTGAAATGTGACTGAGCAGACTCCTTGGAGTAGCTCATGTTCCTGTTACCCTCAGACAGGAACAGGTGTTTGTTCACAGTTTGGGAGTCAACAGTAAGATCACTCACTTCTGTGAAAGAAATGACAAGAGTTCAGTTTCAGTTTTTACCGTTTCACAGAGTGACATTTATTGACACTCACCCTTTTTCAGAAGCTTTGGCTTGACCCCATCCACTTTATGAGGGTACACCCTGAGGTAGAGGAACACAGTGACAAAGTGCTTTCAGCTTGAAAATAAGATATTAAAGGGGAACTACTGATTTTTACAACCTGGACCTTGTTTCTAGCATAAAATACCATCATAAACACTCGTTTAGAATATAATTAGATCAGCGTATATCCATGTAACAGGAGTGCTCATTGTACTGGACAAGACGAGACAATTATTAATATTATTATTATTACTATTATCTGCTCCAAACTTCCTGCTGGAGTCAATGCAGCTTGAGTACTGCCGTCATTAAACATAAACTGAGATTGAGCACTATTCTGTGTTAAATTCTGATCAAAGACATAAGAGAAGCATGTTCACTTGTGATCTGTTGAGTCTTTTGTATCATCTGAAGAAGTTATGACTGAGAAGAAGTTGTCAGCAGCAAACAGAGAAGACGATGACGAGTACTGCTATGGACCTGAAACATCAACAGCAAGTCCTGAGTTAACACAGCTGGAATTATGGGGCAGCTTGGAGCTCCATGAAACTGCTTTGCCAAAGACAAACTGAGAAGAGTTTCTCTGGTGAAGAAGAGCTGTCTCGTCTCGTTTCAGATTGGAATCAATTAAGATGTTTTACAGACTGTCTAGTTCCAGTCCAGTTAACTTTTCACATCATGTTTTCTGTCTTTTTCAGTCAATATAATCATCAACAGATGAAGAAGATTTAAATGTCAGGCAGACTTAAAAGTGAAAATAAATCAAGTGTGGAGGATTTTTCTTCTTCTATGAAAGTTTATAATGTCTATCTCAACATGCCTCTGCTACAACCGACTAAACCACAAAAAGAGAAAACAGTTTCCTATTAACATCAATGTGGATCAGAATATGAGCTTTATGTCTGCAATTTAGAGTCACCACTACATTCACATCATATTAATCTGAAGACAAAAAAAGAAAACTCACATCAGAGTCTCCAGGCTATAGTCTGGACTCTCCAGAAAACCGCACAGCTGCTTCACTCCTGAATCCTTCAGCTTGTTGTGACTCAGGTCCAGATGTTTCAGATGGGAGGGGTTGGACTTCAGAGCCGAGATCAGAGAATCACAGCTGATCTCTGACAAACCGCACCTCCTTAATCTGAATAACAGATGTAGCTAAATCATGAATAGCCAGATGTGATCAAGTTTTAAATGTGCAGCTCAATAATACTGTGTCAACTTCATTGATTTTAACAACTGACAGTGGACATTGAATTTTTCCTGAATCCTTGTAAATGCTGGCCTGAAACCTGCTGAGAAATGTGATTGAAACAGTTTGGACAGCTTGAATCGTCCTCTTCTAAGGAGTGACATATTATTTTGTAAACTGATGAAGAGCATGTCTTTGTCTCCTGCTTTTATTTAGGTTTAGGTTAGTTTCACATGAACCAAAAGCTCCCAATTGTGTGGTCAAATCTCTGAAAAGTGGGTGTTGTAAAGTCAGCTTTGAAACACACCTGCAAATAAAATGTCAACCTTTTAAAGTAGAAGTTTCAAGATTTCAGAACTTTTCTACACTCAGTTTTCAGATAACAGTTTAAAGCTGGAAACAAACTAATACACCAGGAGAACAGTAATGAATTTGAAACTCTGTAAAAAGAAGGAAAACTGAGATATAAAATAATATTTACAATAAATTGAATGACTTTTTAAAACATTATCCAAACTTTCACTGGGTTTCAAACTTTAATTATTTTTCACAGTTTCAGTTTATTGCATGATTTTTATCCCATAGAAAATTTCAGCTTTATGGATGAAAGTTCTGGATGAACATACGTGTCACTGAACTGACCTCAGAGTCTCCAGTCTACAGAGTGGACTCTGCAGGAAATCACACAGCTTCTTCAATCCTGAATCCTTCAGCTTGTTTCTACTCAGGTCCAGAAGTTTCAGATGGGAGGGGTTGGACTTCAGAGCTGAGACCAGAGAATCACAGCTGATCTCTGACAAACTGCAGCTCTTTAATCTGAATAAAGAATAAAAGATGTAGATGACATCTAATCAGACATGTTTGCCTGACTTTGTGGATCATCATCATGTCTTCTACACACAGTAATATGTGACAGTGTGAGGTGTGTGAGCTCCTTCCAGCAGCTGTGGTTCAGAGAGAATATACTGATACATGGATCACAGCAGGTTTCACTCCAAATCAAATGTGAATGAATGATGATGAAACAGCAGGAAGCTAAACACACCTCAAACACCTGTATCTGAACATATCTGTGTATGTTAAACAGGAATGCAACTATCAAGAGTATAAAGTTATTTAAATGTGTTTGTATTGGTCTTGGGGCGGTACAGTGGGGTGGTGGTTAGCACTGATGCCTCACAGCTAGAAGGTTCTGGGTTCAAAACCATGGGCAAACTGGGCCTTTCTGTGTGGAGTTTGCATGTTCTCCCTGTGTCTGCGCGGCTTCCTCCCACCATCCAAAGACATGCTCATTAGGTTAACTGGTGATTCTAAATGGCGCGTAGGTGTGCATGTGAGTATACATATATATATATATAGACATTCAGTGAACTAACCTCAGAGTCTCCAGTCTACACTCTGGACTCTCCAGAAAACCACACAGCTGCTTTGCTCCTGAATCCTGCAGCTTGTTTCCATTAAGGTCCATATGTTTCAGATGGGAGGGGTTGGACTTCAGAGCTGAGACCAGAG
>SRSE01000734.1:397500-459006 GCA_005024645.1 Planiliza haematocheilus
CTCACTGTGGTTGTTTCTTCCTCCCTGGAAAAATTTAGAGTGATACCAATAAAATGGTGCACAATATGTTCATGTTTTGTTTTTAACAGCACCAACCATGAAATACTGCTAATCATATGATAAACATACTCCATTTCCTCTGGCTTTTTCACAATAAAAGCCTGTTATAGGAGATATATCTTAGATTCCTATGATGTAGAAAAAAATAGTGTGTCTAGATTAAATCAACAGAAAAGAAAATCCACCAGCAGACAGATGTACAGTCTCACTTGTTCTGGATCTTTTTCCACACTGAGGACAGGAGGACTCTCCTGATGAAGACGACTGGTCCCAGTATGAGGTGATGCATTGTCTGCAGAACCAGTGTCCACAGATGGTAGAGACTGGATCCTTCAGGACGTCCTGACACAAAGCACAGCAGGACAGCTGCTCCTCCACAGAAACTTGACCTCTCTTCTTCTCTCTGTCAACAAAGATCTTTGTCACTAAAATCATTTGCAGATAGTTGGTGAAAAATATCAGCATTTTGAAACACTGTCCCAAAACTCTGATGCTCACAGAGAACAAGAACACACATTCTGAAATGGAGGTTCTCAGGTGTTTTACTACAGAAACACCATCAGTCCTTCCTGGTTCTGAAACGCACACTAGGAGCTTACCTATCTGAACCAAAATGTCTAAATCATGACTATAAATCTTTTAGGAAAACATGTCTACTTCATCCTAAAGTCTTCCATCAGATCAGTTTACAGTAGAAACAGTGTCTTACTTTGTATCCGATGGTTCTTCACTGAAATCTGGAGGACGTCCAATCGACCAGTCACTTTTCATAGACAGACAGCTAGATACTGGAGACTCTGCTCTCTGTCGTTGGTTCTGATCTCTGCAGAAACAAATGTGCTTTTATTCTTATCAATCACCGATCAATTCTGAGATTGAAGTAATTTGACTTAAAGAAAACTAAATTAACTTAAATAAGTGACTGAGGCGGTGTACAGGTGAACTTATCCAGGCGTGTGTTCTGGGATAAACAATAAACAATGTCCAGTTCGTTCTTCATATTCAGATTCTTGAAATCCATTTATGTTTAGGGACAGATGATACTCTCACCACGTTGAAAATATTACAGCACTGTCCCAAATCCATATATGTTTGGTTGATAATTTCGTTCCTTCCCATGTACCAACATGTGTTGTAATGACAATAAAGATTAATTGAATCCTTGAATCCTTAACATGCCAGTCATTTTGATGAGTTTCCAGCTGACAGTCAAAAAACAGTTCGCTTCCCCACAAACACACACCTGATTTCCCCCACCTGTAGCTTAGCTATATGCACTTCCACACTGGTGCTGCCCTTAGGTAAAACCCAAGAACTGCATGTAAATGCATGAAAACAGTGATTTAAATTAAAAGATAACTGCAAAATATATAATTGCTCCAACAGTAGTTCTGAATAAACAAACTACAGATGTTTGAGTAAAAATGAATCACCCATCAGGGACAGAAAATCTACTGTCATGCAAAATGAGTGAAATAATGGAGTTAGTAGCAGTTCTCTTACTTTGTTTCTGAGGGCCCAGGTTCTTCACTGAAGTCTGGAGGACGTCCTTTGGAACAGTCACTCTTCATGGACAGACAGCTGACTCTGTCCTCCTCTTCCTCCATCTTCTGGACTTCCATCAGTCTGAGAGTTAAACCAGTAACTCTCAGTGAGTTTACATACATTTCAGTTACAGTCAGCCAGTGTTGTGCAAATTGACAATAAACATAGTTCACATTTTTCAATTTTGGAATAAGTTTATAGACTCCAAAATGAACAGGTCACGTTAATTCTTTCTGTTTTTTATTTTTTTTTTGGTTGTTGTTTTTTTAATGAGCAGATTCGAGCTATTATTTAATAGAATCTCTGACTGACCTGCCTGTTTATCCCCAGCCCACAATATTTTTCCACCAGGATCTATACTGCTTTTTTGAATAACCACTGACTGTATACTAGTGGTGGACGGACGGACGGACGGACGGACGGACGGACGGACGGACGGACGGACGGACGGACGGACGGACAGACAGACAGACAGACAGACAGATTGGGGAGGGGGGTTCTGATGGTCCACTCTGCTGAATGGACCACCCTCTTGAGGGCCAGGAAGTCCTGCCTGGTACAGTTTTCCATCCAGGTGGTGATGCTCCCACACAAGATGCTCTCGGTGGTGCAGGTGTAAAAGTTCCTGAGCACCTTGAGAGGGAGCTTAAAGTCTCTGAGGCGTCTGAGGAGGTAGAGACGCTGTCTGGCCTTCTTCACCATGATGTTCAGATGGTGAGTCCATGACAGGTCCTGTGAGATGGACACTCCCAGGTATCTGAACGTGTCCACTCTTTCCACCTCAGAGCCACAGATGATAAGTGGATGTTAGTCCCTCTGCTGTTTCCTGCTGAAGTCCACTATCAGTTCCTTTGTTTTGCTGACGTCCAGCAGGAGGTGGTTCTCCTGGCACCAGTCCTCCAGGTGGGACACCTCCCTCCTGTAGGCTGTCTCGTTGTCGTGGGAGATTAGTCCTACAACAGCGGTGTCGTCAGCAAACTTGAAGATGATGTTGGAGTCTGAAGTGGCCTCGGCGTTGTTTGTATTTGGGAATGAGAAAGACAGCGGCGTGATCCGACAGGTTTGGCTTTGTAGCCTTCTTTGAATGGGGAGTAGCAGTGGTCGATCGATCCAAATGTAATGAGATCGATACTTAAGTAATTAATGAGGCAACCTGAGTGTATTTGTCTATATCCTGCTGATGTCACAGAGAAGAGCCGGCTCACTCTGTACCCCCTCTCATGTATTTGTTGTATCTGTACCATCACGTGACTCTGTGGCGCCAGGTAACCAAGACCCGCCCACCGTAATTAGCCAAGCCCAGCCAGTAGCAGCACATTACACACAACACAGAGACAGAGCAGGAGAATGGCAGAGAAAAAGAGTAGAGCTGTTGTTTTGTTACGTTTTCAGGCCGAAAATGAAACACTTGCAAGTTGTACAATTTGAAAAAAAGGCTGTAAGATACAGTGGTAACACAACAAACTTGTATAAGCATACAGAAATTTTTAAAATCCCCCGTTCCCTGCCAGACAGACCCCTGAGAAAAAAAGTTACACTAAAGGGGAGAAATGTTGTCTTATTTTTGTATTACATTGTACTTCCTAAACACTTCCTTATATTATTTATAATATACCTGATACGGACAATAATATCCTTTTTCCAAGTTTTAGTTTTTTGATTACTTAGTGTTGGTTATGCTTGCCGCTATGATATTTGGCAAAGGTGTGTATTTTTTAACAAATTTTAATATTTCAAAAACAAATCCCATAATCCCCTTTACTTTTACACTGTGTAACCTAAATTGTTATATTAACCCTTTCATGCACACATTATGAAAAAAATGGTCCAGATTTTTTTAATATTGATTTTATTACTCTATATGAGCCTAAAACTAAAAAGCATTTTGAATTTTTTAAAAATATGATTTTATATAGAAGTTATTCTACTGTCCTCATATGTGGACAGTGCGCAACAATGGGGTGAAAAATAATTAAGAGTAATGACAGAAAATATGGGCCATTATGTGACTCTAATGCAAAAAAACAACACATATCATAACAGTAATGATTTTAATGGCACAGAAGGATATGATGAAGATGTTATGCAACATTACAAAGAGTTAACATTCCAAAAATAGTTATTTTTAACAGTATTTGATCATTTTTTTGAACATATTTTGTAAGAACTAATGTTAAGTATTTCAAGCTCATTTGTTTCAAAAAACTCCTCTATTACAATTATTATTTACTCTTTGCAAAACATGCACCATTCATTGGTCTCTATATATTTCTGTAATGTTGTCATAAATAGGCAGTTTACGTAATTTATAACATGTAGTTAGGTCATTATTTATGTTTATATGTTTACCAAATGTTTGTTTCTTTTTAATTTAAAGTAGTTAAATTCATATTTGAACAATACAAATAAAAAAAATTCCTAGTTACAAAATCTGATTTTTGGTAATTAAACTCCTCTGTTGCGCAACGTCCACATACGTGGACAGTTGTTTTTTAGGGTGTACAAGCTATATTTTACATCAAATTTCATTTCTAAACACATAAAGTTGTTCAACACACTCTCCTGCATACCATAATATTTTTTTTTACCTGATTTTACCTTCTTGAATAGAAACTTTTTACAGATATGCCTGGAGCATTCAGCACATGGCCATAACCGTCAGCCATGTTGAATTGATGATGTCATAAAGCAGTCAATATTCCAAATATAAGATGATACACATTGTTAATATATTGCAATGGATCTACTAACACTGCCCTGAAGTGGATTGGAGTATACCAACATGATAAATAAATAGAAAACAGAGTTAAAGTTTCTGTCCACAGATGTGGACATTGCGCATGAAAGGGTTTTAAGGGACAAAATAATAGTTAATATTTTTTTCTGCTTTTTTTTTTATCAACTTCAGTCCTAATCATCAATACTAAATGTTTGATTATTTTCAAACTTTTATCCCTTTATATTCCAGTTTTTGTTGTGATGGAATCCCTGACCGACACGTGAAATCCTGCTGGGATCTGTTCATCACTGACGACATTATCCAGCTCATCTTGATGATGAGAAGCCTGCACCAAACAAGCCTGGAGGGATATTGACAGAATGGAGCTAGATTCGTTGCTCGACCTGTTCATTTTGGCATGGGATGAGAGCTCCGCAGCTGGTGGACTGAAACGTTGGGACGTACCATCTTTCCAGCCCAAACAAAATTGATTAATAATCCAAAAAGAAAATCACAAAAACACTTAAACGTCATGAAAATAAATTCAGATTTAGACTGACTGATGATGCATCCACCGTAATTATTAGAAAGAATCGATATCAGACCCTGTATTTACTTGGTATAGGAACGAGACCAAAGCTATAGCGATATCACACACCACTACTGTATACAGTAATTAACTCAAGTGTTTGTGTGGATTAGCTGTTTCTGCGGTGCCTGAGGCTGCTTCTCTTTCAGCTGCATCAGTGATGCTGTACACTGTAACTCGCACGTCGACTAATCCTTTCATTCGTCGTTATTTCCCGCCAGATCCAGCGAAACACGTCTACTCTCGCAGTTGGCAAATGGACGCTTTCGGTTTACAGGTCAGCTAATTTTCTAACTGCCACAGAACCACACACCTGGTTACCATAATACAAGGAGGAGTCACAGAAATCTGATCTCCTTCACTCCAAAGTCCAGAAAGCAAAAACGGACTCTGAGATGCTGACTAATTATAATAATGTTGTGTTAACACTCACCCTTCTTCTGTCCAGTCAAAACGACGTCTGAGCTGATTTCATTGTTTCCTACCTGTTCATGACCTTTGATCACCTGATCAGGTGAGCTCCTCCCCTCTCCAGGTAGTCAGATGAGTTAATCTCTGTGTATCAGACTGTGTACATGTTGTGTTTATGAGCACAACCAGGGACGTGCACAGGGGGGTTGCTCAGGTTGCTCGGGCAACTATGTCCTTCTCGACTCACGTTGCTCTTCTGAGGGGAAAACAAAAATGTACAATGGATGCAGAATTTCACGTAGGCCTAGATACAAAAAAATATTCACTTCCATTCGGCCACCGAAAGTAAAGTCAATATCTGCAAACTCTGTTTACGTGGCTTCAGCTCTACACGCGACTGACAGCGGCCGAGTAGGAGCACGTCCAGGTTGTCACAGTAAAAGATACGGTTGTCGGGTGAGAGGACTCAGCGTTGTCGGAGAAGGTGAGTTTGTGATGTATAACAAACGAGCGATCATCATCATCATCAAGTTTTATTAAATTAATTAAAATCTTCATAAATCCAGGCTGAGTTTGCCACGTTTAGCAGACAGATTATCACACATCAGTGACTTGATATTATATTGATAGGGATATTGATGTAGGGATTTTCATGACTCAAGTCATATTTTCTGTGCTATTATTAGTAGTAGTTAAGGTGATTGAGTGCTGTATTTCAGTGTTTTACTTCTTTGTGTATATAAAGACCCTGCTTTCTCAGTCCTTCATATAGCCCGTGAACTGCCCCTCAAAATTCCTGTGCACGTCCCTGTTCCACTGTAAAAGCTCTTTGATGCACCTCAACCAGGGAGATAAGGACAGTTAAGGCAGCGAGTCGTTATTTCTAACTGGTTCCTCCTGTCCTTACAGTAATTTATTTTCATTAAACAGTAAAGTCTGGAGCTGGTGACATTTGACTGGTTCTCTATGCTGTTGTCATCGTTTCTTTGTTCATGTTATTTTTCCAAAGCAGACGTACATTAGCAGCTAAAGTAGTTTATTTAAATTAATTAAATTACTATTTTTTTTTACATGAAAATAAAAGTCTGTTAAAACAATCATGTTAACAGTTTGATGTTGCGTACCCTTCATAATATTTGGGAAGATAAATATTGATCGAACAACCATAAAGCCTAACATTTCCGTTTCATTTGTTTCATTGGATTACCTTCCAGGTCTCCTTTGCAGGACTTGTGTAGCCTAAGTCATGTTGAAGCTGTGAAAGCACACACCTAGCAGGTTGTCAGTGTCTTCTGCCCCCCAGTGTTGCATCATGATGGCTGCACATGTTCCCATTTAGTATTAATGATTCATGATTTAGAAAAATGAGCGTGTGATGGGGCACAATATATTTATATGTATTGACTGTACAACAGGTTAAATGATTATATTATCCCATATTTGTAGTTTGTTACCAATGCTGCATATATTTAAATCACATTGCTCTTTAAATAATTTGTGTGTCACAGCCAGGTAACTGTTCACCAGCATCCATCTTCTTATTATTACTATTATTAATTATGTTAAAACAGATTGAATATGATAAAAACATGTTTATATTAGTTTTTATGCATGTGCATGTAGAGATGGATTTATAAAGTACTAATGTCGGTTAATGTAACAGTAATGTTTTATATATGATGAATTAAGTATTTATTAATGTATAACCAATACTATATGTGCAGTTATTATAAAGCCTTACAGATGTTGATTTACTCTCTTTAATTTCATTTACAGTCAGACCTGGTTTTCAGTTCTTTGATTTCTCATTTAACAACAATATTACAGATTTATTTTAGTGTATGTATAGCAAAGAATTTAAATAAGTTGTATAATGTTAGTCGTGAAGCTTTAGAGAGTTTTTCAGTGTTTTCGATAGTGGTTGGAATTTGATTATCTGTCCTTTAAAATAGTGTTGTGTCATCTGCTGCTTCTCTAACCACACTGATGTGTCTTTTTCTTACTATGGCTTGAAACGGGACCAGAGAAACCATTTTCGTTCCTTCATATGTACCAACATGTGTAGAAATGACAATAAAGAATCCTTGAATCCTTGAATCCTTGAAGTCTGAAATATCAGACATGTCTGATATTAATCTGGACCATGAGTCTGGAGATCTGTGAACGTCTCACATTACAAGATAATCTTTGCTGAATCTTTGGTTTATTTTAGGTTTTTCGGGAGAAGTAAATCTTAACTGTGTCAGCACTGAAGGTTCAACACTGACCATATGTCCATTTCATTATCATCTGATTATTGATCACAAAACACAAACCACTGAATACAAGCGTTATTTAATTAATTCAGAGAAAAAAAATAAAAAACACTTTATTCACATTTTCCGGTGGCACACATTTAAAAACATTTAAACATTAATCTTACCAAGATATATACGGTAGATGTTTGGAAGAGACACTGATAAAAAATTTTTTTTTTTAAATAAAACTCAGTTTGACTTTTTTTCTGATCAGTCAATATTTTCTATTAGATGAACTAATCCCAGACTAAGAATGAAGTTTGCCGAGTTTCATCACAATCATCATTAGTTTTCAGAATCTCATCGTCCACTGATCTGACCACCACTCACAGCACTAACATCTAGAGATGTTATTTACGACTCTTTGAAGGGATCCAGATCTTGTGGAGCCTTTCAAAGAGCCGTTCAAAACACTTTCTCATTTTGATATTTTCATATACACCACATTCTGCAAAATCTTACACTTTTTGGGTCGTTCTTGAAGTCTGTTTCTTGAGGCGTCTGCGTACTGACCGAGGCACTCACAACTACCTGTCAATAGCTTCGGTCCGTTCACATACGTCACATTCAACTCTACTGTGTTCATCATTACAGCCCAGATATAAGTTTTCACTTCACCAGCCTCATACACTATCTCTCTATTTTTGGTTCAACCCTCCTTTAGATTTCTGCTTCAGTTTAAGCCGAGCTCTCTGCACAGGAACGGATCACTGTGAGAGAAGATGTTGATCATTTTTGAACTTGGTTCTGCTCCTTTGTTTCGCACCGTGTCGATCAGGTTTCTTGCTTTGTCTACTCTGGGTTTGTCTCTAGCAGCCTCATACTCAGCATCAGTTATGACTCTGCTCTGCAGCAGTTCATCCAGCAGCTTGTTCAGATTAGGGTCAGATGTTCGTTCGATGAATTTTGTCCGAGCGTTCTTCAGCTTCTCCACTGGTGACAACTTGTTCTCCTCTAGCAGCTGATTTGTTCCTGAAGAAGACTGTGAGGAAAAAGCTGGAGAAAGAAATTATATTATTATAATTCACAGGATTATCACTTTTTAACAAAATAATTGTTTGTTGCACTTACCTGTAGGATTTGAAGCATTTTTTGATAACTCTTTCAAAAGATCATTCCTATTTATCATCTTTAAAACCTTTATTGTCACTTCCACAGACTGGTCAGGGTACGTCTGCACCATCTGATCCACAGTTTTCATCCTGTTTGCATTTTCCAGTTGACATACTGGGATTACAGTAAAGTCTTCATTTGGCTGCTGCAGGTACCACTTGAATGTCTCAAACTCCTCGCTTGTCAAATTCTGCAAAGTTTTCAAGAGAATCACGGTAGTCGACATCTTTTCTTCCTGCCAAGATCCAAAAGTAGTGAGTAACTTTTTTGGTAATGGCAGTTAACAGTTAACAATATTTTCAACAGACATTTTGATCAACACATCGCTGATCAAAATGTATTGTTTAATGATGAATTGATACAGACGTTTTATATTTTAGTTCTGTTGTTTTCCGTGTTTTCTGTTTAAGTTTGCTTTGTGTATCTATGCTGCTTTCAATTTAAAACTTCCAGATGTGATACGTGCCATGTTGTTCCAATGGCCATGCACAGACAAACTGCTGGGAGTACAGACATGACAACGGAACGGACAGGGGGAAGCAGGAAACACAACTACTGGCTCAGGAGAGAAGGAAATGACCACTGACCCACACTCTGCAGAGGTCTTATTGTCAGTGGACTGTTAGCCAAGTTAGAATTAAATTAAAAGATGTATGACTTGAAATAAATGACATTTTTATTCAACCGCTCATTACAGAAACACCTGTGACTTTGCCACTGTGCATTTAAAGGGAAACTACTGTTTTTTTACAACCTGGACCTTATTTCTAGCATAAAACATCATCGTTTACTCACCAATATCACTTTTGTTTAATTTGCACTTGTTCAGGAGATAATCAGATCAGCGTATGGGCATCGAAACCTCTAAATAACACATTATCTGCAGCGAAACTCGTTCATTCTGCCAATACTTTATGATACACTACTGCTATTCACCGTTCAGTCCGGCCATGTTGCAACAGCCATGTGCTGACCGTCGAGTGACGGTCACTCAGAGGTCAGAAGATAGCTATAGATAGATAGATAGATAGATAGATAGATAGATAGATAGATAGATAGATGTTAAATTAGATTGCAATACTGAATTTAGGTATGATTAAAAATTTAACAGGTAACTCCAGACGCAACGGGAAATAGCACTACCATATCAAGTATTGACGAAATGAAGGAGTTTCGCTATTTAGAGGCTGCGTTTTAATGCCCTGACCACTCCTGTTATATATACGCTGGTTTAATTATCTCCTGAACAAGTGCAAATAAAACAAAGTGATATTGGTGAGTAAACAATGATAGAAATAAGGTCCAGGCTCAGTGACCACAAACTGGCGATCCAAACAGGAAGACACAAAAAATCAGGCAACCAAAAGAAAACAAAAAATGGGCTCACTGTTCGACAGGTTAAGACAGAGATGCACTTTCTCCTACAATGTACAAAATTAAATGATACTAGAAGTTCAGCTCTTTGGAACCAGATTTCAAAGAGCTTAACGACCTCTCCAAATTAAAAATACCTGAAGAAGGAGAGCGGACACACCTTATGCCCAGTATACATAACATGCCACACCTTGAGGGACAGGACCAATAAAGCCCATTCTGAATTTGAATTTGAGTCCGTGTGGAGGAGTTGAGGAAGTGGGTGGCTTTGGGGACGAAGGTGACTTTTCTCCTCTGCGTTCAACAACTAAAAACCGATGTGTGCTTTTGACAAAAATAAGTCGCCAAGAGGATTTGAAAGTCGCTGGATTTAGCGAAGAAGTCAACAAGTTGGCAACAAGCCTCAAGCGGTCAGTCGATGAACTTTTTTTTCACTTCCGCAATGGCTTCAATTTTCAGACCTGGGGTTTTGTCGCCTGGGTTTCGTGCATAATGCGAACTGCCTGTATCATGTGGCATCGCCCTCATGTTGGTTTATAAACCAGGTTTAACAATTCATGTTAACACGAAACATTCAACGGAACGTTTCTACCGAACTTCTCACAAGATAAATAAAGTTATCCAGAATAAACTTCCATCAGCTCAGGGAAAAGATTCAGATTCTCCGTGAAGACTTACCTAAGAGGAGGAAGATGATGATCCTTAAGTTACGAGACGAAGCTTCAAAGCGTGTGTCGAGTAATGGAGGAAGCGTTTCCGTGAAGCGCTTATCGAACATTAACTGTTTACACGGACAAACCCATCGAGACGTCACCCACTGAATTCAAAAATGTAGTTTCACTTTTCACTCACCGTCTTCCCCGCAACCGCAGCTCACCTGATGTAAATTCACCCGAAGATATAACACTCAAAATAATGAATTATGTCTTATTTTTAGTTATACTACACAATTAAGTAATAAATGTAGTAACTTGATTAAATAGCTGTAGATTTTGTCGAGTGTTGCAGAACTAAGTTATCGTAAAACATTAATCATCGTCTACTTCTGTCAACAAACCTGAATCAAATGACTTCACATTTAAACTTTTAAGTTATATATTTATTTTTGAATTCATATTTTACACAACTTTAGTGGATCATGTTCCTTGAATATGTTTACTATCGTTAATAAACGTGTGCTGGCTGCTGTTCAAAGTTCTTACCATAAATGACATCATGATCTGAAAAAGACAAGGTACATTTATATTTATTACAAGACGATTATCTTTGAGTAACTGCTTCAAGTAATGGCTTCCCTTGATGTCTCCTCCATGCCTGATACACATTACAGGAACTGTATCATCTGCCTTGATATTTGACTGCTGATATTCAGTGTTGTGCCTGAACGCGTTCAATGAACGAAATAAGTTCACCAGAAGATATACAACAGTCGAAATAATCAGTTATGTCTTAATTTGAATTATACACAACAAAATAAATAAAGGTAAAATTACAGCTGTAGATTTTGCCGAGTGTTGCAGAACTTTGTCAAGTTGTCATAAAACATTTACTCAAAACACCAACGAACTGGAATCAAACGACTTCACATTTGAACTTTTATGTTGTATTTTTATTTAATTAAAATTTTATATACACAATTTTAATGGATTATGTTCCTTGAAAATGTTTACTCATTAACAACGCTACGTGTGCTGTTTTAAGTTCTTACCTAGTTCTTCATTTTCTGAAAAAGACACGTACATTTATATTTATTACAAGATGATTCTCTTTCAGTAACTATGTACTGGTATTATTTTTTTAACCCTTCAAATGTGACATAATATTTTAGTTAACTTATACTTTTCCCCCTTACTCAGATACAGTGTGGATAACTGGTGACAGGTGGAGCTTAGAGAGCTGTGACAACCATGGGAAGCAATCTCAGTCTGCTGGATGTCCTCATCTGTTGCTTTGGCTGGGTGGACTACAGTGGAAAGGCCTTCATCCCTTTCTCTTTCATTCTATAACAAATATTTTTAAATATTACATTAAAATCCTGTTTGTATTTGCACTCCCTTATTGTCTTTCGTGCTAACTGTAGATCAATTGTCAAATGACCACAATTTAACACTGAAAACTGCTGAATGTCAGGAAGTCGTGGTCATGCTTGTTGCACACTTTATAACCATGTCAGTAATTATTGTAAATATTGTAATTAATTGAAATAAGTCAAATTAGTTTATTAAGTAAACACTTAATTACAATTAAACAGCTATCTGGTCCTATTTGTGGGCAAGTCATGTGATCTCTGTGCCAGCAGGTGACATTCTGGGCGGGGCATATAGAATGTGGGCGGGGCTTGGCGGGAGCAGTGATCTAGGGCGTGGCATGTGGTGTGTGGGCGTTTCCATGGGAACATCAAAGGCAAACATCAAAGGGAAACATCAAAGGGAAACTTCAAAGCCAGCAGAGGCTTTAAATAGACAAACTTTCACCATTGAATCATATCTGCTTATCTAGATACGCATTGATTCCACAGCTATCGACAGTGAAGGACCTTTAAATCCACACAGACGACTAGAAATACCCGTTCAGACTATTGTCTATTCAAACATATTTACTAACCCATTTCCATCAGCGACATTTTTAGCTAATACAATGGCCGATACCAACAAGAAAGGACCCAAGCCAATTGTGCCCAAAAAACCCAAAGATGTTAACCTATTAGCGCTTGGTATTCAGAAATCAAGCACTTCTGCAAAACTACAGCAGGATTTAAAGTCAGAAGTTGACAAGAGCCTGCCCTCAGTTAAAAGGAAAATCTGCATTCTGCAGGAGCCATTTCTAGAGGAACACCAGAAGGATGAGACCCGTCAGAAGGACGAGGCCTCAAAATGCGGTGCCCAGGAAGAGAAGGTAAGTAACAAGGTAAGTAATGAGGTGGAGGAGGACAAAAAGGCACCTGAGGAGGACAAAAAACAACTGGACAAGGCCAAGGAAAATGTAACAGAGGCCATCATAAAACCAAAGGTGTCCCAGAGATTTCAAGAAATCCTTGAACTCAGAAAGGAAAGGGACCTTTTTGCTGCACAACTCGAGGTTCTTCAGAAAGACCAGGCTGCACATTACTGTGAGCTGGAGCGGAAGTATATACTGGAGGTGGCAGAAATGAGAAGGGAAATGGACCTGGAGAGAAAGGACCTGGAGAAGGAGAAGCAAGCGCTGAATGAGAAAAAGCAAGCAGCACAGGAGGACATCCCAAAACCAAAGGACGAGACGGATGAAAACAGAAACGAGATGATTAATAAACTTGTCCAGAAAGACCTGCAGGAGGCGAGGAAGGCGCTTGAGAAAGAGAAAGCGACACTCGCAAAGGAGAAGCAGGAAATGGAAGAGGCAAAGAAAGAGATGGAAGAAGAGAAGAGGAAGCTTAAGGAGATGAAAGAAGAAATGGAGCAGAGGAATGGTAAACTAGATGAGGAGAGGAAAGCTCTGACAGAAGCTAAGAAAGAACTAGAAGTAGAGAAGGAAGCTTTGACAGAAGCTAAGAAAGAACTAGAAGTAGAGAAGGAAGTTTTGACAGAAGCTAAGAAAGAACTAGAAGTAGAGAAGGAAGTTTTGACAGAAGCTAAGAAAGAACTAGAAGTAGAGAAGGAAGTTTTGACAGAAGCTAAGAAAGAACTAGAAGTAGAGAAGGAAACTTTGACAGAAGCTAAGGAAGAACTAGAAGTAGAGAAGGAAACTTTGACAGAAGCTAAGGAAGAACTAGAAGTAGAGAAGGAAGCTCTGACAGAAGCTAAGAAAGAACTAGAAAAAGAGAAAAAAGACCAGCTAGTCGAGACGATAGAGGCGATTGAGAATAACACAGAGGCCGAACAGGCAGAGGTGCAGAGAGACGCCAAGAAAACAACAAAAGAGGCGAAAAAAGAGCTCGATAGGAAAGCGAAAGAGGAGAAAAGGAGAGCGAAGGAAGAGGAAAAGAGAGCGAAGGAAGAGGAAAAGAGAGCGAAGGAAGAGGAGAAAAAGAGAGCGAAGGAAGAGGAAAAGAGAGCAAAGGAAGAGGAGAAAAAGAGAGCGAAGGAAGTGGAGACAGAACAGCAGGAAGGAAGAAGGAAGACATGTTTTTGGACATGTGGGCTCTGGTAGTAGTGTCATGATGACAGGCAGCCTGTTAGAAACATCTCCTCCACCACCACCTACACCTGTTTTACTCCGCGCTACTCTAGTTTTCTCCCACAAAAGAAAAAAAAAAAATAGACCTACACCTACACCTCAGGGTTTTACCCCGGGCTACTCCGGTTTTCTCCCACAAAAAACAATACACCTACACCACCACACACACCTCCACCACCTCCTCCACCTCCACACACACCTGTGGGTTTTACCCCGGGCTACTCCGGTTTTTCCCACAAATAAAAGCTAAATAACAACACAATAACAAGCTAAATAACAACACAAATAAAAGCTAAATAACAACACAATAACAAGCTAAATAACAACACAATAAAAGCTAAATAACAACACAATAACAAGCTAAATAACAACACAATAACAAGCTAAATAACAACACAAATAAAAGCTAAATAAAAACACAATAAAAGCTAAATAAAAACACAATAAAAGCTAAATAAAAACACAATAAAAGCTAAATAAAAACACAACAACAATTGTTCTGTGTGTGTCTGCATTTATAAGAAAATACATCTGCACCACATTGTGGCTGCTGGTTGTGATTTAAAACTGTTATCTTTTTGTATAGATTAATGTTATGTTTATTATATTTTGTGTATTTTATATATATATTTATTAAACGTAAATTCCATTTAAATGCATTTTATTGTCCTGCATGTTGAATTTCAGATAATTAAAACCCTGCATAGGTGGGAAATCAAATCTCTTGGCTCGCAATGTAATGTTGAACGATGCATCTCCTTATTTTATTTTATTTTCTATTTGTCAGTGCCTTAATTTGCCAGTTTCATATAATCTCAGTTTCATATGTTTCATATATGCAACACTTTCTCACAAACAAGTGCAATTACTTCACCGTGACTTCTTATTATGCGTAAATATGGTTGTTATGTTTGTGTTTATAGTTTTGTACACATTGATTTTACTGTTTTATTATTTTTTACATTTATTTAACTTTTATTTATTTTTATAATTCTACGGCAGCTTAATTTCGTTGTACTTGTGCAATCACAACAAAAACAATCTATTCTTTTCTTTATGTTATCAGGCGTTATTACGTGTATTCAAACCATTACGGTACAGACATAAACAATTAGCATATATCATCGCCATCATTACCTATTTTTAAATATATAATATATAATTTCGTATGATTTTTATTTATTTGTCACTTTCTAATATTCAAAATGAATAAACTTTACTCTCATTAGACATTATTTCAAATTTAAAGGGTTATTTTTGTACCGTAATGCTTCGAATACACGCGTACCCCTAAATAAAATGGCCGCTGCCGTTACCGCCATCCTCCGGTCCGTTAGCAGCCGCTGTTGCCCGGCGCTCCCACGTTATCAACGGCGCTAAACACGGAGGAAGCAGGAACACAACGGGCGGTTTTCAACGAAAAAGCACGACTGCAGACGAAGAAAATCCTCCGGCACATATTACAGGACAAACAACTTTTATTCAAAGACTGTCACTATATGAGCTGGTTGTTGTTTTTTTTATATTATTATTATATAACCCTTTAGTTTAGTTAACTTATACGTTTTTCCCTTCCATAGATACAGTGTGGATACTTGGTGATGGTGTGGGGCCTAGAGAGCTGTGAC
Source organism: Planiliza haematocheilus (assembly GCA_005024645.1). NCBI lineage: Eukaryota > Metazoa > Chordata > Actinopteri > Mugiliformes > Mugilidae > Planiliza > Planiliza haematocheilus. Next base: position 413,389 of record SRSE01000734.1, read on the forward strand.
CACCATAAACAACCTCAGTCTGCAGGATGTCTACATCTGTTGGTTTGGCTGGGTGGAGAGTGGAAAGGCCTTCATCCCTTGTTTTCTCTTCTGCTGCATAACAAATATTTTTAAATATCATATTAAAATCCTCTTTGTATTTGCACGCCCTTTGTCTTTTATGCTTACTGCAGACCTTTCACAAATGTTACTGTTAAAAAAAAGTTTAAAAAAAAAAACAACAGGCAATGGTGTTCAACACAGATAGAACACAGAATAAAACAAACTGTGCTGAAATTACCACGATATTAACATTGGAAAACTCATGAATGTCAGCAAGACCAACATTTGTTATCAATTTAAATTATATTTAGTCTTTTCTATTTTAATAACAACAACAAAAATGTAACTGTTATACAAGCAGTGGTTTAACAAGTTAGGATCAGATGCATTCAGGGAAACATTAGTATTATAGACACCACATGGTTCAGTCACTGCACATTCTTACCTCAGAGACATCATAGAACCCATCATCATCCCACAACTTTCTGTTCATGGATGATAATGCTCCAACACATCGTGCCAGAACTGTCACAGCTCGACTTCAGGAAGTTAGAGTGCCTCATATGGTATGACCAGCAATGTCCCCTCACCTGAACCCCATAGAGCACGTCTGGGACCAGCCGAAGCAGAGACTGGACTCTCCACCCCCACGTGACCTGGCAGAACTAGCACTTGTGGAAGAGTGGGACGCATTGCCCACAAATTACTTCACTGAACTTATAGCTTCACAAGCACAACAATACACAGACTGAGATCCATTAGAGACAGCAGCTGCTACTATAATCTACTGACCACATGATGGCGCTGTTTATTTACAGACACACAAACTCAGATCAGATCTCAGGTGTGAACACAGAACGTAAAGATGGACAGGTGAGGTCAGATGTTAATGAGAGGTGTGAACGGAGCCTCAGACAAATCAAATCAAATCAAATCAAGTTTATTTATATAGCCCTTTACAATAGCCAGACGGTACCCAAAGTGCTTTACAACAAAGCTCTAGAAACAATACATAACAGGTACATAGATAAATAAATGCAATTAAAATACAACTAAAATACAATTAAAATACAATAAAAAGAAAATAAATAAAAGAAAATAAAAGTGCTGTAGTGTTAAAAACCTTCCAGAAATGTATAAGATGCAGCAGGCAGAGTGAGCACACATGAAGTGTATACCTAGTCGGAATAAAAGGCCAATCTAAAAAAGTGTGTCTTAAGTTTTGATTTAAAAAGGCTGAGATCACTAGTGGTGCGGATGTCGGCAGGCAGTTTGTTCCACAGGCTGGGACCAGCGACGGCAAAGGAACGATCGCCCCACTGTTTGAGTCTCGTCCTGGGGGCCTCTAGCAGAAGCTGACCGGAAGAGCGCAGGGCTCTGCCACAGTTGCGAAAAGTTAAAATGTCTGCCAGGTAGGGGGGGGGCTAAGCCATTAATGGCGTTAAAAACAAACAACAGAAGTTTAAAATCAATTCTAAAACGGACAGGGAGCCAGTGGAGTGACGCCAGCACAGGGGTGATATGTTCACGCCTGGACGTGCCCACTAAAAATCGTGCAGCAGCATTCTGCACGAGTTGGAGACGAGCAATAGAGGTCTGACTGAGTCCAACGTAAAGGGCGTTGCAGTAATCGAGTCTGGAACTAATAAAAGCATGGATTTCCCTCTCAAGATCCTGCCAACTGAGAAAAGACTTCACTTTTGCCAGTAAACGAAGCTGAAAAAAGCCTGTGCTGACAACAGAGCTAATCTGTTTTTCAAATTTGAGCCCATTGTCAAATGTTACCCCAAGATTTTTAACATGTGATTTAAAGAAAAAAGGGGCCAGAGTACCAGAGTTTGTGGTTAAAATATTTAAGATATTTAGATGCAAGAAGTTCTGTGCCAGCCACTGTTTTATATCGGTGATGCAACTCGACAGCTCAGCAAGTGCAGTGTTATTGTTCGGTCTCATGGGCAAATAAATCTGCAGATCATCAGCATAAAAGTGAAAAGAGAGGTTGTGTTTTTTTATGATTGAACCCAGAGGTAGCATGTATAAGATTCAGATAAATACAGAGATCACAGTTTGTCCATCATACGTACAGTTTGTGTTCCAGTGTTTCAAGTCTGTCTTGAACCAATAACCAGGCCTCATATCATATTTAAAAGGTTTGTTCTAGTTATAAATATTCTTCTTGTTCATATTCCTCAGTCAGAGATCAATCTAGTTTCCACTGAGAGTAACTTGTTTTGTACAAAAACACATTTCAAAGTTTGCAGAGTCTCCAGCACCAACTGTGTTTAGTAGAGGTTTGATTCATTTCAATACTATATCACAATACATTACATGTTTATGTTTTCATTAATGAATCCAAACTGTCAGATATGAGTTCCCTTTTAGTCTGAATGAAGCAGACGACAGGAGCATTTTAAACAGCATCATTATTACTGATGACGTCACACACCACATCACTAGGATGTAAGATTCAGTGTGAAGTATTTTACATGAAGTAATTTCATTCTTGAGCTGCAACGTTTGACACGTTGTCTGTCACAAGTTCTTCATTTCTATCTGATAGATGTTATTCTCTAAAGACCTGAGACAGCAGCGAACTATCAGCAGAACTCCATCATAACTACAGGGACATGGATTTGGTTAATGCCAGACATAAAATAAAAACAGATCAGACTTGATTGAAGCCCAGTACAATAATCTAAAATATGCCTTGACTGGCACTGATACCAATCAACATCCTCAGCTGATGCTTTCTGAAAAGGATCCTGAGTTGCTGAGGAAGGCGTTGTGGTCTGGCTGTGGCTCTGCATTTCTTAGATCAGTTTACAGCTTATTTTTGGTGTCGGTCAGTAAGTCAGTAAAGATGGAAATCTCTTCAGTATTGTCTCATTCAGTCTCAGGAGCATCAGGCATCATGTGGTGAGCTTCCAGTTTATCATAGACTGTTGACAGATTAGGGTGTTGGCCGTTCTCTGGAGAATCTGAGAAATTCTCTCTCTGCAGAAGAAGAAACACACACAAATTGAAAATTTCAAACTTTGGGGATTGAGAGTTTTGCTCCAAGTTAAAAGATGCATCACTTTTGTTGTCTGAGCAGATTTCAGGATATTTTGTATTGATACTCTACAGTAGATAGGTTGGTATATACAGTGAGTCCTTCAGACTTTTCTACATTTCTGCATAAAAAATACATAAAACATCTGGATTACAAGACCTTAATCCAATAGAAATGTTGTTGTTGGACCTGAAGCAGCAGTTGATGTGAGGAAACCCACCAACATCTCAGAACTGAAGTGGTTCTGTTCTGAGGAACCAAGCTGCTGGAGAACACTGATCAGCTGTTACCAGAAACATTTAGTCACAAGGAGGTCACAGCAGATACTGGAAACAAGGAGGACATGACTCTAACAACTCAGATGATTTATTTACTTGATTAAATAAACACAAACACTAATATTTCTGTTTCATTTGATTCAATGGGTTACCTTTGTCTACTCTGCAGGACGTGTGAAAATCTACGATGGTTTGAGTCATTTTATGCAGAAATGTAGAAAACTCAAAGCAGAACTATAAATAGATGCTGACTGCATACAGGCTATTACCAACGAACTGATGTTAGCTAACGGATCTAACGACTTCTGCAAAGTGTCAGTGAGTCCAGCCAACATGAGGAGTTTACTCTGTGGATGGATAAAGCAACACTGCTGCTAGTGACTGTTTCTGAGAAACCTACGGGATTATTATGTGAACAAATACTGACCTGTCAGTGTTTTATGTTCACTTCAGTATACTCCACGTCTGACTCTTGGTCCATCACTGCAAAGATACAGAGGTCAAGTTAAATTTCAACAAGCAAAACTTTACTTCAATAGAGTAGAAATATATAAGAGAAGGAAGCAAAGGCCCTGATAGATGAGATGAGAGGACACACAGACATGAAAGTAGAAGAAAGATTTCTAATCTAATCCTAAATCAGGAATCCAGTGACGAAGATGAAATGAGTCCAGAAATTAGAATACAGAGAAGACAGAGCGTTGTCTATGTTTGTTCATCTCATGTTTCACTTGAGGATTGTGGAACACACATTTGTGGACACTATGAGATTAATTCACTCCATAGATTTGAATTTTGAAACTGCTGGAGTGGTCAAAGAAACCAGTTTGATCTGAAAACATAAATGTGAGCTCTGCAGGATTAAAAAGACCTGGATGGATCATCTCAGGATCCTTTGACAACACTACAGAGGGTAGGGGCGTCATTATCCAAGTCTACCATAAAGAGAAGGCTTCATGAGAGCTCACCATGAGTTGGTAACTGTTCAGAAGCCTCAAGAAGAGAAAGACCAGAGGAGAGTTTAATAAAGAAAACATAAAATAAACCAAATAAAAGAACATTATTCTTTGGGCAGAATTAACTCAACCTGCACCAGAATGACAGGAAGAGAACAGTATGGAGAAGACTTTGAACAACTTATTGACCACTGAGTATGAAAACATTTTACAGTCTGTGTTAATTTATTGTATCATGTGACCTCAATCTGTCCCCTGGCTCTGTTTGCATTATCAGCCTCAGTAAAATGAGGAAAGTGCCGTGAGCTCATAAAACACAATGAGATCCTGTCTGACTCACCATGATAGAGACCTGAGAACATTGTGCTGTAAAATCTCTCATGTTTCTCAGAGAAATAACATTTAATGTCCTGAACAAAGTCTTTATCAACACAACTGTCCTTTAAAGAAAGTTACACATACAGGAATCTAATCCAGAGAAACACTGACAAACTATTTAGAATCAGTGCTACAAAAAATCTGAGAGACAAACGTATTCATTTAAAATGTAATCTAATCAGAGGAATTAAAGAGAAACACAGTTAATACCTGCCTTGTGTTTGACTGGTTGTCTTTTTTAGGTTAAGACACAGCCATGAAAGCAGGCAGTCAGTGCAACAAGAACAACACCAGCGACAGCAACAACTCTCTGCATCATGTGCTCGACTGCATCGGGGCAACGCTAGCGTACATAAAACCTCTATGGCCGATTACACGTGACAACCTAAGAAGGAAAGATACACAAAGCTCATATCAGCTGACCTCATTTGACCAGAGAACACATACGACATAAGAAACCTTTATTAGTCCCGCAATGGGGAAATTGCATTGGTCCTACAGAAAAGACCACGGCCGCCGATGGGTATCCGTGCCAATTTTGGGAAATTGGGGTCTAGAAAGGGGGAAAGAACAAGAGGAGAGAGGAGGAGAAAAAAGCAGCTCCCAGACTTCACTCACATGCTTGGTGTGTGATGTTTTCAGAGAACACACCCAAAGCTGCAATTCCTACAGATAAACTCCCACAGTGACCAGATAGTACACGGTGGAATTGAGGGAGTTTCCTGTTTCCTGAATGATTACAGGAAGACAGGCCGCAGCCCAGACGCACTCCATTTCGCTGTTGGCGTCATAGTGTCAATTCTGGGGTTGTCCTCATCCGAACTAGATTTTGTACTAATGTCTCTGAAGGACAAAGTGCCAAACTCCAGCCTCTGCACTTTTCTTTCTTTACTGCCACGACAACAGTCTTTCAGAATCTGAATAAACTATTTTTCTGGCCTGTGACCAGTGGTTTTGTAGTGAATGCATAGTTGGCTGGAGAGATTTCTAGTCTTGTGTATATTTGAAAATCTCAAAAGTCTGGGATAAAGGCCCGTATATACACTATATTACCAAAAGTATTCGCTCACCTGCCTTTACTCATTCTATGAACTGAAGTGCCATCCCATTCCTAACTCATAGAATTCAATATGATGTCGGTCCACCTTTTGCAGCTATTACAGCTTCAACTCTTCTGGGAAGACTGTCCACAAGGTTGAGGAGAGTGTTTATAGGAATTTTTGACCATTCTTCCAAAAGCGCATTGGTGAGGTCACACACTGATGTTGGTCGAGAAGGCCTGGCTCTCAGTCTCCGCTCTAATTCATCCCAAAGGAGTTCTATCGGGTTCAGATCAGGACTCTGTGCAGGCCAGTCAAGTTCATCCACACCAGACTCTGTCATCCACGTCTTTATGGACCTTGCTTTGTGCACTGGTGCACAGTCATGTTGGAAGAGGAAGGGGCCCGCTCCAAACTGTTCCCACAAGGTTGGGAGCATGGAATTGTCCAAAATGTTTTGGTATCCTGAAGCATTCAATGTTCCTTTCACTGGAACTAAGGGGCCAAGCCCAGCTCCTGAAAAACAACCCCATACCATAATTCCTCCTCCACCAAATTTCACAGTTGGCACAATGCAATCTGAAATGTACCGTTCTCCTGGCAACCTCCAAACCCAGACTCGTCCATCAGATTGCCAGATGGAAAAGCGTGATTCATCACTCCAGAGAACGCGTCTCCACTGCTCTAGAGGCCAGTGGCGGCGTGCTTTACACCATTGCATCCGACGCCTTGCATTGCACTTGGTGATGTGTGGCTTGGCTGCAGCTGCTCGGCCATGGAAACCCATGAATGAATGAATGAATGAATGAATGAATGCTTTATTTCGAACATGCAAGCGTAATGCAAAGCAGGAAAAAAAACAAAAAAAACAATGGAAACAATAATAACTTAACATGTTCGAAAAGGAGTACTCTCTGCGTACTGTACTTGGGCTAATCTGAAGGTCACATGAAGTTTGTAGCTCTGTAGCAATTGACTGTGCAGAAAGTCGGCGACCTCTTTGCACTATGCGCTTCAGCATCCGCTGACCCCTCTCCGTCACTTTACGTGGCCTACCACTTCGTGGCTGAGTTGCTGTTGTTCCCAAACGCTTCCATTTTGTTATAATAGAGCTGACAGTTGACTGTGGAATATTTAGGAGCGAGGAAATTTCACGACTGGATTTGTTGCACAAGTGGCATCCTATGACAGTTCCACGCTGGAATTCACTGAGCTCCTGAGAGCGGCCCATTCTTTCACAAATGTCTTGTTTCACAGTCTGCATGCCTGAGTGCTTGAATTTATACACCTGGGGCCAGGCCAAGTGATTAGAACACCTGATTCTGATCATTTGAATGGGTGAGCGAATACTTTTGGTAATATACAAAATATAATATATAAAAGTGTATATACAATGGCTGATAAAATGGAAAATTAGGTTTATTTTCCTTTATTCTACATTGGTCATGGTACCTGCATTCCCCATATCTGTTGCAGAAAATTGACCTTTTTTTCATACTCATCTGTAGCTGCATCAGAAACACATTTTCCTCTATATTCCTAAATATCTCCAGGCCACATACAACCAACAACCAATCATCATCAATGAATCATCTCTAATGGGCTCTTTGCACATAAGAACATGACGTCATATCCGCAACGAGCAAATACGGCTCACCTATTTCCGGTTTGGCGAAATAGCGGCGGCGTAAACAGCAAACAGCGAGCAGCGGAAAACGAGCCTTAAAAAAAGATAGGTTTTTTTTTTTTTCCAGAGGCAACAGAGAAAATATCATGGACATTGTTGTGTTCCCACATGCACGCCATCATCTAAATTCAACGGCGTTTTAAGTTCACGGATTTCCCAGCGATGTAGAACTCAGAATGACCGTGTTAAGCACAACACACAACCTGAACTCGAACCTTTTGGAACTACTAAACTCGGAACTCTGACACAAATTAAAAGTGCAGCCCTACATTTACACAATGAGGTTTTTCGTGTTTCTTCATGCATCTGAAGCAGAAAGCCTGCACAGCGACTTCACTTGTGGCACTGTCTTTGTTTGACACCAATGCCAATCACATATTAACACAATAAGAAGTTAGGAACATGCATGTAGGCGTACAGGACACAAGATATTATCCGCCTAACACTAGAAAACAGTACAACACGCATATTCTGTCAGACCGGGATCGTTTATTAGCCTAGCAAGCCTTTCCTAACGTAAGCTAGCAAGCTAACGTAAGCCATAAAGTTTCCAATCAGTGCTTGTGTTTTTTTTTATTCGTCACTGTGTTGTATATTTTGACAATTCTGTGCTACTGTGACAAGTTAATTTCCCATACGTGGGGTCAATAAACATGTCTTATCTTACCTTATTTTATCTACTGTAGAATAGCGTACGTTTAGACCAGAAAAGACCATGCCGCATTTCCGGTAAGGAAGTAGTTACGTGCAAGGAGCCCATTGACCCTAAAATGAAATACTAAATAAAATCACTGAGATCAGAAGCATTCTGCACCACACAGGTCGTCTCTCGTCCCTTGGTCAATAATGTTTTATAGGAGTTCCTCAGGGTTCAACACTTGGCCCATTTTGACATTTTCAGATCAGTCCCCTTCTACCCGCCACCTTTTCATTTTCAATTAAGCTTTGAGAAAATAATGATAAATTTATTAGTGACTGGGGAGTCATTTACATGTTATATGAAACGAGGAAGTAAATACCGGTTCAACGCTTTTCTTTTGTGAGATGAAATCTACAACAACAATAGCCTACAACATAAGACAAAACCATCCCGACCACAGACAACTAAAGTGTTTAAGCCCTGATCTGTGAAAGATTCAATGATGAAGAATATTTTTTTATGCAAAATCAATGCTGAAATATCATTGTCAGTCTATTATAGATGTTTTTTTACCATCCATTTAAAAGCCCCTAATGTTGATATTTATTTCTTTTTAAGATGCCAGTCTGAGGGCAGTTATTTTTTCCAGGAAATAATCACTGGGAGGAATGATAGGGTAAGATTTGGATCAGAATCAGTCAAACATCCCAACATTAAACATTATATAGGGGGGATGTTTGAGTTTCAGTTATTCTGAAAAATATTACACTGGCTGATTTTATCTTTTTGATTCACCAGCTATACATTTCAAGTCCAGCGTGTCCTCCCCTTCTTGAGAACACTGTGTACTGAAGCACTCTCATCAAAACAGTGTCTACAGACAGATGACAACAAGTGATACATGAATACACAGTACATGTGCTGCGCTCCTCCGACTGCGACTCAGTTCCCATTTTTGTTTTAAAGAGCTGTTCCATATTTTCAGTTCTATCATGAACTACACATCTCCAGTCTATTGTTTTTAGAAGACTGCAGAAACAAACATGTATTTGTAGTATACTAAATCTGAAATAAGGTTAATAGTTGATTTAAGTAGTTGACACAACATACTTGAACATGTTAGTTCAAGTATGTTGTGTCAACTACTTAAATGAAGGGTTGACCCATGCTGAACATGACTGTAGCAACATGCAAAGCTCCGGTTTTATATAACCAGTCTAGTGTCTTGTTGCTTGTTGTCAGAGGTGGAAAGTAACGAAATACATTTACTCACATTACTGTATTGAGTAGTTTTTTTGTGTATTTTGTATTTTACAAGTAGTTTTTAAAATCGGTAATTTAAATTTTGCTTGATTACGTTTTGAGTGAAGTATTGTATTTCGCTACATTACAGATCCCATCCGTTACTGAGTAAAAAAAAAAAAAAAAAATTTGACTAACAAAAACCGAAAGGAAGACAAAAAATCGCGCCCGGAACCACTACAGTGACTACGTTGAGAAACCCGGTTATTCTGTATACATGATACATGATACCAGTAACCGTTTTCCGATCACTGCATCTTATCTGCGCTTGCTGTTTTCGTCTTTTTGAATGTTTATTTGAATGTTTTGAATGTAATTAACACCTCCATATTGAACCAGATAAATTTATCTTTATTAACAGGATATGTGCCTCAGTCTTTTAAGATTGCTGTAATTAAGCCCCTACTTAAGAAAGCCACTCTAGATCCAAATGTTTTAGCCAACTATAGACCCATCTCCAACCTTCCTTTTATTTCCAAAATTCTAGAAAAAGTTGTTGCTAATCAGTTGTGTGACCACTTAAACAGGAATGGTCTGTTTGAAGAGTTTCAGTCAGGTTTTAGAGTTCATCATAGTACAGAAACAGCTCTGGTTAAAGTTACCAATGATCTCCTCATGGCTTCAGATAGTGGACTTGTCTCTATACTGGTTCTGCTAGATCTTAGTGCTGCATTTGACACTATTGATCATAATATTTTACTACAGAGACTTGAAAGTGAGATCCAGATTAAAGGAACTGCATTAGATTGGTTTGAATCCTATCTGTCTGACAGATTCCAGTTTGTTCATGTCAACCATGATTCCTCTACTTATACAAAAGTAAGTTATGGCGTTCCTCAGGGTTCTGTGCTGGGACCAATACTCTTCACTTTATACATGTTGCCATTAGGGAAGATTATTAGAAAACATGGCATAAACTTCCATTGTTACGCAGATGACACCCAGCTATATTTATCTATGAAACCAGATGAAACTAATCAGCTGGTTAAACTCCAAGCATGCCTTAAAGACATAAAGGCTTGGATGACCTGTAATTTCTTACTCTTGAACTCAGACAAAACAGAAGTTATTGTATTTGGTCCTAAGCATCTCAGAGATTCATTATCTAATCACGTGGTTTCTTTGGATGGCATTACCTTGGCCTCCAGTACTACTGTGAAAAACCTTGGTGTTATATTTGATGAGGATATGTCCTTTAAATGTCACATTAAGCAAGTAACCAGGACTGCCTTCTTTCATCTACGTAATATCATCAAAATTAGGAACATCCTGTCTCAGAGTGACGCTGAGAAACTAGTTCATGCATTTGTGTCTTCCAGACTGGATTATTGTAATTCATTACTGTCTGGCTGCCCAAATAACACTTTAAAAAGCCTCCAACTGATTCAAAATGCTGCAGCAAGAGCATTGACAGGAATCAGCAAGAGAGATCACATTACTCCAGTTTTAGCTTCTCTTCACTGGCTCCCCTTAAAGTCTAGAATAGAATTTAAAATCCTCCTCCTTACATACAAGGCCCTCAAAGGCCTAGCTCCATCATATCTTAAAGACCTCATTGTACCATATCATCCCAACAGATCACTTCGGTCTGAAAGTGCAGGCCTACTTGTGGTTCCTAGAATTTCAAAGAGTAGAATGGGAGGTAGAGCTTTCAGCTATCAGGCTCCTCTCCTGTGGAACCAGCTCCCAGTTTGGGTTCATGAAGCAGACACTCTCTCTATTTTTAAGGTCAGGCTTAAGACTTTCCTTTTTGATCAAGCTTATAGTTAGAGCTGGACTAAACCATCCCTTAGTTATGCTGCTATAGGCCTAGGCTGCTGGGGGACAATGCACCAAACACATGTTCTCCTTCCTTCTTCTCTCTCCACTCTTGTGTCCTCCACTTTCTTTTTCTCTGGCACAGAGCTCCTGCCCTCTAAATTCCTATCTGCTACTAGTCATGACATTCTGTGCTATTACTATGTAGAATGTTTACTGCTGCTCTCCCTTCTTCCGAGTATCTCTGGCCTGGAGTTGAGTGTTTCCTGTGGAGCTCCATACTACATCTGTTGTCGTGGTCTCATCATTCTGCCCAGTCTCCATGGAATCCTGCTGTTATCCACTCCTGCCTGAATGAACAATTCTCCAACCTGCCGATGATTCCTCCTACATTTTCTAACTGTCATGTAACATCATTAGTTTGAATCATAGCATCCCACCTGTATGCTTTAGTCAGATATGTGTATCTATGACAGATGTATGTTTATCTTGCTGTTCTCTTTCTCTGTCTGTACCCGGCTGGCCTTAGGCAGATGGGTCCCTCCATATGAGCTGGGTTCTGCTCAAGGTTTCTTCCTGTTAAAAGGGAGTTTTTCCTTGCCACCGTCGCCTTCAGGCTGCTCTGGGGGTTTCAGGCCGGGTCTTGTAAAGCGTCTTGAGACGATTTGTATTGTTATTGACGCTATATAAATAAAACTGAATTGAATTGAATTGAATTTTCCAACGCAACCTAACTTGTTGAGCGGAGCGAGGTGGAAAACCAGCGTCACGTAGCTTTTCTGTAACAGTGTATACATTTGTATATATTTTTATACATTTGTATAGATTGTTCTTTAATTAAAAACTAAACAGTTTTGGATGTATGACCACTTGTCCTATTTTCACCAAATGAGAGAGATCCCCCGCTCCGTTCTACAGTTTTTTTTAATGTAACTAAGTAACTTTTACTTAAAAATACATTTTAAATTAGCTACTTATTACTTTTACTTGAGTGATTTTTCAGATCGGTTATTTCATTTGTACTCGAGTAATATTTCATCCAAGTATTGGTACTTTTACTTGAGTACAATATTTTAGTACTTTTTCCACCTCTGCTTGTTGTTACTCCGTCTTTCATTTTATAATGACAGCGCAAAAAACAAAAACAAAAACAAACAAACAAACAAAAAACTGTTAACTGTTCAGACTAAAGAGCAAAGAGAGAAATTCTCTCATTTTATTCAGTGATCATCTGATGAACAGTCATTGTCTTCATGTTTCATTCACATGTAGAGGAATAAATGTGAAGAAGTGAAAAGTTGATGATTGATCACAAATCCCCATTAAAGAGAAGCAGCAGAATGATCTGTAATGATCTTTATTCTAAAGCTAGAGAAGCTCCTCATGTTTCTACTCTGTTTTCTTTTGGTCCAACACCTTCCATCAGCTCAGGGAAAAGTCTCAGATCCTCCGTGAAGACTTACCTAAGAAGATGAAGATGATGATCCTCCATAACTCCATGATTGGAGACATAGAACATCATTAAATGGAGACAGACATGATGAAGTGAAGCTGATACGTGGAGACAATAGTGGACATGACTCTATTCTCAGCGTTAGAGAGGACTGAACCATTAGAACCTCTCGGAGGAGGGAGTTGTTACTTCTGGTGTTTACGATCGTTGACGAGAAACTTTAAAAAATTTATATAAAATCTAAAATATTTATTCAGAAAATAGGGGCCGCTGACTTATCAACTGATGCTATTTAAATTACATATCAGAAAAAATCCCGGTAAAAACATTTTAATTCCGACTGTTTCCCCTCCTCGTGTTCTGGTGATTTTCACTTCCTCGTCTTTTCCTACACAGTCAATGGTATTTTATAACATTACTATGGAAGTGTTGCTGTGCCATCTGAGGTTGAACATAAATTTCTGAGTTTTTTTTCCAGCATGAAAATAATAATTAAAAAAAAATCATCAAATTTCTAGACCTGAGTTTATTTTTTCAATGTTAAAAAAAATCAACCTCAAAAAATTCAACCTTAAAAAAAATCAACCTCAAAACGCAACATCCGTGCCACCAGGGAGAAGCAATCGATCGCCTCAATTCATCCAACATCCCGCCAATAGGTGGTTTGCAGATAGGGTGCAGGAAGTAGTAGTGTAAAACCCGGGAGGGTTTTACACAGGGATTCGGATCAGTCTGAACCACTCACTGATATGATCCAGGTTTTGCGAATCACTTGAGTCACTTGAGTCACTTCACCTGAAATGGACATGGCAGTGTCTGGGACTTAACTAAGAATAAACTACAATACAATATCCACAATGGCAACAAAAATGCCTACTACAGTTTGGTAAAATATGAAAAAAATATGAAAATAATCTAAGAATAAAGACAATGGAAATAAAAAACTGCCCAATCTGACCAATGATGACATGTTTAGTCACACGTCATCATTCCATCGCTGGTTATCTGGGTGGTGTCCAGAAAACAACGTGGCCTTCATAGATAATTGGCATACTTTCTAGGGAAAACCTGGTCTGATTAGGCGAGATGGCATCCACCCCACTTATCTCTAGGAATATGGCTAATTTTATTAACTCCCCGAAACCATGACAATCCAGAGTTCAGACCTGGAGGCAGAGTTGTAGTCTTACACACTTCTCTGCCGCTTCTCTAGCACCGTCGCACAACCAAAATTCTATAAACTCTATAGATGTTCTGTCTGCTCCTAGATTATTTAAACCAAAAAACAACAACAGAGGAGTCACTCATTTGAACCTGATACAAATCAGAACAACTTCATTGGTAGAACAGAAGAATAGGAAAATTAAATGTGGTCTTTTAAATATCAGATCTCTCTCATCCAAATCTCTTTTAGTGAATGATCTGATAACTGACCATCAGATTGATCTATTTAGTTTGACTGAAACGTGGCTGCAGGATGATGAATATGTTAGTTTAAATGAGTCTACGCCACCCAGTCATAGTAATTATCACATTCCTAGAAGCACAGGTAGAGGAGGAGGAGTGGCAGCAATCTTCCACTCTGATTTATCTATTAATACTAGACCTAAGGAGAGCTTTAATTCATTTGAAAGTCTTATCCTTAGTCTTGCTCATCCAGACCGGAAGACACAAAAACCAATTCTTTTTGTTGTGGTATATCGCCCACCTGCTCCTTACTCTGAGTTTTTAGCTAAATTCTCTGAGTTTCTATGTGATTTAGTTCTTAGAACAGATAAAGTCATTATAGTAGGTGACTTTAACATCCATGTTGATGTTGTCAGTGACAGCCTTAGCTCCTCATTTACATCATTATTAGATTCAATTGGCTTTTCTCAGAATATAAACGGATCAACTCACAGTTTTAATCACACCTTAGATCTGGTATTACAGTTTTTCTCTGTTGGTTTGGCTCATTTCTTGAAACAGAAATTACATTCTTAAAACTATAAGACCATTTGGCCAAACAGTCTTACAGTTCTGCACAACATTACAGCTCACTAGCAAAAGCGCATATATCTCCCAAAACTGTTCACACATGCTTCAAAACTAGATTCCTTTACCATGTAAAGTGTCAGTACCATCAAAATGGCAAAGATCTTTCTCAATTGCTTTTGGCTCATTTGCATTCACTTAGTGCTTTTACCAAAAATAAACTGGATGGTTCAGCATAACACCATGGATGAGCTGCAGAACCTCATATCTCTCCCAAAACAGTTTACTTTTGTGTCAAAACCAAACTTCTTTCTCATGTAAGTAGTCAGTGCCCCCAAAATGCATCATCCCTGTGGCATTCTGTGAGCACTGCAAGTCAAAATGCTTAGATGTTTTGTCACTATGGCAGAGATGTATAAAACCTAAGAAAAGGACTTTACAGTAAGAGCAGCCTCCAAAGTTTGACATCACACACACTGCACTCATATTGCCAAGGAAATTGTAACCATTTTTATTCACATATAGCCTACATAAAGTAACTCAAGATTATGTACTGTAAAAACAAAATGTATAGGCCTACAGTTCTCTGTACATGTATGAAATATGAACACAAAAAACCAGAAAAAATATACCAAGCCTATAGTGCAGTAAACAAAGTTTCACGAGTAGAGACATTTTCACTGGTCATCACTGTCATCACCCTCTGTCTCCTGGCCACCATCTTCATCCTCCTGACCATCCATACGCTGCGCTCTGATTGGCCACATATTTTCATCAACATCACAGCGGATATTTTCCCTCGCGATGCAGCGAGGGAAAAAGCGGCGTGAATGACGCAACCATCCCCTACACTGATCCCCTGTAATGTCATCACACGCAGCATCCATGGCATGGAGCAGGGACCTCTGGTCTTGAGCACGATGCTCATACACTCTCCACCTCCATGCGGAAAAAAACTCCTCAATTGGATTCAGGAAGGGAGAGTATGGAGGTAGGAGCTGCATGAGCATCCTTGGATGCCTGGTGAACCAGGCCCTGATGAGCGGGCCTCGGTGGAAATTGACATTGTCCCACACTATCACATAGTGTGGGAGGTGAGGCCCTTCCAGTCCTCTCTCATTTTCTTGGCCAGGTACCTCCATGTTTATACTGCAAAAGGTACAGGCCCTAGCCAAGCTCTATATATACGCGTTTGGCAGCATTCACAATCATAGACAGCACCAGTCAGGTGGCTAAATAGCTGATTGATTGGTCATCTGAGATGTAGGAACTCCTCCTTCGTTAGTCAAGTTCTAATTTCACCTGACTGTCAATTACTGTCATGAATTTATGAAATGCTGCAAGAAATTCATATGGTTTTCATGGTATTAGCCTACAGTATGTTGACTAATTTTGACAGTTGAACAGACTATTGTGCATATGATGATTTACACAGTGAAATCATGCTGACATGTTTTGGAGAGAGCAACCATTAGACTGAGAATCAACTAATCAGCTTAGATCAGCAAGATCTATTCATTTGGAAAATGTGCTAAATGTATGCTCATTGTGCTAACTCTAGGGTACTTGTACATAACCATTTGCAAAGATGCACTAAGACACTTGAGACATGTACTAAGACATTTGCAATTTGATGAAAGCAATGAGAAATGCCATTCTGTTGTGAACATTTGCAAGGTGGTTTGGAGATTTGTCCATGTTATTTTGAGAATGTAATTTCTGTTTCAAGAATTGAGCCAAACCAATAGAGAAAAACTGTAACATACGGCATAGAAGCTGAAGGTTTAACAATATTTAGCCAAAACCCTAGCCATAACAAACAGCAAGACAAATGTTTATCTTTATTTATTTTTACTTTACATTTGCAATATAGCACAGCAGCACACATCTACAGCCATGCACAACTTCAACAACTCAAGATTACCGTCTTTCTTACAGAGACAGAGCTATTTTTGTAAAGGTAGCCCGCAAGTGAAAAAAGTGTTGGAACCCTTTATATTTTGATACTGGAACTTGGTTGGGGTGGTGGGACTGCTTGCGGCGGGTGCCGGAAAATTTCCCTTTTATTCAAATCCAAAACTTGACAGGTATGATACAGACACGGGGAGAGAATGTTAACTTGTGTCTTAATTATTTTGTCAGAATGCACCAGAATGTTTCATTTGTATGTGAAAATCCCCAAAAAAGTCACCAGCCACCAGTGATCATGAGTGATAGTAATACTAACCCACTCTATTTCTCTCTTTCTACCCCTCTTAACCTCAAGCATGTTCTGACATTAATTTAGTAAAGTCACGCTGAGAAATGTGTCATCTGCTTATTAAAATCACAAATTAAAAAAAATTCTAGCTAGTGGTGTACGCTGTTCAAACTACCTAACCATAAACGTATGTACCAGCACAGGAGAGCCAGCTCATCAGGACATGATTCAGCGGTCCACCCACACATGGAGAACAAAGGACACTCTTTTAACAACGTCCAAATCTTAGCCAGAGGAGACCGATGGTTTGAAAGAGGAGAAAAGAAGCAGTCTATGTCAGACTGGAAAAACCTTCACTAAACAGAGGAGGTGGACTGAGATTTAATTTGCCATCTATTTACAATACAGTTTTAACTTCTGTCCCCAAGAAGTTTCAGTCTCTTTCACACCTTGACACTGGAGCCTCAGACGGACAAGAGTCGTTAGAGAACCATTCATAGGGAAGAGGACAGGGACAAACAGCCCCCCCTCGCCCTCAACAGCAGGTAAGTACCCAGTCGGATGTAATTAATGGAATTAGCTGCACCAGTTTCTGGTTATTAGCATAACAGGAGTGCTGTCTACAGCTAAATGTTTCTAAAACTGTAGGCATGTATTTCACTAAAACAAACAAAGTATCACTTGACCCCGACATACATGCTAATGGAGAAAAAATACAAATTGTCAGCCAATATAAATATCTTGGGATAATAATCGATTCAGAGCTTTCCTTTAAAGCCCATATTGGCAAATTGTGTAAAAAAATCAAGTTAAATCTTGTACATTTTCGTGCAATTCGAAATGAAATGTCTACTGAAGCCGCAAAAATGTACTTGCATTCGATAATTTTCAGTCATTTCAATTACTGCCTAACCAGCTGGTCCCAGGCTGGCCAGAAAACATTGGAAATCTTGTACAAACAAGCAATTAAAGTTATGGATAAAAAACCTAGGCAATATCATCACTGTGAAATTTTAAAAAAGTATAGTATTTTAAATTGGGACAGTCTTCACACATTTGCAGACTTAAAACTGACCTATAAAGTGCTCCATAAATTGGCTCCAGATCCTCTGGCAGAGTTCATCAGCCAAAGAAACAGCCTTGAGCGTGTCACTCGAGGCTCTGTCAGAGGTGACTGTTATATATTCCTTTGCGCAGGAGCACTTTTAGTAAGTCGGCCTGGTCAGTAAGGAGTGAAAGTGTGTGGAACTCAATACCTGAGGAGATTAAACTGCTCACGACATACAAGGGCTTTACAAAAGAATTGAAAACGTGGCTTATCAACACCTATAGCTGCCAACACTAAAAGATGTTGTGATGCTCTGATGTTTTGATGTTATGATAAAATGTTGTCTTGTATTTTGATTGTTTTTTTTTTTAATTGCACAGTAAGTGTTTGTATATGTATTTTGTATTATATTGTACATGTATTGTATGCTTCTTATTGCCTTTTTTACATGAAGGCCAGGGGACTACAGATGAAAACTAGCCTTCTGGCTAATTCTGGCTTTTTTAACCATGGGTAATCATGTGTTCTATGAAATTGCACTGTCCCTTTCTTAAATAAACAGTAAACAACAAGCAAACCTCAGACTATTTAAACCTCAGACTTCCCACCAGTCCCCTAGAACTGAAGAAGCTACTGGGATGATAGACAGACAGACAGACAGACAGACAGACAGACAGATAGACAGATAGATAGATAGATAGATAGATAGATAGATAGATAGATAGATAGATAGATAGATAGATAGATAGATAGATAGATAGATAGATAGATAGATAGATAGATAGATAGACAGACAGACCGACAGATAGATAGATAGATAGATAGATAGATAGATAGATAGATAGATAGATAGATAGATAGATAGATAGATAGATAGATAGACAGACAACTTATTATTGATCCCTTTGGGAGGTTCCCGCAAGGAAATTGACATCTCCATCACATACAGCACTGTCAGACATACATGTAAAGTGATGAGTGGTGAAACATCTTCTCTAAAAATCTACAAGTCCAGTTGCCTTTTTTTTGAGGTTGAATTTTTTTTTTGAGGTTGAATTTTTTTTTGAGGTTGAATTTTTTTAACATTGAAAGAACAAAGTCAGGTCTAAAAATTTGATGATTTTATTTTTATTATTATTTTATGCCGGAAAAAAATTCAACCTCAGAAATTCATGTTCAACCTCAGATGGCACAGAAATACTTCCATACATCACATGGATATCAGAGCAATCTTCAGGAACAAAGTGGAGGTGGAGTTATTTTCTTATTTCACTTCTTCAAAATGACACTGATACAACAGATTCAAAAGAGACTTGATAAAATACGTTTTAACTCTATACATCCACCAACTGATATGTGCTGTACACATGTGCTGCATATAAGTATTTGCATCATTCAAAATGTTCTACATGTCCTCTTAAAAATATTCAAAACATCCGAAAGTAGACAAAGAGAAGCTAATCAAACAAACACATGGAACAGAAATATTCAAGAAAATGAATAAGGAGTTGTACAAATGAATCCTTGTTTCCAGTATCTGCTGTGACCTCCTTGTGACTTAAGTTTCCAGTAACTGCTGATCAGTCGTCTACTGATGGAGGAATTTCTTGTTCTTCATTAACCGTTCTTTTGTAGAACCTCCTTTGTTCTTGGGCCTGTTGCCATGAAAAAATCTACGATGAGTGTTGTTTATTTTATCCCAGTGGGCAGTGATATGTTTTCAAAATTAAAAGTCTGAGGATGTGACGATAAGCTGGGTGACTACGCTGCATCCAATAGGGAGGCTCCACCTATGTGAACATACACTGGAGCAGAGCTTGAACAGTAAGTCACTGACCGCCACGGCAGTGATTGCCACGATGCAACTGAAAACGGGCCTCATCTTAACGGCACTATGTGAGTGACTGACTAACTTTTTTAATGTGTGATTAGGCATGGGGGTTCATTGGTTTTGTTAAGCGTCTCCCCTTTTCTCTGCATACTTAGACAACGACGGGTCATGTGTAGCTGGAAGAGGTTCCGTCAGTGTAGAACCATTACAGTTGAGTTGGGTTATTGTTGTGTATTGGGGTCTATCTATGAGTTTGAAATTTAAGTTAAATTAAGATCAGTTAATCCACACAGTCTGTATTTTAGTGCATTAGTTCAAGTTCATATTTTTTCCATTATTTTTTTTCATGAGTATCTGACTGGAAGAGAGAGTTGGAGGTGGAGGTAATGCTGAGAGAAAAAGAGCTCCACTTGTAGGATGGCTATTCTGTTTTAGACAAAGTCAATGGTGAGGATTTTTTATTTTTGGGAGGAGAATCACAGAAAATCATCTACTAGACAGGAACCATCTACCCCACACTGCATCACAGGTTGTATGTGGGGTTATGTGTATCTTTTGTCTCTGTGTTTTTATGGGGGTGGCAGGGTTGGATTTTATGTTGTTATGTTTTTGCTGTTTTTATCCTCTGTGAGGCACTTTGGGTTGCTTTTAAAAAGGCATGAAAAGTGCAATATAAATAAAAATGTGATTGATTGATTGAAGACTGCAGAATGCTGCCTGTTGGTTTTACTGATCACTTTTTAGTTACTAGTAATGCTTTAATTTCTAATTTAAAGTCCAAGAGTGTGTACTGGCATTTTAACACTACTTTTCTATTTTAAAGATGTTTTTAGATTCTTTTTGGGACATCTCTGTCTCTCTGTCTGTCTCTCTCTGTCTCTCTCTCTCTCTCTCTCTCTCTCTCTCTCTCTGTCTGTCTGTCTCTCTTTGTCTCTCTGTCTCAGTGCTGTGCTGCTATGTGCAGCTAACAGAGAAAAACCCAGTCACCTGTAGAGTACCTTCAGGTGAATATGCTGAAATGAATAAGACACTGATGACGAGAGACGCTTCAGTCACTCTGCAGACTGGACTCACAGGGCTGCAGGGTGAACACATCCACTGGTGTCTGGAGCCTGACCAGGTCCTCGTGCTCTGCCTTAATGGACACGTCACTCCTGAAGATGATGGACGACTCCACCTGAACACTACGACTGGATCCCTCACCATTCACAGCATCCAGGACAGTGGCATGTACACTGGAGTGATGTTTGATGGAAACCGGTTTCACATGTTCAGGTTCAATGTTACTCTTCTAGGTGAGTGTTTAAAACATCCCATAATTTTATTATATTTATTGTGTGTTTTATTACTGTGAGGGACATGGTGCAACTTCACCTGCAGGGAGAGACATAATATGAAGAGGTCAACACTTTAGTACATGGGACAACTTTATTAGACAGACAAACATCTGGGACACCAAGAAACATTCTGCAAACATGGTCATGTGATCACCCAGGAACCAGTTATATTGTTGTTTCTCTGCTCCTGCTGCTGTTTGACAGAAGCTGATCCCACCGAGCCTCATGCTGGACGTCCTTCTGCTGAAGACCAACACTGAAGACCAGCAGGTCAGTACAAGGAGGTCAAGCACAGTGGTTTTCCTCAAACGAGAAAAGGCCTTCATTCATTATAACCTATATTTATTATATTTGTAATGAACAACTAAGTTCCTCAGGATCTCTAGAAAACTTTTATATCTTCCTAACATCCTTTCTCTTTTCTCTTTTTCTCAGGATGTTTAAAGTTTGCTGAAACCCTTAAGGTGGAGGAGACTGCGTATGTGTAGACTCATTTAACTGCTTGCTTATATGTCAGGGCCTCCTGGGACACAAAAACAACATATTCTGCAATATGGTTTCCCAAACTTAGTGTGATTAGATTTAGTTGTTCCTGCATGTTCCTCGGGACTGTTTTATATGGACATGAGGACACTTGTTAGAGAGTAGTTATTGTTAGTTAACAGTGGCGCAAAAAGGGGGTATGCAGTATGGTGCATATGGGCGCACAGCCGGGGGGGGGGGGGGGGGAGCGCCAAAACAAGGATGGGACAAAATAATATGTATATATATATATGTGTGTGTTCTTGCGATTTTAACTCATGACTATTCTCAAAATATGTTTAAAATATAAGGCCTGGCCACTGGTAAATTTGCTATTTGCTATATAATCAGCGACGTTACTGTGGTGGGCGCCCTCCCCTCGCGGGACCTCTCCCCGCGGAGAGGTCGCCGCTTGCCGGTGCCGCGGGGAGAGTGCTCGCTGCGCCCTCTCCGGGGGTTCGCCCGTGGCCCCCTCATCCCCGGCGCGATTGTCGACCGGGGCGGACTGTCCTCAGCGCATTGTGTATATATGGGTGACTGCTAAGCATTTTGATTGTTTGTTTTGGTTAATTATTTCGCCTCATTCAGTATTGGTAATACGTTTTTACACTCCAGTACTAATATTAAGATTCTTACAGAAAATAAAAAGGAAACAGTGTTTCTCAATCTGTCTGCCTTGTTTTTGTCTTATTAAGCCTGTTTGGACTTTTTGATGCAGTTTAAGTAAAGAAAACAACAAAAAGGGGCTGGAAATCCTGGTGGGACTGGTTTGTGGCTGCTTACATGATGTGTGTGAAATCAGATGTACTGATTTATTAATCATGTTTAACACTACTTGCTAGGCCTGACATTTTCATGAAAATCAATGTTGCATACCCCCCAAAAACTGTGTAGTTACGCCCCTGGTTATGTAGACAATGTTTGATGCAGAGATGAGGTCCTGATGCTGTAATGATGCAGTGTTGTTTCATCTCCAAACATGACGCCCCTCATTTAAGCCAAAATATTATACTATATAAAGCTGTGCTTGTCTTGTAATGTTCCTCTGCTGTGAGATACGTGACTCTGGATCAGTCATCTGTCTAGGTCAGTGGTGTCAAACTCATTTTAGTTCAGGGGCCACATACAGAGCAGTTTGATGTCAAAGGTGGCCAGACTAGTAACATGATAGCGTATGTACCTATAAATAATGAACACCAAATGTTTTCCTTTGTTTTAGTGCAGAGAATTTTTTTACATTTAATGACTGGACATTTGTTAAGAAAAACAAATGCACTTTCTGATCTGTCTACAACAAAAAATCTGTGTGAACCCTGCAATTAATGTCTTCAATGTAATTTTTACAATTCACAAATTCATCCCACGGGCCAGATTAGACTCTCTGGCGGGCCGGTTTTAGCCCCCGGTCCGCATGTTTGACACATATGGTCTAGGACAAACGCCATGAAAAAATCTACGACAAGTGTTGTTTGTTTTATCCCAGGGAGCACCGATATGTTTTCAAAGTTTAGTCTGTGGATGATTGCTCTAAGACTACAGGGGAGGCTCAGCCTCCACTAAAATATCACTGGCAATTTATTTACATTACTACTCAAACTAAAATGTGCTAGAACATGATCGACTTCATGGCTACTTCTTATAATAACACAATCATTAATAAGTTTTAGCCGTTCGTCTATCGTGATTTTTTTTCTCATATTGCTGTAATGGTCCGTTTAAAAACCCACTGAGGCTCGGCTTCAATGGACTTTCAATGGAGCTTCAGAATGGGCCGATCTCAGGGCAAAAAAGCTGGACGTTTATTGGATAAACGCTCCAAAATCGTCACTTCCAGGGAGGCCGGGCGTCTCTGGGAGTCAATGGGCAGTGGGATGTACCTGGACGCCGAGCCTCTCTATGATGATTGGATGAACTGTTAACGTGGCTGGAACTCGTCGTGATTGACAGCGCTTTAAGACTATAGAGAGTGAGGAGTTGTCCTCATGCTACAGCTTCTCCAAATACCGCTGTTTTGCTGTTTTATGTAAGCTTGTGCCTGTAAGGTCCATTTTCTTTCCCCTTAACTTTCTCCATTGCTTTACTTTCTTACTTTTCTTGTATCTGTCCCGCCGAAATAATAAACGCGCAAAAATTAATGTTCCGTCGCTCCTCCGTTAAATTCTGAGGGCGTTGCCCCTGACAACTGATAGCGTCTCCTATCATCGTGGCCGACCGGCTCAGACCCCGTCCAAATCAACCCAGATCGGCACGTGACAAGCTCGGATGCGTGGCGAAACGTCTTCTCGAAAAATCTACAAGTCCAGTTGCCTTTTTTGAAACTTTTTGTATTACCATGACCTGGATGACTGAGAACCTTCACAGACATAAATTTAATGATGTAATAATTGGCCAATTTTACAAAACTGGGCTTCCCCTATTTGAAAGACCAGCAGCCGCCACTGGATGTGACGTAAGTTGGATGACTGCGTTGCGTCCAATAGTGAGACTCCATGTGTGGGATTTTGTCGCACAGACGGGAAGGAGTAGGTGTAACTGAATTAGGTAAAGAAAATCTGGCTGTAGCTGGTTCTGGAGGACCGTGCAGCAGAGAGAGAAACATGATACAGAACACAGACAACAAAAAAAAAAAAAGAATAATGTTCTTGTCTGGCTGATGAAATATGAGGAGGAATTCATAGCAGAAACAGAATCATCTGTGCACTTCTACATCTGGTGGGAGTGACAGCACACCCAGTGACTTCACAAATATGTGTAACAGCTGTAGTGGAAAATGCAGATCATTTATTTAGAAAAACTTTATCTTCAGGGTGGACTGAGGCCGAAATAACAAAACAATTCTAAACCCTAGGGCTCTGTGCTGCAGTCAATCAGGAGCCAGGACAGAGACCTTCCCACCAATCACCTCTGGGCATGTAGCAACATGTCCCAGCACAAACCACATGTAGAAACATGCCTCCAGGTTATAACAGACTGTGGTAAAGTTTCCAGTGACTCTTCAAGTTTGTTAGAATCAAATGATCCTCTGGATTCTAATGCTGCAACGTCTCAGAAAAAAAAGACGTAAACACTGAACATCTTTTATTGAAATCTCCTTTAAACACTTTGAAACAAAAAGAGTGAAATATGAAACAAGCACATGAGCTATATAAGATATATGGAATGTATTCAGTAATGAGGCGTAGGTTAAAACAAATAAAGCAATATAATAAATATGTAACAATGAAATGTACACACGACCAGTAACTCAGTAAAATGGAAATCTCTTCAGTATTGTCTCATTCAGTCTCAGCAGCATCAGGCAACATGTGGTGAGCTTCCAGTTTATCATAGACTGTTGACAGATTAGAGTGTTGACTGTTCTCTGAAGAATCAGGAAAATTCTCTGTCTGCAGAAGAAGAAACACAAAACACAGGAAGTAGGTGATGAAGAAGAAGAGAGATCTACAATGTAAACAATGTTTTTTAAAAGTATTGGTGGATGTACAGAAAACTTCAAACTGTGAGTTTTGCTCCAATTTAAGATACACATTTGTTTTTTTCCAGGACATTTACTTATGATGAACATTGGGAAGGATATTATTGGATACTCTACAGTAGATAGGTTGGTATATACAGTGAGTCCTTCAGACTTTTCTACATTTCTGCATAAAAAATACATAAAACATCTGGATTACAAGACCTTAATCCAATAGAAATGTTGTTGTTGGACCTGAAGCAGCAGTTGATGTGAGGAAACCCACCAACACCTCAGAACTGAAGTGGTTCTGTTCTGAGGAACCAAGCTGCTGGAGAACACTGATCAGCTGTTACCAGAAACATTTAGTCACAAGGAGGTCACAGCAGATACTGGAAACAAGGAGGACATGACTTTAACAACTCAGATGATTTATTTAGTTGAATAAATAAACGCAAACACTAATGTTTCTGTTTTACTTGATTCAGTGGGTTACCTTTGTCTACTCTGCAGGACGTGTAAAGGCTATCCACTGATGTTTTGAGTTATTTTTGTGCAAAAATGTAGAAAACTCAAAGCAGAACTATAAATAGATGCTGACTGCTTACAGGCTATTACCAACGAACTGATGTTAGCTAACGGATCTAACGACTTCTGCAAAGTGTCAGTGAGTCCAGCCAACATGAGGAGTTTACTCTGTGGATGGATAAAGCAACACTGCTGCTAGTGACTGTTTCTGAGAAACCTACAGGATTATTATGTGAACAAATACTGACCTGTCAGTGTTTTATGTTCATTTCAGTATACTCCACGTCTGACTCTTGGTCCATCACTGCAAAGATACAGAGGTCAAGTTAAATTTCAACAAGCAAAACTTTACTTCAATAGAGTAGAAATATATAAGAGAAGGAAGCAAAGGCCCTGATAGATGAGATGAGAGGACACACAGACATGAAAGTAGAAGAAAGATTTCTAATGCACTGATGGGTCTAGATATGAGAAGATCTGAGCTGCTGTCAGACACCAGGAATATAATATACTACTTTAAAGACATGATCAGTTATCAAGTGAACTGCTTGGACAGTCTATAAACTCCTGATCTGTGTGTATCTGCCAGTCTGTATGTGCATGCTTAGTAACTACAGGAAACCTTTTCATGCATATGTGCATTATGCTGCACATGTTGAAATTACTTGGAGATTGTGAGAGAATTAAAATACACATTTGTGACCACACAAAGTCACACACAGAGCGTTGTTATGTTTACAATCCTCATGTTTCACTTGAGGATTGTGGAAAACACATTTGTGAACACTATGAGACTAATTCACTCCATAGATTTGAATTTGGAAACTGCTGCAGAGAAACATGAGGAGTGGTCAAAGAAACCAGTTTGATCTGAAAACATAAATGTGAGCTCTGCAGGATTAAAAAGACCTGGATGGATCATCTCTTTGTCCAAACCTTTTCTCTTCTTTTCTCTGCAGCTCGTGGTCACATTGACTGGAAGAGTCTTATTCTCTGCAGGGTTGGCAGCCACACATCTGAATGAAGAGCTGAAGTCCTGCTGGTTTAGAGAGAGAAGCAGAGAGACAGCAGAGCTGCTCTGGTTCAGGATCTCCTCGTCTTTGTACCACAACAGTGTGGTCTCTTCAGCTTGGTCCACAGAACACAGCAGGGAGCAGCTCTCAGAGCTCACACTCAGTGTTTTCACTGCAGGAGATGGGACAGAGTCTGCAGAGGAAACACACATGAAGATGACTGAGATGGTGGTGGGGGCTGATATGTATATCCAAGAGCTACATCCTTTAAGTAGGAAAATGAATGCTTCACAGAAATAATAACTTAATTGATATAGCACCTTTCAAAAACAAGTTACATGCAAATGCAATTTCCTGGCAACAACATAATAAAACCACCAAGAGAAATAAAACTGGACTTAAAAAGACCTGGATGGATCATCTCAGGATCCTTTGACAACACTACAGAGGGTAGGGGCGTCATTATCCAAGTCTACCATAAAGAGAAGGCTTCATGAGAGCTCACTGTGAGGTGGTAACTGTTCAGAAGCCTCAAGGAGAGAAAGACCAGAGGAGATTTTACAAAATAAAACATAACAAAAAAAATACATAAATCTGGAACATTATTCTTTAGATAGAAAAAAACTCAACCTACACCAGAACGACAGGAAGACAAAAGTATGAAGAAGACTTTGAACAACTCACAGACGATCTTAAAAAAACATTCCACAGTCTGTATTATAGTTATGTATCCCGAATGATTGAGGGAAGGCAACTGGTTGGATTTGTGCGGTTTATGAAACAGCCTTTGATCAAGTTCATCATTGTCCCTTTGTCAATGCAGGAGATGGGACTGAGTCAGAGGAAAGACACATGAAGATGACTGTGTTTGAGGGACAAACAATGTAAGACAAGGGCTGAGGTGTAGACCACACCACAAGTATCAAATAAACACTGCACTTTATCGACACAGCTGCAATATTGTAAATGTATATATACAAGAGCTACATCCTTTAAGTTTATCTTTTATTTTAGTCTATTTGATTGTCATGTTTTCCCTCTCAGTTTTACATTTATACTTATATTTTTTTATTTTGTGTGCTGTGTGAACTTATTACTGTTATTTTGTTTTAGTTTTTTTTGCAAGAAAGAGCAAAACATACACATTAGATAAAAAGACAAGAAACTACAGGATAGAAAATATATTAAGGGTTAAAAACATATTTCCAGTTTTTGTTCAGTGTGTCTAATGACGTTGTTCTCTACACTACAGGTGCTGCTGGAGTCTTGAGCTTTCTACAGTTTAGTGGTGAGAAACCAGAGTTAAGTTGAGGCAACATGAATTAACTGAATAATGTCCAGAAGGAGTGTTGCTCTTATAAATAAATGCTGCACGGAAATGACAGTTATCTATGAGTTAACTATGATTAGTCATCAGCACAAAGAAGATTCATTAACAGATGAAAAAACATTCGTTGGATGGAATGAGTATAAGGGTGTGGAGGCCTGAAGGGAACACATTAAAAACATTATCTGAGCTGACTTCTGTAAGACTCACACAGATTACTCTGTGTTTCTACCTCCCTCATATTTCTCTGCCTGTTCTATTAAAACACATTCACTGTTCCAACCAGTAACTACAGGTGTCACCAAAGCAACCAGGACTGAAGTGTTCACTTTAACCCTTTCATGCACAATGTCCACATCTGTGGACAGAAACTTTAACTCTGTTTTCTATTTATTTATCATGTTGGTATACTCCAATCCACTTCAGGGCTGTGTTAGTAGATCCATTGCAATATATTAACAATGTGCATCATCTTATATTTGGAATATTGACTGCTTTATGACATCATCAATTCAACATGGCTGACGGTAATGGCCATGTGCTGAATGCTCCAGGCATATCTGTAAAAAGTTTCTATTCAAGAAGGTAAAATCAGGTAAAAAAATAAATATATTATGGTATACAGGAGAGTGTGTTGAACAACTTTATGTGTTTAGAAATGAAATTTGATGTAAAATATAGCTTGTACACCCTAAAAAACAACTGTCCAAGTATGTGGACGTTGCGCAACAGAGGAGTTAAATTACCAAAAATCTGATTTTGTAACTAGGATTTTTTTTATTTGTATTGTTCAAATATGAATTTAATTACTTTAAATTAAAAAGAAACAAACATTTGGTAAACATGTAAACATAAATAATGACCTGCCTACATGTTATAAATTATGTAAACTGCCTATTTATGACAACATTACAGAAATATATAGAGACCAATGAATGGTGCATGTTTTGCAAAGAGTAAATAATAATTGTAATAGAGGAGTTTTTTGAAACAAATGAGCTTGAAATATTTAACATTAGTTCTTACATCACATCCTATAATTTTTACATTCTTTCCATATAATAGTATTGTTGTCAGATCATTTTCTAACTTTTTAACATTTTAACATTTAAAAAATCTGTTTTAAGTAAAAACATTACAGACATGATTGTAAAGTCAACTTTTTTAACTTATAAAATCTTTTTTATGTTATCTGTTACAAAATATGTTCAAAAAAATGATCAAATACTGTTAAAAATAACTATTTTTAGAATGTTAACTCTTTGTAATGTTGCATAACATCTTCATCATATCCTTCTGTGCCATTAAAATCATTACTGTTATGATGTTGTTTGTTTGCATTAAAGTAACATAATGGTCCATATTTTCTGTCATTACTCTTAATTATTTTTCACCCCATTGTTGCGCACTGTCCACATACATGGACAGTAAAATAACTTCTATATAAAATCATATTTTTAAAAAATTCAAAATGCTTTTCAGTTTTAGGCTCATATAGAGTAATAAAATCAATATTAAAAAAGTCTACCATTTTTTTCATAATGTGTGCATGAAGGATTCCAGATCAAGCAGCAACATATGAACTGGATATGGATGTTATTAGAACAATGACAGCATCAAGACACAAACTGGAAGAAGAAATGGAACTTACCAAACACTGACACTTTATAAGATGTGCTGGTGAAAACTCTTCCTGTTTTAGACACAACATAATAATCTCCTGAGTCGTTCTTCTTCAGACCTGAGAGTGTAAAGAGTCCAGTGGTTTTGTTCCAGTGAACTTTGTTCATGTAAATGTCTTCTAGTATATTAAGCTCCATCTTATTCACCACAGCAACAGTCTTTCCTCTATATAACAGAGTTCCTCTCTCCATCACAGGCTCAGGTAGAGTGATGTTTCCTCCCACAGTTCCTGTCAGGTTCTTCTTCTTCACCTCCTCAGCATCAGACAATCTAATCACTGTAAAACATAAAGAGACACGACAGTAAACATCAACATAACAACAGTGGTGGTTGGTGACCCCTGGTCTGACACAGAAACCTAAACCGATGTCTTCCAGAGGGTTAAACAGGAGCCGAGCCAGAAGAACGAGACGTATCACTATGAAGTGCTGAGTGAAACTCAGTGTAACTAGCTACCTATAGTTTCTGTGGCTAATTTATTAACAGACACACCTGTACACAGGTATAAATTTTCCAAGACAGGACCCTTTTGGTCCAACACCTTCCGTCAGCTCAGGGAAAAGTCTCAGATCCTCCATGAAGACTTACCTAAGAAGATGAAGATGATGGTCCTCCATAACTCCATGATTGGAGACATAAAGCATGGAGACAATGATGGACATGACTCAGGTTTGTGTTCTCAGGTGTATAAACAGGACTGAACCATTAGATTCTCTCTTTCGATTGTTCACAAGAAACAGTTTATCTATTAAAAATGTTTAAATACAAAAAGAAAGATTAGATTAGATAGATTTAAATTATATGTTGTTAAATGCAACGCTTTACAATTATGAAAGTTGTGAGAAGCCTCCTATACTAGGAGATTGAAACAGGTGAGTATGGTGTGGGCGGAGTAAAGCAACCTAGGAACGGTCCTAGGTCCTAGGTGCTTGTCCTGTTTCTTGTCAGACTCCTCTCAGTCACAAGTTGATTACCACTTGACACAATGCCAATTACTGTCGAAAGAGTTCGAGTCATTAGATGGTGGCCAGCTGGCACTCACTTATGGGAGACTGTTCCCTTGAAAATGTGTCTCCTGTATGAACAAGCTGACAAACTGGAGATAGAGAAAAATAAAGAGGAACATATGTAAGTGTTTATAAGGTGTAAGACCTGGACTTTCCAATCATCCCTTTTCTTCTGGCTAATGTGACCACACCTTACAGATCAAAAAATCAGAGGAGCTACCTTTTGAATGTTAGTTTTATCACTGTCTTTGGTTGCAGTGCTGCTGGCTGTCTCTTCTTGAGCCAGTAGGCTACGTATTAAAATAAAATGACAAAGTGCAATGTTAATTGACATTAGGGTTAACTAGTCATTTATACTACATAAGTAACACACACACAGAACTCCCCCTGCTACACTACATACCACAATCATATGTAGTTTCTCCAAACAAAATGAATCACATGTTAGAGTGTACATTACAAATCAGTTTCATGTTGATGGTAGTTTGTTGGTGCAGGAGAAATGTTTTCAAGGCAACAGAAGTGATAAACACAGTGGCACTGTGCCAGCTTGCTTTCTGACACACTCTTAGTCATGGTCCAGTTGTGTCTTTACTGTCCACACCCTACTGTAGTGATGCCACCCACTTCTAAACATGATTGTTGTGCACACTACTACACCTACCTTTTGCCTTTTAGTGTCAGACCATTATGACACATGTGTAATGACTTAAAGAAACCTAAACTAACTTAAAAGCCACTGAGGTAGCGTGCAGGTGTACTTGTTCTGACGCGTGTAATATGATAAACAATGAACAATGGCCACTGCGTTCTATAGTTGAATTCTTAAACCATTTATTTTCAGTCACAACTTAAATGAATATACTTTAAGTCGCCAGCCATTCTGATGCTCTCCAGTTCACACGGTCAAAAACTGTGTGCTTCCACACCAAACACCAAACACACACCAAACACACACCTGATTTCCCATGCTGTCACTCATATATATGCACTTCCACACTGGTGCTCCCCTTAAGTAAAACCCCGGAATTGCACGCAAACACATGAACACAATGACCCAAACCAAAAAGAAATACAAAATATATAATGGCTCCAACACCATGCATAGTTATGAGGAAATCACATAATGTGTCTATATATCTATGCTGCTGCTTAAAATAATGGTAATATTGGTTATAGTATAGACAAATACACTGAGTTTAAGAATCAGCTTTTGATGGTTGTGTAAACATCTTTGCAGCGTCACCAGTAAGAGTAGCATGGAGTCAACTGGGGTAGAAAACGTACTAACTGACCAAGAACTCAAGGTATGAACAGTATGAACGTGCTGCAGAAATAGATTAGGAATGAACTGAACCTCACTGGTGGAACCAGGAGTGAATCATGATGTGTGTGAACATTTTTAAAATACAGTCATTCATATATACGTCCAACTTGTGAGATAAAATGTGTCAACTATTTAAGAATTAAATAATGAATAATGGAGCGTGATGGTATCAGCTGTTTTCAGTTTATCTAAAAAAAAAAAAAAACAATGATTACATAGACCTGCAAGACCAGGACTTTCCAACCAGCCCTTTTTTCTGGCCAAATGGCACAATGAAACTTGATCCATTTACCATAGCATTTATACTGTGGCCCATGGTAATGTTTTACGTTCCCATGGAAAAATCTAAATTATGAAAACATAGTAAAATTACACATGTAATGGTGACTAAATGCTTAATGTGTCAATGTGTCAAGTGGTTACATGTGAATGGTAATATCACATTTACACTCATGTGCTTACTTGTCCTACCTCTCTCTTGACAACACCAGAGCCCAGGTTGTGTTTTAACCTCACGTTTCTTTGTTTCTTTTTGCAGGTGGTTTATTTCATTTCCCATGAAGTATTAAAACTTTATCTTTATTACTTTAGTTTTAGTTGTAGGTGACCAGTAGTCCTGATTTCATTTTTGTTCATTTTGTTTAGGTTTAGTTTCTTTAAGTAATTTAACTGTTTAGTGGAAGGAGGTCAGGGTCCTACGGCCCTATGTGAACTGTTTCAGAATACCTCTTTTGTTCTTTCTGGCCAGCAGCTACAGTCTGTTTTAGTTCTTTGAGTTTGGTTTGTTTGGTTGTTTTCTCCCCTGCTCTTGATTTCAGTTTAAAAATAAAACACCTTTCTGGAACCTCCAACTGTGGTCTGGTGTCTCTGTTGTACGTTATGTGTCTAGTGAGCTGTTTTAGAAAAGAGGCTGTAACAAGGAGCTTGAGCTTTGTTCTGCACTGATTTCATTATATTTTAATTCTGGTTTGAATTGTTGAGGTTATTTTTCCTTCTTAAATGGTTGATATTTTAGTTTTGCATTAAAATCTTCAGGCTTTAATTTGTTCTCTGAGAAAAGTTCATTTGAAAAGCTTGTTTTTTTGTTAATAAAGATGGAACACATGCTGCATTTACACTGTTTTAAAATGAAATGTGGTTTCTTTCTATCAAGACTACTGAGGAAGGAAGGATCAAGTTACAATGGTTAGAAAGAATATGTAAAAATAAGTGTTGTGATGACCCCTGGTGTCATCTCTGGGAGTTACCTCTGCTTGTCTCTTCTGCAGGTAGCTGCACCAGTGGAGCTCGGTGTGTCCAGGTTATAAATAGTCCTACCTGTCTGATTGGTTCTGACCAGATTCACTAGATCCCAAACTGATCAAGTATCTGTGGGATGATCCATAGAATCTTGTAAATAAAGTTCAGTGACTCTTGAAGAGCAGCAGTTTGTGTCTTCAAGTGTGAGCGTCTTAGTTTGTGATTCTGTTTTCATTCATGAGTCTGACCAGTCTGCAGCTTTGAGTCTGGTGATCATGTAGGAGATCATGTAGATCACTGTGTCAGATCAGGAACCTTGATGCACCACCTCACATCATCTCCACTGTTTGGCTTTGTAGGAGCAAATAAGGTTATTAATATGAACATGATTATTAATTAGAAGAATTACTACAATAACAAAACAGCAAGTTCAGTCTCAAAGTTTATCTATGACTTTTAATTTGAAAATCTGACTAAAATTTAAATGATATCTATGATTAAAATTGAGGTTCACTTCTGAGGTTCACACACAAAAAAGACAACGAAAAATAAATCAAAATAAAATAACATAACATAAACCAAACGGCTGAATTGCTTTTTGAAGTGAGGTCAGATGTTAATGACATTTACAGCAGTAGATCTGAACAGAGCCTCGCCAAGATTCAGATAAATATACACAGTTTGTATCGACAGGACCGCACTGTTGCGCACAGTGAGAGACGTAGCGGGCCGACGACAGGTGTGAGGGGCCTGATTGACAGCTAGCCATCATTCCTGTTAGCGAGAATATTAAACAAAACAAGCACAGTAACCTGTCCAGGGTGTACCCCTGCCTCTCACCCGATGACAGCTGGGATAGGCTCCAGCAGACCCCCGTGACCCCTAACAGGACTAAACGGGTATAGAAAATGACTGACTGACAAACACAGTAATGGCATCAAAAAGAACATATCTCAGAGTCACGGGGAAATAACGGAAGAAAAGAAACAGAGGAAGAAAACTGTCAAAAGGTAAAGGTGAGGCATTTGTTAGTAAGGCGCAAGTTTGTTTATTTGTTCTGTTTGTCATAAACATAAATTATTATTATTATTTAGTCTTCTCTGTAATTGTTTTGTGGAAATTGTCTCTCAGATTTTTGACACTTAACATTATTTAGCATTTCTTAGGATTCATTTACAAAGTTTAGTGTGTGTTTTATACGCCTCTAATCAATATTTTAAAGGTTTGTTTTTTAAGTGATTTATAAATATGAGGCATCGTGTTTATTATTTTAGACTATTGTGGCAGTGGATCATTTATCTTGGTTTCATTTCTTTAACTCGTCCAATGTGTAAATTAATACAGTACAGAAGAAGTCTTAAAAGTGGCAACTTTTAATTGGGTATTTGAGTACAAGCTTTAAAGGGACATTGTACATCAGAATATTTAATATAAAAAATATTAATTTAATTTTCTGCATTACTGCAACAACTCTGCAGTTATATATGCGCCATGATTTATTTTGCTTGATAACCTAAGGAGCCTTTTCTTGGTAGGAGCAATTCTAAA
This sequence comes from Planiliza haematocheilus, assembly GCA_005024645.1. Classification (NCBI taxonomy): domain Eukaryota; kingdom Metazoa; phylum Chordata; class Actinopteri; order Mugiliformes; family Mugilidae; genus Planiliza; species Planiliza haematocheilus. Next base: position 448,013 of record SRSE01000734.1, read on the forward strand.
ACATTTTGGAGCTTCAGACGTTGAGCCACAGGGATCTTCCTGACCAGGAAGATCCATGACCATCACCTAAACACATAAAATGTTATTATGACTTTGATTAAGTATGTTAGGTGTTATGCTGATTAAAGTGTCAGACGGTGATGTATTTTCAATTTAAACACTCAAAATCTGTTCTTTAATTGCAGTTTTTCATCAGTTTAACTTGCCTGGCTCAACTTAAGATGTTTCCTTTCAACTCTAGTCTATTTTGCTCATGAAGTGTAATAGATTGTGGCGTGGGTTAGGAACCTCTTCATAGTTTGACAGACTAGGGGCCCCCCAAACAGTATCTTGCCTAGGGGCCCCCACAAAGCTAGTAACGGCCCTGATTTTGCATGACTGGAATGTATGGCCTTGAGCTTTGTTTTGCACTGATTCCTTTTAGATTTTATTTCTAGCTTAGGTTATTTTTAATTCTTAAATGGTTGATATTTTAGTTTTGCACTAAAATAATTTGAAAAGCTTGTTTTTTGTTAAAGATGGAATAATTGCTGCTACTGTTTTAAAATGAAATGTGGTCACACACAAACTAATGACGGATTAAACATGGCTGATTTTATTTATCAGTTGACAATAATATATACATATATAATTAATCTGGGATTGTGGAAACTTCATAGAAACATAAACACTGATCAAAACAAGTCATTTAAAGTACAGTATAAAACTAGTTTTCTATATTTTTTCATAAAAATGAGTTAAAATCAGCAGATTTTCCTGAAAGTAAACAAAGAGAACTGTAATATTATAGAGAGTTGTTGTTGCTCATCAGGCTGGAAAAGGTTCCAGAAGCATCTCTAAAGAGTTTGGAAGCCACAAATAATCCATAGTCAGACAGATTGAAGACGACAGGAGTGGTCCACCAACAAAGATCACTCCATGATAGTCTGAGAGGAACCAGAGGAACCCAGGGGAACTTCTAAGCAGCTAAAGGCCTCTCTCTCATTGGCTGATGTTAATGTTCATGAATCTAAATGTTTTTAAATTCCTTCAAGCCGCTGTAGATGATTCATCAGCAGTAATATTTGGGGCTCACTTACTTAAACAACACGCAAATATGAACAAATGATTCATTTTCCAGAAAAAAACAAATACACAAGTATGATATTTGTGTTTCATTAGTTTGTGTTCTCTTTGTCTACGTCCAGGATTCGTGTCATTTTTAATGCAGAAAAGTCTGAAAGACATAAAAATCTTTAGGCAGAAGTACAATAATAAAAACAAAGAAAAAATAAATGATCAAAAACCAGCCTTGATTCTACTTTTTGTGCTTTTTGGCTGAAACAAACCAGACGTCTCTCAGTGTCGACCACGGTCAACGTTGTGTCAGTCGTCACGGGTTCATCATTCCAGTATGTCATTTCATTTTTCAGTCAGTGCATAAAAAAAGGTTAAAATTTTAAATCTTGGTTGACTTTGTGTTCTCTCTTGACTTGAGCAAACCTAAGATCCAGTTCTTCCAGTACTGAGAGAAACCAATACTGATTTGATGGTTCATCTCTAGGCGGGAACATCTGATGTGCATTTCAGATTATCACAAGTCCAGCCCCTGATATTCTTAATACACATAATCCAGCATGATGTTCACACGTAGAAAACCTCTCTGTGGTAATACCCTACATGGTAACACCTGGAAGATCGGCGTTACTTAGAGGACTAACGAACCAGAACGAGGTGCATCTGAAAGAAGAAGAAGAAGAGTCAGATGTCACTGAATCGTCGGAGAGAGCTGAGGCTGATCCGTCTGAGCTTCTGCTCAATCGGACGATGGAGGGACTCGACATCTGCTGCAGCTTTTCTTCAGACAAGAACAAGATCCTGAACATGAAGAAAGCCGTGAAGGAGGACCTGCAAAACGCCTTCACGACTGGTCAGCAGATGATTCAGTCCAGTAAATATTCCTGTCAGAGTTAATGTAGTTTGGAGAGGGTAGCTCGTACACTGGCTCCAGAAAACATGTGAGGGCGGGGAGGACAGACATGATGTGATGCATGACCGGCAGTTCAAAGCATTTCGTGAGGAAGACAACATCTCGGGAAGAAGAGGACTTCTTCTGGGATCAGGATGATGGTGGTGGCTTTGAATCATGTAGCGCCTGACTCCGTGAGATGTTGAAGACGTCTGTGAGTTCTTTCCGAGACGAAATACGATTAAGAAACATGTATATGATGTTAATTTCAACGATCACAAGTCCAGCCTCTGATATTCTTAATACACATAATCCAGCATGGTGTGCACATGGTGAGGGCTCTTCTGTGGTAATATCCTCCACAGTAACATCCTCTGCGGTGACACGTTCACCGTGAGGATGTTTTCATCCTACCAGCTCCTCATAAAGCAGCTGAAGCATTTAGCCGCCAAGCAGAGCGCTCCAGCAGCGAGGAGAACCTTGAAGAAGGTGACACCACCACCTCCTCCTCCTCCTTCTTTCCTTTTCTTGGCCACTTCCTCAAAACCTGCCAACAGAAAAATGATAAAAGGGCACAGAAGCATTATAACTCTGGTCTGTTGTTATATCCTGCTTTAAATAAGCTTTAAATAAGATTTATCTATCCTACAATAGATAAATAAAATATAAAATATCTGCAAATGCTGCAAAAACTGAAACTAAAGTGACTAAAGATAAAATAAGTTAAGACAGTGCTGGTTTTTGTCTTTGATCTTCTTACTAGACAAGTTAAATTTTCCCGTTTTGTTTTGCAGATAATTTTGCTTATTTTAAGTAATATGTCCCTAATTATTTTATTTTTTTTCAATGTTTTTTAATGCTGAGTATTTTTGTAGTACCTAGACTCACAAATTCCACAAATTAAAGTGTTACGCTTGAGTGTTGAACCGGTTGAACCGGTTGAACCGTCAACTGTCAACTCTGAAAACTGTGACAACAAAGGCTGTAGAAAAACATGTACGATGCATCTCAACTTCCTCCCATTGGCTGAACTAGGGCTAGTATCCCGGGGATACGGGCGGCGCCATATTCTTTGAGTGTGGACTCAAAATCTGATCGGTACCGTCTGAGAGAGGAGCCACGTTATTGACGGCCCAGATGCTGTTTTAGAGATCTAGTTTATGACATTAAAGCTCGTTACATGCTCCGCGAGAAGCGAGAAATTTGTTCTTGCTCGTAGGGCTGCGAGAACAAGAAGAAAGTTCGTTTTGCCCAGCTCATTTATAATCCACGAGAAACTCAAGTGCTGAGCTCCGGGGAACTCATCTTAGGCCCCTCCCACTGCAGTACACGTCACAGACGCTAAGCATTGTGGGAGATGCAGGAGACGGGCAACGGGAGGCACTTTTATTATTATTTTTTGGTGTCGGCCAGTCGTTTGGACGACCGTGTCCGTCCGATCACACCGTTCATTCAGCATACACCCATTATTAGCATCTGATATTTGCATCTGGGAGCTCACAGAGTGTCCACTACCATTTGTGTTTTCTGCATTAACCGCACCTACTACGTTTCTGACCAGTCACAGAATAGCTGCCGGACATAACACAAGAAAAAAAGTTTGTCCCGGTTGATGTGTCAAGAACAACCTGCGAGAACAAACTTCTCTCTTCTAGCTTAAGATGTATCAGCGTCCTCAGATCCTTGGGATTGGTTCGTTTACAGCACAACTACTCATTTAGTTATTTATACGTTGCTATGGGAAGTGTCGATCATCATGATGTCACTTCCTGTTACTGTATAATAGCTGAACCGAAAAGCCTCATAAACATGGACACCTGAGCATACTAAAATGAAAGAACCCATCTTTGTAAGAATAAGAAAACAAAAAACATTATTTGGCATGTGTTTTAGTTTAGTCCAAGTCCCGTCCACTACCATGGAGGGGGTGGAGCTTATGACATATACTGTAGCCAGCCACCAGGGGGAGCTCTACTTGCTTTGGCTTCACTTTAGAGGAGCTGTCATGGTGTCCACTCTCCTACAGTCTATGTGTGAGACATGTTCAGAACTAAAACCCCTGATTAGACCTTTACCTTTATACACCGTCTCCCAGGTGGACTCCCAGAAACTTTTCCTCTCCTTGTACACGTCCCTGTAGTCCCACGCCACTTGTCCACGGTTGTATGGGGTCACGTTGACCGTGTGCACCGGCTGCTCATATCTGTAGGTTTGTGAATAGAATCCTGAGTTATTGAGGTCAGAGCTGATTTCATGAGTCCTGTAGGAATAGGGATAGCTGTAGGTCTGCAGCGCGTTGACTTGCTGAGCTGAAGAGTCCCATGAGTAGTACACGTAGTACCCCATCTGGATGAGGAAGGTGCTGACGTCCAGCGGCGGCGTCTGCAGGGCTCGCATCAGTTCACAGCTGATTCCGTACGTCCTGTCAGGTCTGAACATCCCGAAGGCGACGGGATCGTGCTCCGTGATGTACACCGCCTCCACCACCCGGGTTCTCACCTGGTAACTGATGATGATGCGGTCGAGGTTGTAAGAGCTGCGGTTGCGGCACTGATCGTAGTTTTCCCTCACGAACGACGGGAGGTCTGCAGAAGCCTCTTTGTTCAGGTTGCCGACCTCGAAGTACAAAACCTGGAGAGACGAAGACACCGGAAGAGACAACGTGACTGGGTTAGGGTCATAATTAGCAGGGTTAGGGTTAGGGTCCCTGTGTCTGGGTTCTCTCCAGGTTCTCCAGCTTCCTCCCAACGTCCAAAGACATGCTGGTTAGGTTCATTGGTGATTCTTAGGTGTGAGTGTGAATGGTTGGTGGTTTCTCTCTGTGTTAGCCCTGTGATGAACTAGAGACCTGTCCAACCCTTACCCTAATACCAAAGACAGCTGGGACAGGCCCCACCGTGACCATCCACAGGACAAGCGGTGGCAGAAAATGATGCGATGACAAGCTTGAAAAGGTCAGAGTCTCTTGAAATCACAAACCTGTGTCTTCTTCTTGTTCTTCTTGGACCTTTTCAGAACAGGCAGAAGCTCCTCAATGTTACCAAACAGGTGGAAGCCGTAGCAACCGGTCTCTGGCTTACAGTCTGGCGCCATCTGTGCAACGGACCTCGTCACATATTAGTTCACGGTCATCATCAACTAAACGTGTGAATTATATTTAACGTTTATTACACAATGACTGTCTAATCTCATCTTATCTAACCAACGCTTACCATCATGGTGTCCACGTAGTCAACAAGTTCAAAGGTCACACAGCGGTTAGCGAACCAAAACAGCAGCTGGAGGCCGTGTCGAGGATGAGGACGACCGAACCCTGAATCCCTCAGGTGGTCTAGGGTGCAGAGCTGGCACTGAACCATGGTGGAGCCAGGACTGAGACGCAGGAGCAGACAGGATAAAAGAATATAATTAAATTAGACAGTGAAACCAATAATTCAGACAAGAAAACAGCACAAACACACACACAAACTTGTGTTTATACCTTTCATTGACATTCAGAGCTGCTTCAAAGTTCTTGCTCCTTTCACAATGCTCTACATTTCTTCTTAAAATTGCTCCAAGTTGCTGTAGACGACTGATGAGCAGTTGCAGGAAACATCTGGTTGATGTATTTGTGTTTTTTTAGGTAACCATTTCCCTGTCTAAGTTGTCACTGTTTTTCTGTATATATATTTTTTGCCAAACTCCACGCTACTGTGACAAGGAAATTTCCCATACGTGGGATTAATAAAACATATCTTATCTTATCGCTGCACACGGAGGTGACAGCGATTCCGAAAACAACGGTTAATTTAGTTTTCAATGAAGAACTTGATAAAAAGAAGACGACAGAGAAAGTGACAGAAGATAAAATAAATTAAAATTAAAATAAGAACTTTAATATTTTTGCAAAACAACTTATATATGCGTAACAACAACAACACTACACTGCTCCACTATGAATAATATATAACTTCAAGTCCTCAGTTTTAATAATAAATACATTAATTAATTAAATAATATTAATGCAATAATAAAATAATAAATGAAAACACGGCTGGCATGTTGTTCTTTACCGTTTGTTGCATTATTGTTGTTGTACAGTTCTTCCGCCTTCTTCAGCAGCAGGAACATGAAAACAGTGCGCCGCCGACAAGCCCCGCCCCCTCCTGCTTGTTCCCGAATACGTGCTCGCTCCCGTCTGCCCGCAACGTGCGTTTCAAAGTGGACGTCACCCTGCTGCGTCATTTGCGCGCCTCCTCGCTCCCGATGCACTTCTTGTCTCGAAAGCCTAAAGATAGATGTTTCGATTTCAGGTGAGTATTGTGCGCTAACAGGAAAAAAAAATAAAATAAAAGTAAAAAAAATGAAGAAGACAAAAATTCACAGAGCCTCTCCTTCATGATGACACCGCGAGCTCGTAGTAATTCCACGCAGAGTGGGGTTTATATGTTGACTGTTATCTATTGTTTATGCCTAATTCAATGCGGCCGGGCGGCCTGTGAAGCAGCCCGCTTGCCTGGTGACATGAGCCGGGAGGGGAAGCCGTGTCCCCCCTCTCACTTCCCATCTGCCGACCAGAATAAACACTTTATTTCATATGAATTCATTTTTTTGTCATGAAATGGCAGAATGTTTTGAGTTGACCTGAACAGAATCACATTAGTCGGTTTGGAGGCTGCAGTTTTCCATCGACGTGGTTCTTGCGTGATGTAACGTCAGCGCTAGCATTGTGGCTAACGGCTAGCTCCTGCTACCTGCATGTTGTCAGGGGGTCGTAGAGTATTCCTAAATATTTTTTTAATACATATTCGTCACCTTTGGTAGTTTTAAACACGGGGTACCAGCTGATAGGTTGATATTTATACTGATGTTGATGTTTATCCCCCCCCCCCCCCTCTAGCTAACAGCCATGCTCGCTCATGGCTGTTAGCTCGCTAACTCACGGTAGGCTAACTGGCTAGCCTGCTAAAGCATTAGCAGACTCACAGCCACATATTGTGACTTATGTTTTATTGGTGGAGCTATACGAGTGTTAAAGTTGGAGTGGATTTCCTCATGCAACGCAGTTTGTCGCACTTTGACCATAGCACGGTGCTAGCTGAGCCGTTAGCATGCTAGCTAAGTAGACATTAAAGTAGGGTCACAGTCATTTGGACGGTGAGGCATCAGCAGCAGCACATTGGTCATTTGAAAGTGTGCTGGCATCTTAGGAGACTGGGGAGGTGTAGACATATCAGCCATAACATTAAAACCACCCTCAGGTGATTTAAATAGCACTGTAGATCATCATGACCTGACTCCTGGCATTAATGTGGACGTGACCTGAACTCTGTTGGAGACCAAACACGCTTCTAAGGGGGTGTTCTCCAGGTAGACAGAACCAGAACCGCTGGTCCTCCTTGTCTCTGTGGTCCAGTTCTGGTGTGAACATTGTAGGAGCTTTCATCAGTGGATGCGGATCAGTTTCTTCCTCTTCTCCGGGCTCATCATCCTCCTTCTCTTCTTCCTCCTGTGTCTTTTCTTCCTCCTTCTACTCCACCTCCTCTTCCTCCTCTGATGTTCTGAAACAGTCGTCTAGACATTAGTACCTGGTCCTTTTAATGATGTCAAATCCTTCCTCTGAACATCAACTCTGAGGATGAAATGTTTCCAACCTGCTTCACCTGTCAGTGGTCCTAATGTTGTGGCTCATCATCAGGAGGCTCTTGAAAGTGTTGGAGAGCCAGTTCCAGGGTCCTTGATGTGCAGAAACTGGAGTCTGCATGGACTTTGATTTATTTGGAGATGCGTTTAAGTTTGGAAACGAGCGGTTTTGGAGATTTTGCAGCGTTTCCACGAATCTCTTTCACGTGTCTTTGCTTTTGTCCGGCTCTTCTCTGTCCTCATGAGTTTTTAAACCCAGTCAGATTTCAGACCTGGAGGTTTTTCTGCCTCGCAAGATTTCCAAACGAGAAGATGCAGGAAGCGGGTTTTTCAAAATCCAGTTGTAATGTCAAATCTTTTATAATGATATTTATTAACCTAGCTTTATTCCTGAGTTTGCTTATTGTTTATGTAAAGTTAAATTAATACCAGGTGCAGCTGATTTAAAAAGGAAATAAAGTTCCAAAACTGTTGTAGTATTATTATTATTATTATTATTATTATTATTATTGGGTTAGAAGATAGGATTGATATATGTCCTTGATGTTTTTAAATACACGTCATATCCTTCCTTCCTTCCAGTCCCTGGATGACGACTGTACCTTGGAGGAGGAAGATGAGGGACTGATAGAAGAGGAAGATGAAATCGATCAGTTCAATGATGACACCTTTGGAGCCGGGGCCATCGGTGAGTCTCGCATGAGTTTTTATTTAAGGTCTGTGCTTTTTGGTTCGTCTTGTGATTCTGTCACTGATCTGATCACTAGTGTCCACCTTAAAGTCCAGGTGTGGAAACTGGATCTGGAGCAGGTCTGGGACACATGTGACCTGATTGAGTCACATTAAAGTCCACCTACTCACTCTGACTCCTCTCCTTTTCCAGATGACGACTGGCAGGAGGAACACAAGCGCCTCGCTCAGCTCGATGAGCGTGACGGAGGCCTGGGAGGAGGAGGGATGGGCGGAGAACTGGATTTAGGAGGAAGCGAACACTCATCCTCCACCCGTCACCCCTCCTCTGCGGGCCATCTCTCCCTTCCATCATCCCTCCCTTCACTCGGCTTCTCCTCGTCTTCCTCTGGGCTGCCTCCTCCAGGTCAGTCTGCTCTTACGACACTAAACTAAACGACACCTGAGACACAGATGAAATGAACAGGGAGACGACCGTTTTTAAGTGTCCAGGGTCTTTAATCAAAACTGTTATTTCAGATGCAGAGGACCGGGCAGGTAGCGGAGGCGGCTTGGCCGAGTCTCTGGCCAGGCTTATCCTGGAGGCCGACCCAGCCATTGCTGGGGTCGGAGCGGCCGAGAGGCCCGGTCCGGCCCCTGGCTCCTCGGGCTCCGGCCTGTCGGCTCTGCACGGCCTAGACCAAACCAGAGCCCTGCCACAGCCGTCGTCCATCCCACACCAGCATCCTCATCACCCCCAGCAACAGCAGCAGCTGCCTCCTGGACACTCGGCTCCAGGTGAGAAGGACTGAACCACCTTCAGACTTAGCTGCTTAGCTTAGCTTGTTTTTTAGCTTCATAACACCAGACGCTGTTTGTTGTCTGTTTTACTGAGACCTGCTCTTCGTCTCTAGGTCTTCCTCCCTCCTCCATGCTCAGCTACCAACAGCAGCAACACATGCTGCGCAGAGGCACCGCTCCGATGGCACAGGTTAGTTTATCTCTAGTTTTTATAGTAGTGTTGTTGTCTTATATGATGTAGCAGGATGTTTTCAGCAATTATGAGGTGTAACGAAATATTTATGACTAAAAAAAATGGCTCAAATCATCAGCAGCTTTTCAGACGATTCCTGAAAGTAAACAAAGAAAACCCAAACAAACACATGAAACTATTTATTTGTTCAGGATAAAAGAGCCTCCTTGTCACTAAACATTTCTGGTAACAGCTGATCAGTGTTCTCCAGCAGCTTGGTTCCTCAGAACAGAACCACTTCAGTTCTGAGATGTTGGTGGGTTTCCTCACATCAACTGCTGCTTCAGGTCCAACAACAACATTTCTCTTGGATTAAGGTCAGGACTTTGACTTGGCCGTTCCTAAACATTCATCTGGTTCTTCTTTAACCGTTCTCTTGTAGAACCACTTGTGTTCTTGGTTCTCCTTGTCTTTGCTGCATGACCCAGTTTCTCTTCACATTCAGCTCATGGACAGATGTCCTGACATTTTCTTTTAGAGTTCATTGGTAGAATTCACTAGGGATGTCGGAGGGCCGATATTATCGTCCAATATTTAGTTAAAAGTGTAATGTCGGGAATTATCGGTATCGGGTTTTTTTTAACCGATGTTTGTTCTGTAGGCTTCAGTATTTCTGAGTCTGCATGAACGCAGCATGGGACGTTAACAGGCGCGTGCTTGATGACGTATAACAACAACACGCTAGTCTCGTAGGTTGCTAACCGTGGCTAACAAGCTAGCTCGCCCGGTGTATGAGATGTCCGTGGTTTGGAAGTATTTCCAAGTGTCACCTACTCATTTGCAATGACTGCAAAGCAAAGGTGGTTATGAGAGGAGGAAACAAGGCGTCTTCCTTTAATACATCAAATGTGATCACCCACCTCAAGAAGAATCATGCAGAGTTATAAACTACATTTGTCGTCCTTGTTTTGATATTGTCTGTAGTTTGTTTGAGTCAGAATTTTCTCTCTAAAAACACTAAAAAATAAATGAATGGCGCTTTTTTCACTAACTTATTTTGCACAGACAGTGTTTACATTTGAAAAGCCATGTTGCATTTATGTTTGCATCCAGTGGGACATCGCAATAAAATCAGGCATAATGTGTTAATTCCATAATAGGTGATAAGTTATGTTGTTACCTAATAATGTTGGTGTAAAAAGACTGAATATATCGGTGTCGGAAATGAAGAGTTGGACAATATTGGAATATCGGATATCGGCAGAAAAGCCAATATGGAGCATCCCTAGAATTCACTATTCATTGGTCCAGGGCCTGCACAGCACAAAGGATTGTAACATCTTGTCCTGTGTATTTCTAAAGGTCCATCAGTGACTGTGTTTACATGGTCTTTAGTATCTCGGCTTTGAGCATTTTCGGGATATTGTGTTTACATGGAACACAGAGAAACCTGGTTATTCATAAATACCAGTAACCCGTTTTCTGATCACTGCATCGTATCTGCACATACGTGTTATACGTCTTTTCTAACTCGTTCAACAGAGCGAGGTGGAAAACCAGCGTCATGTAGCTTTTCCACAACAGACTTGAATACATCAGCATTTCTGTGTTTTCTGCATCTAAACACGTCGTTATGTTTAGTTCTTTCATTAGTTTAAGGGAAAATTCAGTCTCTTCGTCGCTCCAAAAGTGAGATGTTCTTGTTGCCGCCATGTTGTTTGTATTTCTAGTGCGTCACTTGGCGTCACTCGCGCCTGCGCAGACAGTGGGCAGCCATCA